>JAUCNO010001091.1:7081066-7105664 GCA_032353835.1 Enteromius viviparus | reverse complement strand
AAGAGGGGCGGAGTCAGCGGAGCTCGTGAAGATTTAAAGGGGAAGTACACAGAACAGAGTGATTTCTAAAGAGCTGTCTCTGAAAGGGTAAAATTTGCATTTTTTACACTATCTTTGAGAAATTTTAAAACAAACTATATTACAAACTTTCCATCAAGTCCCTAAAGAATCATATAAGCTAGTGGAAAATTGGCTTTGTACGACCCCTTTAAAATGACTTGAGGGTGAGTGTTTTTGGGATTTTCAATATTAGTAGTGATCCTTGCTTTTAAAACAACACTAATAAAATGAAAAAGATTGCTTGCTGCTTCATTAAACTTACATCATCACATTAAGAGCTATTTGCTGGCTAGATCCAGATTCAATTGAAAAGTGGATTAGAAATTAGCCTCGGTATTAATCCTTTGTTCGGGACTTGCGATAATCTGAGTCTAGGAGTACAGCCTGTACGAATCGAAACATTAAAAACAAAAAGTTCAAGACCAGCACCGACGCTAACGGCCAGAACGCCTCAACACCGTCAGCGCGAATCTCTCAGAACAACGCACGTACGCTAAGCCTTCAGAAGACATTTCTTTGCGTCCCAATCAATGCGACGATGATGATAACACGCTTTCAGCCTCTGTCGGAGGCCCGAGCTCTCCTCTATCGGCCAAAGTCATCAGCGGAATTTTCTACAGAGACTCGAGGGGGGGGACACGCTACGGCACGGCGTGACAAATACGGCAGGCGGTGCGTCAAGAAGATAAGCTCTAAATAATGCCACTCTGACACGGGAGAGAGAGAATGGGCAGATGAGGCCAAGCCATGCCATTCTGACAACACAGAGATGTTTCAGGCCCCGTTAAATGTATTAAAACGCTTAATGCAGGCATGCAGACGGAATCCGTGGGGAATCGGGGGCGTAGGGTGTTTTATCCCATCTTCCGATGGCCCTTTTTTGTTTTCCATAAGCAATTAACAGCGCAGTGAACGCTGGAGGAGAATCAGAGTGACAGTGTGAAGAGAACATACCTGTCAAAAGCCCGTACGGAGCGAAGATAGGACGGAAAAGAGGCAGATCGTGCTTGTGTACATCCCAAGAGTGCCCCATCTGTGAAAATGAAAGAAAGAGTGAGAAAGATAGATAAAGATGGTGCGGATAAAAGGTGGTTATTGGATTATGAGTGGTACATGGGAAGCACAATGCCGGTATTGTTTATGATGTGGTAAGTGAGTGTGTGTGTGCACGTGTTGTGCTGTCTTTGATGTTGAGCATGTTCTGTTAAGTCGGTCAGACCGCCATGCTGTGATGAAGGAGAACCCTGTTCACACACACGCATATTCATACATAATATATGTTCTGCACAGTTTAAACAATTGAAATATGACTGTAGCTATTGTTAACTAAAATTAAATCTATTTACTAAAATTTTTTCGAAACTTTGACTAAAAAAACCCCACATAAATTTATTGACAAAAACAATTTTTGTAAAATAGGAATTAATAATCTGATACTATACACTAAAATAAAAGCACAAAACGAACTGTAATAAAAAAAAATAAAATAAAATAAAAAAAAAAAAATATATATATATATATTTTTTTTTTACTTTAAAATATATGTTCTTTTTAAATTCAAAAATCTTGAATTACTACTAACTATTGTCTATTGTCTACGGTTAAATACTGTACTTATATGGGCATGGACTTTTTGAAACTATTTAAGTTTTTATTAATTTATCCCTCACACAAACATACTGCATATACACGCAATATTAGACATACTTTTGGACAATATTGGACAATAGTGATGTAATCACTTATATTACACCATATGCATTATAAGGTCAAAAGTTGTTCAACCTGCACACATTTATAAAGAAAAAACACTAAAAATATTACAGATATATCTAAAATTGTCCTATCCGACCAGACCCCTCGCTGTTAAAGAATATACTTTTTTTTCTCTGATATGTAGCATTCTCTCTTTCCCTGACTGACTCTCTCTCTCCATATTAACATGTTATGAATAATGGCATATCAGACACAAGCACACTCTGTGCTCCTATTCTGCCTGTTACTGTGTCCTTGGCTGGGCCACAATTAATTGACTTGTTTTAAAACTTGACTTGAAAAAAAAAATCTAAGAGGAAATAACCGGGAAGGATCAGAAGCAAAATGGATCCTAGACATAGAGAAGAAAAAAAAAGAGACGAACAAGAAATAAACCCAAGCAATCTATCTCTTGTCCCAATCTGCTTTGGCAGGGGGTGAGGAGCTCTAATGCCAGAACAGGCAAACTCCAAACACAAAAAAAGCCTTATCACTTCTTACCGCACAGATTAAACACGACCCTGTCGCATCATGTTCAGATACCGCACTGCCGCCGCTGGCTATGAGGATTGAGTGAGAGTGTGTGTCTGTCAGTACGTCTGTGTTTGTGGGGAAGTTAAACTTCAAGAGCTGTCTCAAAATGCCTAAATGAACTAAGTAATGTTTAATACATAAGGCTGCATGGATTTGGAGCAAAAGTCAAAAAGTTTGGGGTCGGTGAGATTGTTTTTAAACGAAGAGTCTTTGCTTATAACAAATTTGATAAAAAAATAAAATACAGTAAATTTGTGAAATTTTATAATACAATTTACAATATTATATTTGTTTTATTTAATAATGTATACTTGTGATAACAAAGCTGAGCATTATTAATCCAGGCTTCAGCGTCACATGATCCATCAGAAATCATTACACTAATTGTATAGATATCTAATATTTTTGTAATAATCTTTTTTTCTTCTTCAGGATTCTTACATTAATGGGAAATTTATAGTTTCTAAGAACATTAAAATATTTAGTGCAAAAAAATATATATTTATAGACCTAGATTTTTTTTTTTTTTTAAATTACATTTAAAACGTAAATGGAACAATATGAAAAATCAGCGAAAAGAAGAGTGCAATTTTTTAATGAATTTGCACTTTTTAAGAATTGCTTAGTTGAAGCTAACACTAGAGATCTAGTCTTATTGTTTGCGATATACCGGAAAAAGTACTCCCTAAAAAAAAAAAATACTTCCAATAATAATAACGATACAGCCTAGTTATTGACATGTTTGCGTGTGACCAAAGCGACATGGTGGAAGGCGTATGTAAAACTGAGGAGGAGAAAAATTGCTCCTTCTGTAGTCTGGAACTGATTTGGTCAAAAACAACATAAAAAAAAAAAAAAAACGGTGTGAGCCTTAAATAAATGTACCACAGTAGAACGTGGGCAATACAGTTTTGCATGTGTATGAAATTTCACTGCATGTCATTATTAGGGGTTTCCTGGAGCGTTGTCAATGTAATTACTTCTGCAATGCATACATGGAGTTTCTGTGCAAGGGCGCCATCTGGCTTCCAGTATGAAATAGTCATTAAATTATGTGTGTTCTTCGTAATTCTCACAACACCAGGAATAGAAAATATAATAATTTTCTATCCTAAATCATTGTTATTAATATTGTTTTTACAGTAAATACCAGAAATCATTGTGATATATTCTTAAACCCATATCGCCCAGCTAACACCATACAGGAGTAAAGGAAACCAATTAGACTTAAGTCCATTGCACACTGCATCCAAAAATTTAGCACATTGAAAAAAAAAAAAAATTCAGATCAGTTAAATGTTCTGCATATGATATTATTTACACATTTGTTCATGATTCATGAACTCTCCTTCCTCTGTCTCAGGTTTGGATGAACCTAATATTTTCTTTATACTTAATACTTTCTTTTTCTGTTTTCTTCTCACTGTTTGAATATTCCATTGCTAATTTTTCCACAGTGGACTAATTGATACGCATCGTATCAATCAAATTTTTTGGATGACGAATACCGAAAAACACATATGAAAATTCCGGACGAAGGTCAAGGTGCTTCACAGATGAAACCCAAAAGATGGTAGAGAAGCATCAAGAGCCTGCATCAGGGTAGCAGTTGGGTTTAGGAGGAGAGTATAGTAGGTAGAGAGGGGGCGAGAAGAGAGGAGAGAGTGGAGAATGGGGTGAATTTAAGAGAGGAGTTTTAAACGCATAGCAGACGAAAAACCTGTTTAAGAAAACCCCACTGGAACCACAATCTGCCTCCCCACTCGACCATGTGTGTGTGTGATTTACCAACAAAGAGAAGCGTACCAGCACGGACGGTCCCAGATATACACCCACTCACACACACATATACATAACTTCATAGGACTTGACTTTCCCAATACTCATGGATGTGTAATTGTATAACTCATAAAAACAGGGATCGCCGATGGCCCAACACAGTCTCACTCCAACTCGTCACATTTGGACCGTTTTTGCGTAGCATTTTGATGTTCAAGGTACCCCTTTTTAGTCACTTTTCGCCGTGAAAGGTCTTCCATTGTTTTAAATAGGAAACCCTTAGCGTCAATATGCAGACGCAATTATTATTATTTTTTTCGTCATAATTAAAAGATATATTGGGTAAAAACAATTGCATTGTTGCTTATATGTAGGGTTGTAATTTTTTTTATGTAAAGAGTCAAAACTGTTTTATTTATATTATATTATTTACACATTTATTAGCACATAACCCAACCCCTAAACCTACCATCTGTCAATAAAACACAAGATATAGCTGGCAGATACAACTATTTATAATAGCCAAACGATTTGTGATAGGAATAGACGCGGTCGCTGTCTCCATTTGAAATGCTATTGGCTCTTGTGTGTCTCATGATCGATTGCGTCATGCTGTTGTGAAATACTATTGGCTCTTGAGTATCTCGTGATCGTTTGCGTCGTGATATGGGACGAGAGTATGTTTTCTGAATGAGATGTAAGTGCATTAACAGAGCAGGATCATTTTTAGTGATTAAAACCTTTTTAATCGTATGGCTTCAGAAGACTTGGAATGTGATACGACTTGATTGTAATGTATTTTTTCTGCTTGTTTATGATTAGTTTGTGCAATAAATACCTGTGACTACATTTGCCTTTGTGTGTTGATATTGTTCAGAGGTGGGTAGGTTTAGGGTAGGAGAGGGGTTTGGTGCTCTAATCTTCTTCATCCTGGCGTTGAGTCCCACGGGAATGCAGGGTTCGCTCGTTTGCAAAGTCGTCTCCACTTCGTTCAGTCCAGGGTGTCATCCGGCATGGCATTGACGCTCTTCATGTCCTCCTTAATTTCATGTTTATCCATCGTTTCTTGGGTCGTCCTCGTGGGTGTCTTCCTGGGGGGCTGAGTCGCATTGCCGTACTGGCCACATAGTCTTGGTTGCCAATGATGGTGTGCCCATACCATCTCAGTCGTGCCTCTCGCAACTTTTCAGTGATCGGCACTACGCCTAGTCGTTTTCGGATGTCAATATTCATGATGTGGTCCCATCTTGTCAGGCCAAGGCACCACCTTAGCATTATCATTTCCATGCCATTGAGGGGCTGTTCCTGTTTTGTTGTGGCTGGCCAGCATTCAGATCCATATAGAGCAACTGGGCGAACCACTGACTTGTAGATCTTCGATTTCAGGTGATCAGCCTTCGACGATCGCATAGGACTCCGGTGCCCTGGCCCTATTTCATCCATGCAACTTTGACCCTTGCACGGACATCCGGGAAAAGGTTTCCGTCGATGCTTATGACTGAGCCCAGATATTTGGATTTAGCAACTTTGTTAAGTCTTCTCCATCGACATTGATGGAACCATTGGTCTGAGTGCCGCATTCCATGTATTTGGTCTTTTTGGTGTTCAATCTCAAGCCATTTGTGTCCTAACGGGACATCCAATGCTGGGTCACCAGTTCCAGTGGCACTTGTGTGCATAGGATGAACAGGAGTGGTGATAAGGCGGATCCTTGATGCACACCGACGTTGATAGCAAAAGGTGGGGAAGTCCCACTGGTTTGGTGCTCCAATGAAAGTAAAAAATGATATAATACATGTATATATGCATGCAAACCATTATATTAAGCCAAACAACTGAAAACAATGGAGGACCCTTCACCTTAAGCTTTAAAAAGTGACGCAAAGTGTCAAAATGTGACGAGTTGGAGTGGGACTGTGTTGGATGTCCACACATGCTCATACACTACGACACAAATATTGTTAAAAATATTATCGCAAACCAAGCAGAAACACACACGTAATTCTTCACGGGCTGCAGGAAGAAAAAGTCAAAACAATGACTAATTTAATATGAAGTATGTTTTTTTATGCTATGTAGAGTTTAATTGTTGCATAAACATAACTTGCCACATTAATATAGATGCCATTTTCCACAATTATCCACATATTTTGCACAAAATCCACATCAGTCACTGACAAAGCAGCGATATACCCCAAAGCAAACATATTCACTCGGATTCATACTGTATATATTCATAATTCAAGCTGTGTATTATTTGCGATAATCTCTGACTGTCCTTGGGGATTACAGATGAGTGAACCACTAATACACAATAATCCTCCCCCTCAAAACACACAGTCTCTGTATGACATCACTGTCTGCTTTATGACCTCACAGGGTCATTCAAGATCTTTGATGCTAAAGCCCTTTTATTTCCATTTTTCCAGTTGTTGTATTTTTTTATGATCTAGTATTGTCAAACCCACTCTTCATATTTTTCGTCCTACATCTTTCTCAGCTTCCTCCCCCTCTCGTTCTCTGGGCTCAGATCGGGACATATCTTCCCTAGTCTCGTCCAGCCTCAATAACATACAACAAAACACAAGGGTCTGCTGATAAAAACACAAAAACAGAGAGATAGCAAAGATTTATGAGTTCATCCGCCCCCCTTCGCCCTGGGCTTAATAATTTCTTTTGTCCCTCTGAATTCAAGTTTTCAAGAATCGTGTAGCTTCACACAAACATATAGGACTTCAGAGCTTTTCATATATTATAATACCTTTATTACATATCTAAAAAGAATTGATTACACATGTATATAAATATAAATAATATATCGCCATTTTGCCCTAAAAGTTAATAGTGTTTCTATATACAAATCGTTTCGTTACACTTCTCTACAAATCATCTTAGAAAAAGATCCCCTTTTAAACCCATTTACTATTTTGGGGGAACCAATAAGATAATTTAAAAAATATGCAAAGCTGTTGTATGGCGATGAACCAGATAACTATGAGAAAGATTAAAGGTGTGCTCCGCAATTTTTCCTT
The DNA here is from genome assembly GCA_032353835.1 of Enteromius viviparus. NCBI lineage: Eukaryota > Metazoa > Chordata > Actinopteri > Cypriniformes > Cyprinidae > Enteromius > Enteromius viviparus. The sequence goes on along the minus strand of JAUCNO010001091.1, from coordinate 7,098,504 downwards.
ATAATAAGATTTACACCTGAACAAATTAATTTCACTTCTGATAAATATTTCTAATATCAAATACTAAGGTCAAATGAGGACTCACCTCATATCAAAAGCCAGCCAAGCTTTATTTTAAGGTCCATTTCTCACAAACTCAGTAATAATATTCACCTCAATAAACTCGCAATTTGCTGCCTATACACTGTAAAAAAAAAACAAAAAAAAAAACACTGTAATTTTAACCGTAAAATCTTGTTAAAACTCTACAGAATATGAATAGTTTAACAGTAAGTTCTCATACTACATTTAGGAAAAAAATTTAAATAATCTAACCAGACATTTAATGTAATTTTACAGTAAAATAAAGTTTTTAGAAGTAAACAGAACAAATCATTGTATAATTTACAGTCTGTAAAAAACTGTAAAATGATATTCCCAGAATTCCTTGCATGAGACTCAACATTTGAATGTATTTTGCTGAAATCATGTTTTTTATAGGTTTTTGTTATCAGTTGTGCACATTTGGGCTTTATGTATGTAATATTTTGTTGTTTAATGAATGTTTATTGCACTAATTTAAGTGTTTAAGTATAACATTTACTGGATTACTTATTTGTAAATTAGTTTTTGGCCATATGTTTGTTTACATATTTTCAGTATTTTTTTACTAAATTATTTTATCAAACAGTTACCCAATAGCATAATTTTGAAATCATAAGACTACCAAAAAATTAAAAAAAATAAAATAAAAAGAATACTCTTGCAGCTTCTATGTTGACATTCTCATTGATGAAGGGAAAAAAAAACATCATCAGTGATGTTGGAAAGATGCTGCTACTTTTGATGTCAGTTAAAATATATAATAAGGCAAAAGCATATTTAAATATAATCGTATACTATTGATGCATTTGCATTAGGGGTGGCACATGAAAAAAAAAAAAAAAAAGTTCGGTTCGCTTGTCTCGGTTCGGTGCATGCATGCGTCGCACGGTTCGACAGTTCATGACATGCGCAATGTAGCCTCATGCCCCGTATGTGACGTCAGTGTGTTTCCCTTTCGCTCTAAATAATTGAGGTGTCTACGGTGTGGAGTGAGTGCTGCAGGTCACAATACTGTATGTGTAGAAATGGCAATTGGGAGAGAAAAGGAAGGCTGCCGAGAGTTAGAGGATGCGCCAGCGTCGTATAAATCTGGTGTGTGGGAACCTATTAGTTACCTATGATACCCGATGGGCCAGACCGGGTTCGGACAGATATTTATATTTATAGAAAAGATGCTCGGGTTCGGGTCGGCTCGGTCACATCAGCGCGAATGTGCATCTGTTATAATGGCGCTTTTTGCCCCATGTGCACTGATGCTCTCATCCGTTGACATTTCCGAACGCCTTCCTACAGTTGCATAATAAAAGCGGGCTTTCCACAGAAAAAAGTGCATGTGTCATTAGTATGAGAAAAAAATTTGGGTAGCTCTGTCGGACACTGAACTATTGTGCAACACGCATCTAATTCAGCAATGATTACATGATATAACTTTTTAATACTGTATACTAAATTGTGGATAGCCATATATCATATGTTGAAGTACATTTCTGGAGTGTTAAAGATTAACAGAAAAAATAACTAAAACCGGGATACAAAACCGAACCGTGGGTTTTGTGAACCATGCCACCCCTAATATGCATAATGCATAGCATAATGTGAATTTGCTCATGCGCTAATAAGGATTAATTCAGAAGTGTGTCATACTGTATGTAGTGCAGGTTTCTTGCAAATTCCAAACCGATGCTGAATTATATTCTTTATTCATAATATAATTCTGTATGGAAGCACAGGAAATAAAGAATACAGCTAGGTGTTTTTTTTCTTGTTCTACTTTGTTTACTGTAATTGGGCAGCTAGATAGATAACATTAGCCAATGTAATTAAATTACCACAGAGCACAACAAAAACAGAGTTGAAAAAAAAAAGATTGATATCATAAGCAGTTTTCTGCCACAAATAATGAATAGAACGACAACAGAAGTCGAGACATTTCTGCAAAACTGCATTAGCCTAATAAATGTTAGCAGTTACTGAGGGCAGTCAATTAATCAGACAATGAGAAACAATAAAAATAAAAAATAAAAACTTGGAACTGTATTCTTTTTTTCTTTTAATTAAAGTAAATTTCTACATGTCCACTGCAGAAGCCACATAAAAGTTTCCCAATCCGCTCTGAACTGCAAAATCCTGCATATAAATTACAGAAACATCTGCAGAGTGGACTGCAAAAACATGCCTCCTATAAGCACACACACACACACACACACACATAAACTTGTAAATTGTTCATGGCCAAATACCCACGATGCAGTGGAGTATCAAAGTCGCCGCACATGCTCAGCACTGACCGGAACCGCGTATATTCACTCTCTGAGGCGGCAGCCCCATACCGGTTATCAGGGGCCCAGCACTGCTCACATTGCCACAACAGCACGAGGGGAAGTTAGGCACTGCAGAGGATTGTGGGGGATCAACATTTGTCCGCCGTCTCTCGCTGTCACTCATCATTACAGCTACCACCATCAATGTAATGTGTGTGTGCGTGTGTGTCCAATGTGTAAGCGAGCCAAAGAAGGAATCGCTCGCTGAATGTGTGGTCTTGGTGCAATTGGCTTTACTGTATCCCTTACACACACAGATACAGGCAAACATACACTTTTTGCCCCATCTCTACAGGCTATTTACGGAAGCTTCGGCGCTAAGTAGCATTTTGCGCCGGATGCTAACGTCGTAGACGGTGAGTGGGCGGGACTAAAGCCCGGAGGCATTACAGTCTTTTATGTCTATGAGAAATCAGACGTAGGCTGAAGAAATAGGGGGGGCTGGGGGGTTACAAACACGCAAAATGGCCTCCAACCACTCTGTCGCAAAACAAAACTGTCTTTTCTGGACCACCAACGAGACCAACATCCCGCGTGATTTTCTTTGCACTTCCCTTTAATTGGTGTTAACCAGATTAGCGGCGTCAAAGGCTACAAATGTTGACGTCGAAAGAACTCGGGCCCTGTGGCAAAATCTCCATTGCAAAGCAAGAATGGATGTTTCAAAAATGCTAAACACAAATAAACAAATGGCAGAATAAAAGCTAAAATGTGCGCTAATGCTTTCATATTAAAGCAAATACAAAAACCAAGGCATTGTGAAAACAATTCCATTTGCTAGAGCTTTATTATGACCTACAACAAAAGGCCTGGGATTGATATGTTCTAAACAACGTCTCAAAAAAAAAACATTTCCCAGAATTCTCTTTAAAAGTATCTTTTTCAAGCAACCACTGTGAAGTTCATGTTGACAGATGATCTCTGTGGAATGTTGAGACAATAATTACACAGATTTATATGATTTTCCGCCTTCTGGGTTTGGAAAAAGTTAAATGAACAAGCGGAAGTGATAATCGGGCCGTGTGGGATATGAAAGTGAGACAGGGTGGGTGTGATTGAGTATCTCTATGGGTAAAGGGGTCTCCAAATCAAGGTGCTGTGGTCTACAGGTCTAAAGGTCAAATATACACAGTCACAGACAATAGCACAGTCACTACTTTTTCCATGGATTGTATAGGTCAAACAATTCATTTTGTGGGTTGCACATAAAAAAAAAAAAATCCAAACCATAATGTGACCCATTTAAGAGTGAAACTGAATATTAAATGACGGGAATGTTCTGTGTTTTTTCCTTAGCAGGTCAGTTCACATCAAAGCTTGCTTTTTTACTCTCTTTTAGAGATGTTGATATTGCTGTCGCATCTAAAAACTGGAAAATGTGCATAATATAGTATTTTAGTATAATATCACTCTTGGGGATTTGTGAATATAGACATTTAATTTGAAATTTCAAAGTTTACACTCTAAGTCTGGAACGCACTACACAATTCCCCCCCAAGATTATAAAATTTTTACAGTATTGAATTTAAAGATTCGAATTTACAGTATAGACCTGAAAAAAATACAAAAACGGAAAAATGTAAGTGGATATAAAAGTATTTCATACTATAATGTACTATAAACTATAAACGCAAGCTTACATTAGCATCAGAACATGATGACGTATGACAATAGCAACACTTCTTTAAATCTGAAAGTGTACAGTGTAGAGTCGACTCATTGCAATTACTCATTTTTAAAATGAATCACAAGCCATTTAATGTTGACTTGTTGGTCTTTTTGCATGGGACTGAATCGAAATGCTAATTCTTTCTTTGCAAATACAGGTGCAGCTTTTGGAGCGGTAAAAATAGTGGTTTTCCCGCTAACACTGTACACAAAGCAGCACTGCGCTCACAAACACAGCTTTATCAGGCATTGCGGGGATGATGTAACAAAAATGATACCCATTGGACCAATCACAGCATATTAGCATCACGCAAAAGAGGCGTTTGGAAAAAGTAATTGTTAAGCAAATTGTTTGAAAGTCGTTGAGCAAGTGAGGTAAAAATAATAATAAATGCATGTTATAAGAAAATGAAAAGTGTTTTGGACCTTCCATGCATCAACCTGATGTTGGGGACTCCCAAAACCAAAATATGAACCTTTCATTACCCATAATAAAGGCACTTTAAATTCAACCAAAATTAAATTTCTTTTAACTGCAACAATACAAGAAACATCTGTGGTACCACCTCAGCATAGGGACCAATTCACACTATTAGCATGCCTATTATTAACATACTGGCCAAAAAGTCAGTTAATGGTTTTTAAATAGAAAAAATCAGACCTTAAAGTGTGCCCAAACCAACAATGATGTCATACAACAAGGAAATATGTTCAGAGGAGGAGGTATTAGTGTGTAACAAAAGATTATTGAGTCAAACTACCTTAAAAATAAAATAAATTTGGATTTCTTGTTAACCTGTAGTTACTAGATAAATAGTAAATAGATCTGCCTCAACTTGATCCCAATCCTGATGGGAAGTCTATTTGTTACTGGTCTATTCTAGAAGCTGCAGGATTCTAGAGAATTTGTTTAAAAATGAGACAGGTTTATACGGTATCAAAAGGAAAACCTCCATTCCATACAGCTGTAGGTCAAAGTCAATCTGAAAGGGGAGGGTCTCTATGGACCAGTCCAAGTCTGCCAAAATAAACCCTCACAAAATGCAGGAAACGAGCCCCATGTTCCACAGGAAATCAAGTCGCCTGTCAAGCAGTCGCCCCTGACATCCCCATGCCCCGTCTCCCAGGTTACTGCGTATTGTTTACTTGCTCTGAAAGGGTCAAAGGTCATCCAGACCAAATCTATTTCCTCTTTCGTTTCATTCTCTCTTCCCCCCCGAGCCAAGGAGGAACAAAAAGCGAAAGGGGGGTACAGAATTAAAAAATAGATATATATAGAAAGAGAGAGAGAATGATCAGATGGGCGAGATAAGAACTATGGGTAAGAGAAGGAGGAAGCAGAGGGGGCGGCTTCAGGGGTGTGTATTCAACTCCAGGCTTCCTCCTCTTATGCTAATGCAGCCAATTTCCCCTTTTATTTCATTTCTCGAGCTGAAATCTGCGATCTTTGATAAGGTTGCCACGGAGACCGCCTCTTGGGCGGGCGGATGCGGGCAGGCATGTGATGGAGATGTGCATGTGTGTGTGTGTGTGCAGGAGCAGTAGGGATGAATAATTTAAAACGGCAGCAGCCCAGAGAGATAAGAAGCCCAGACACACACACTCGCACGCTCGCTCTCAAGCTCACACACACACTCTCGCACAAAGCTCTCTCGGAGCTCGGCGGACAAAGACAGGTGACCCCACAAGGTCGGTTGGGGGTGTGCGAGGTGGGTTGATGATAGAGGGATGAAAGATGGATGAAGAGAAGACACAGGGAGGACAACTCTCTCTGGAGAGGGACGGACGGAGGTTCAAGTATTGATTTGAGACTTTGGAGTCACAGGGCCCGTTGAGTCTGTTTCCATTTCGACAATTTCTTTCCAACAATCTGTCGCTGATACGTTCTCATTTCCTTCACACTTGTGGAATGAGTTCTAATATAACTTAAGGCACCTTAAAACACAGGCCTCACAGTTGATCTCTTTAACATTTTAGCTGGTACTGGTAGGTGGTACAATATCTGAGCAATAGCATCTTCAACTGGGTATTCCCAGACTCAACTCCTAGGTTGACGCCGCCACACACCCTCTGCGTAACCTGGTGAATTAGGGTTCAGTGCTGCAGTCGCACGCTTAGAATTTGTGAACTCTCCCACACAAACTTAGCCAAGCGTTGTGTGCGTCACTGTGTGTGTGAGAGACACATGCAGGTCCATTCTGTTCTGATTCCTGTCTGTCTGCCTCGGCACATTGCTGTCTTTTCTAGCATCACACACACACAGGTCATGTGCAGGTGAGCAGTTCAAATAGAGGTGTATGAGGCCACCGCCTCTACCTGCAAAGCCGGCCAATCATAAACACACCACACAGGGTGAAAGCTTGGAGCCCGTATGTGTGATCCTCATTCAAGCATGACTGGATCATCCGTGCTGGCGCCAGTCAGACCATAACACTACCTGCGGAACCTGCACACTTGTTGCGTGTGTATGTGCTTTTTTTTATACAGTGTACTACATATATATACATACATATATATGTGCTTAATTACTACTAATAAATGACAAATTTTGTAGTTTTATATATATATATATATATATATATATATATAAAAGTAGTAGTAGTAGTAGTAATTAAGCACATGTATATACATGTTAAATATATACATATAGATTAAATATATAATGGTTGGAGTTATATTGGTTTACCATATATTCCGATATAATATTATATATGTATATTATTTCTCAGATTATATCAGATTTTCATCAACATTTTGAAAAATGGTAATACAATCTGAAAAGAACAGAGTTCAAGTTCAACAGAAAAAAAAAATATATATATTATTATCTTGATAATGTCATGAATTTGATAGAAAGGCGATGTTGAATAGCTGCCAAATTCAAGTACACAATTAGATAATACCAATTTAGGTCAAACAATTATCGAGCAATGCTTAATTTTGTTCAGTCTGTGGTGTTAAAAGGTCACTTTAGCAATTAAAGAAAAACTCTTAAGCAAAACACGGTCAGGTCAAAGTGTCTGAATTATTTTTGGCCCCAAATTTTTATCAGTTTAATCCACTGTATAAAGAATTTTGGGGTATGTTGTGTCACAGTTTACTTTATTTTGCTATCCATATATATGAACTCTAAATGAACTATAGTGTACTGCACCAACTAGTAAAAATAAATAAATAAATATATATATATATATATATATATATATATTTCTATATCTGTGTGTGTGTTACACAAACATCAAAATTACACTATAAATATTTAAAAATAATTTTAAAAAGCTGTTATGTATTGCACATGCAGGACAGGAAGTCAAAAAGAGACAACCTTTGATGTGGCACGTAAGATCCAAATTGTTTTGTACATGTCCAATTGTTTCCATCAACACTAGAAATCTTAAAAGAAGATTTCGACAGAAAAACAGATCGCCATCAGCGTGTGTTTTGTCTTCTCATATCGTACCTGACATTCCAACCTGGGTCTCGGTAGACTAAAGACTATACACACATGCATAATGTTATTCAACAAGGCATTTGGTGCACTGAAGTTCATCCCTTTGAGCTTAGACTGCTGGTACAAGATCAATGTACTGTTACCACATGGTGGCACTAGACACATTTGAAAAGGACCCCAAGAAGGTAACGTTTTCATAAAGTGATAAAAACCAAACACTGCACATACTGAAGCAAATAGATACTCAAGATAACAATAGTGATACAAACATTCTATACTGGCCCTCTCGAAAATAATACAAGATGAAACTCAGAATGGATCTGACTTCTGACAAACAGCATAACTCTCAAACCGTAAATGGTGTAATGCTTTAAAACTGGTGTTTTAGAAGCAAACTTGACAGTTTGTTCAAAGCAGTGAAATCCAACATTAAAGCATTAAGAAAATTATGAAACTAAAGCCAAAATGCATTTTAAGGGCTGTTTGAGGCAAAGATGAAAAATGATGCTCCAAAAATCTCTTTGAATCAATTTGGATGTTGCATGAATCCCATTTTATTGTTTTTATAATTCCACATAATCAGAGGTATTTAATCAAATTATTTCCCCCAAATCAAAATTAATTAATAAAACTGTGGAAATGTGATATTTTTTCTTCTCTCAGCAAAAGTGATCAGTCTTGGATTTACATCAAACCATTTGAATGCATTCTCATTATATTTGTCTGTATAATTATTACATTTCGCAATCATTTTCTATTGGAGCATACAGTGTGAAAAGCAATTGTAGGCAAGCAATTAAATCAGATGTTAATTAAATCTGATCTTGTGTTTGTACATTAATTAAGCTGCAATTTTAATCTAGTAAACCCCGACAGTCTAATAAGAGATGTGGAAATGTGTGCAGGCGCAGAATTAGCTCATTTCATGCCTGTAAATGCTGCTTTTTATTTGTTCATCTCATCAGCGCGAGAACCCAGCGCGGCACAATTCCAGCCTCCCCATCGCAATTATCGGCCAAGTTAACAGAAGGTCAGCCATTATCTACCTTCATTATTTCCCAGGCCTAATTCTTGAACCTGGAAGACACACACAGGAAATAAAGCTGGAACAAGAAACACGGCAAGTTCTAGACAAAGATTGTGAACAAACCGGTTCAGAACGTGCTCGCGTTTATGAAGACGAGCGCAGCACCTACGGACACTTTCATTATGTTTATTTCAGCAATAAAGGTTATCAGATGAAACGCTGGTTTCCAAGCGCTCCAGTTCCTGGTAGCAGAGACATGCGAGATAAGTGTACGAATTTTCCACTGCGGTCAGCATCTCGGGTTTGCTCGCTCACTCATACAGGTCAGGTTTACTCGAAGACTGAAGTCTAAACAAATCCCTCTCGTTTAAAAAAAGCATAGGAACAGCACATTAGGCTAATTACAAACTCATTTAAAGCTGGCAAAATATTGATCGTCATGCATTTGGTAGCACACCGGCGGGGGAGAATAAGAAATATGGCAGGTGTAGATGTAAATTGTTTGTTGGAAGCGGCGAATTTTAAATTACAGTTCAATCATGGGAGGGTGGGTAAAGGGAGGGGTCTTTTCTCTGATCCCCTCTCTGCACGCTTAGTTAATATTTCACTGGGTGAGAATACGCCAGCCAGGGTGCATTTCACCCCCTGAATGAGAAGCAATCTCGCTCAGCCGACTCGAACAATAATTAGAATGGAGATTAAATAAAAATAATTAGAAAAAGTTCATCTAGTTTTGATGTATTAATTATTCAGTTGCGCTTTATTCCAAGTCTAATTATCTGCTTCACTGAAAATGCCGAGATTTGCGTGACTCATAAAAATTACATTCGTGTAATTATGTCAGCAATTTGCGGGGAACTCAACTAAGCGACGCGTCAGCTTTCTTTCTTTGCCTTTCCCCCCGCCAGTTTTAAGTAACTTACTTCCAACTACTTATAACTTATAAGTTAATACACTTCCATTCAACGCTGCCATAAAAAATAATGGAAGGCGAGTCGGGATTATTTACTCTAGAAATGGCGAGGCGTTCCCACTCTGGCTGATTTCCGTCTATTCCCCGTCCGCCGTCTCAGACACTTGTACCTCTCCGAGTACAATGAAAACAAGACGAGCTCCATCCATTCTTGGTCAGTAGATAATCATTTGCATATAAATGGGAAATATTTATTGTGACCGAATATTAAAAAAGGGGAAGGCGAGATGAAGTAGTGTTTTCATTTTTCAAACCTCAGGAGGCGGCCTGTGATATGTATGTATTAAAGACTTGTTGGAAGATGAAGAAAAGGAGGGAAAATAAGTGCGGGGATCTGTCGGAGGGTTTATCGCGCTGTGGGACGGGTGAATGAAGCGAGCTGGCGCTGGTGAAAGAGGGAAGATAGAGCGATCGCTCTCCTCCGTCTATCTCTGCGGCCTGAGTCTGCTCTGGAATACACAAACATACTGACAGAAACTCGCAAGATCCACTCCGGCTCACTTTTTTTAACTTTATCGGAGCGTTTTTGTGTTACAATGTAATTACATAGTAATAATAATGAGCGTGTGGTAATTAATGTGTAACAAAAACTACAATGTTATTATAGCCTAAAAACATGACTTTTATTTGTGTCGGGTTGATGAGAAAAAAAAGAAATACCATATGAAACATTAGCCATGAACTGTTACCAAATGCATTATTGTTAAATAAACAGTGTTATAACTGTGTAATTATAATGTAATAACATATGCAATTGAGATATGCAATATTATAAAAACAAACAAACAAACAAAAATTCTTCCAGACCTAAACTGTTCAAAGTTTTAGTAGAATAAAGTAGTTTTTTTTTTGTTTTGTTTTGTTTTTAATTCCTAGTTTTACAGGTTTGGATTATTTGGATAAAGATAAAAAAGTGGGTAACACTTTAGAGTACACTAGAGTAGGGAACACTTCCACTACTCACTATTAACTACTACTCTGCCCTCAATCAATGCCTAATTTTCTTCTTATTAATAGTTAGTAAGATTTAGTATAAGGCATGAAATGGCAAATATTCTAGTCATATTCATGCTAATAAGCAACTAGTTAAAAGACTCCAAAACAAAGTGTAACCGAAAAGGGAAATTCAAATAAAACTAGAAACATCCTAATTTAATTTAAACTTTTAATAAACAACGTTCTGTTAGTTACATTATAAACCGAAGGCGAAAAGCAAACAGCAAACCGCAGAAATGAAATCAAACTTGAATTTTCAGGTGTAGCAACAGTCATTAGCTTTCTAAACTTGGACCGACTAAAAAAAGTGTGCATGGAAAAGATATCAACCACACATCAGCGTATTACACATGTACACCTTTTTCCTTCCAACCCCCCCCACCTTTCCTCTCGTTGGCTAGTTCTTCTTACATGTGGAGCCAAATCTCTTGGCATAACCGCATTCCCCTGTGGGAAACCCTGAAGAGATAAGTGCACCCAGTGTTAGCAGAGTCTTGAGTTATAACTCCGCCATCACAGATATGGAGTAACCTATACACAGATGAAGAGACTCCTGTGTTTACTTGAGTGTGTGTGTGTGTGTTTGTGGCCAGTCGGGTGCGTGGAGCGGCGTGAAATTCCAGCATTGTGTTTTATCAGAGTTACGCTGCTGTGATAATAATGTTAGGAAAAGATGTAGTGGAGAAAAGGATGACAGATAGGTGTTGACTGAAACAGCTCAGGCCTCTTAAACCGGCTTTGAAGTGCTGCCTCATTCAGACAGACTCAAACTGCCTCTTTCCTGCACTATCTAACATCAGTGCTGATGCAGCGCGCGAGCCAAAAGTTATCGTGTTCTAATCAATGCCTGCAACGATACTGCGTAATACAAACATTACAAATAAACCGCAAAAGAGGAAAGCCTCCTTTTATTTTTCCCTTTGCCGGAACATGTTTACACGCATACACAAAATTGCATATTAATGATATTCAGAGTACGTGTGACAAAAATCCAATTGGAAAGTGCTTCATCAGTTGATTTTGAGTCTGAAAGAAAATGTGTAAACTTGAGTTATATTAAGATTTTTTTTAAGTATTTGATATGTAATATTTTATGCTAAAAGTGCTAATGTTTTAAACATTTTCAACCAGGGCCTGTTGACTTTTTATATCAGTTGATCCTTTAGAGAAGAAGAAGAAAAAGATTAAAACATTACAGTGGTGTGACAAATTTAGGGCAAGGTTGCTAAGTCAGAAAGTAGGTTGATGAGATAATGTTTGGTAATGTTTTATATGGAGTTGAGTATAAAAACGTACTTTATATTACAGGATAGTTGGGTTTAATAAGAGTATGGGTATATATATAGAGAGAGAGAGAGAGAGAGAAGAAAGAAAAGAAAGAGCAATTAACTTTACAAAGATCTTTTCATCATGTTAACAAAAACAAAATCCTTGATTTTTATCTATTGAACTTTTTCACAATGTCTTTTATTTTTACCGGCTTTTATGAGTTGTTAGAATTCCAGCTCCAAAGAAAGAAAAAGGTTGAATAGTGAAACATGGAAATATTTTGTTAGTGGTATGAGGGTAAAAAGATGAAAAGATGTCAAACATGCAGAGTGAATGGGGGCAGATGGGACTTCTAAGGCACGGGCCACACACTTACACACAGAAATTTGCTAATAAAATAAAGTCATGACTTTTTGCTAATGAATAGTATTGCCAATCCGACACACATTCTAAGACGTAACACTCATTTTACTTCTTGGCAAAAATGTGCAGAGTCAATCTGTACCTTGTTTTCCACCTATCTTTTCTCTCTCTGAATGCTGCTGGTTAGGACAGCCGTAGCACTCCCTCTCCTCTCTTTTGCCCAGTGAATGACTGCATGTTAATGTCAAACACTTATAACACAGGTTTAATCCAAAGCACATGTTGTACTTCCCAAAAAACACAACCTCCGTCTCATGTACTGAGCTTTACACACACACACACACACACACACGGACGCATGCACCTCTCTGCCCCGCCAACAATAACACTGCCCTATCGGCACACATCAAACCGCAGTGCAGAAAATCATTACTGAAATTAAATAGCCTTTTCCTCGCATGGAAAAGAGAATTCACGGAGCTCGCCCGATCGGCGCAGCCATCTCAGAACTCTCTTCCTGTTGTTTGAACGTGCATTCTGTATTGTGTTGATATAACGCCCTCCGTCCCCGGAAAATGGAAACATGCGATGCAAGAACTCCTTCCACCTGGGGTTTTCATGACAGGAGAGCGAAAGACAGAGCGAAAAAGTTCGTGTTTTCTTTAGATGCTTATTTAAAGTTGATTTTCTTTGGCCGCTTGTGGACTTGCAGTTGGGCAGGCAATCGAAAACGGACCTATCAATTACTGACCCCTCTCCCCACTTACGACTCCTCCCCAGGGCCCTAAGGACAACAGGATAACCCTGCTAACGTGAGAAGTGTTCCCGGGGTGGACATTAATTTACTAATGCGTTTTCGCAGGTCCCTTGGGGGCGACACTGAAGAGTGGCCCTCTTGGGACTCCGTAGCTATTCTCATAACAGGACCCAGGCGCCAATCGAAAAAGGGGAGTTGATGGTATCACATTGACGAAACCACAAAGTCTCCGATAGAAACCTTGAATGACTACTATTAATTGGCTTGACTGTTTGTTTTTGTTTCTGTCTGAGGCAGACAGCGATATGACGGCAAGTCACGGATGGCTCTATTTCTGCGTTTACCCTGTAATCAGGATTGACGTGCGTGGTTGTTGTCGTTTTACCACATAAAACTTTTTGGGAAACATTTGTCAGGCTAAATACACAAGCGTCAGTCACCCATCTGACCTACAATGGCACGGAACAGGAAACGCTGAAAAGAGCTTTGCCAAAAACAAAAAAAAAAGTCTCTCAGAGGATCTTAAAACTTGGAACTTTAGCTAATGATTGAGTGAAAAAGAGCTAGAAAGTTGATCGGAGGTTATCTAAAGGTTATCACCATGTTATTATCATGTTATAACAAGGTTATTACTGAGAGCTTAAAGGTGGATGAAGAAAATTCTTTAATGTTTGTGCGAGGTCACTTAGAGTTTACAATAAGGTCAATTTAAGGTCATTTCATAAGGTCACAGGCTCACTAGTCCTCAGAATGTGATTGTGTAGCTGCGCTAAAATGATTTTAAGATAAATACAATTCTGCATACGCATCCACCCACGCACTCAAGTCGCTGTGAATGTGTGACCCAGACCCTAATTAATGCATTAGGGAGGTCAAAGGTTATTTAAACAGCTTTCTGTCTGGGCCAAAAGGGTGCAAGTATTTGTGTGTGGCGATTTCTAAGCATTGGCTGAACTGACTTTGGGGTTTGTTGGATGGGAGGACGAACAGGCAGTTGCAGCCCACTTCAACATCTCCTGTGTGGGTAGGAGGAGATGTGGCGCCTGCTCACTGTTCAAACATCTACTTCTCAAGCCCTGGAACAAGGCTTGAAGTATAAATACCACTCTGAATTTTGATCAAAAAACAACACCAAGATTTTTCTCCATTGACACAACCCCCTATTGGGCCCGAACCCTAAAAGCTTCCCTGACTTCAGAGAGTCCATATACAGTTCCTCTTTTCACCATAAATCAACTTCGCCGTGCGGCTCCCTCTTATTCTTTTTTTTCCTCATCCATTTTTTCCTGTCATTTCTTTTGAGGAGTAAAGGTTGTAATTGATATGCAGGATTACAACTATGAACCCCCCACTCACCCAGTCCGCATTCTCGCCACAGGGCAAAATGGAGATGGAACAGGAGTTTTGTTTGGACAGAGGCCTGAGCTGGGAAAACTGATACAGACACACGTATAAGCCGTATTTACTGAAACGGTTTCTCTTTATTTACACTAATGGTGCCGTGAATGGTGCATTATGGGGCTTTTCAAGTGCTGAGTGGAGGTGTCAGACCATGCGTTTGTGTGCGTGTGACTGTGTGCTAGTCATTAGCGTCTCTCTTTTGCTTTGCCCCGGGCGCTATTTAACATTTACTTGGTACTTGGATATTTTTTTCACTTTTTAAGCCATTAAGGAAATGTGAGTTGACCTCTCTTTTCCTTCAACTCATGTACCGCCTGTTAACAAAAAAAACCCACAAACACACACACAGCTCCTACTCATTTTTAACTGTAGTGTCATGCACTGGCTGAGAAATTATATATTATTACATAATTATCTGGAATATTGCATTCTGATTGGTCTGTCATGGATAACTATTTTTGTGTAGTTATACATAAAAACTATCTAATTAACTGCTGTACTAATCTAGATACAGTCAGCTGATGATAATAACAAAAATGTTCTTTTATAATAATGACTGGCTTGATTGTACATTGTTTACATTGATAAACATTATATGATGACACAGTTTTAACCAATAACGGTACTCAATTGATTACAGTGTTATGCCAACAGTACTTTTATAGTTGTGTTTGCACACTGATGTTTTAAAAACCTAAACATAAAAAGTGGACATCTTTAGAGATACGAATAGTTATGCATTTACTGGCCGGAATTTTCAGAATCATTGCAAGAGTTATGTTCTTGTTTATTAGTAAGCAAATGTTGTTTGAGAAAGTCATTTTAAAAGCAAATTTATTATAATTTAAATCCTAGATTTGAACTAAAGTTACTTGAAATTTTTCTTGTGATGGATTTTTATTATCATCAAAGTACATAAATAAATAAATGAGTATGTATCACACACACACTAAGTGTATATATGTTTACTAGTTCTGTCAAACGATTAATCACTCACAAAATAACATAATATTTGTGTGTTTACTGTGTATATTTATTATGTACAGTATATGTAGAGACACTCAGAAACAGCAAATATTTTGGAAATATTTACATGCACACACATATAGTATGTAAACAAAAACTTACTTTGGATGGGATTAATCCCGGAGTGTTTGACAGCACTAATGTTTACATGAAATAAAAGTGCAACTTACTAAATTATTTACATAAAATCCTACCAATAATTCAGTATTTTATACATCATTATATTTGTTAAATTGTTAATATATATATATATATATATATATATTTGTATGGCAGAGCTACCACATGTTTGTTAGCACAAATTCATTATTGATTATGATAAAATTATAAACAATAAAACTTTAAGGTGCCAGCAGAGAACTTTCAAACCAGGAAACTGAGACCAAAGCAACAGTGAAAAGAAGAAAAAATGGAAAAAGAATGAAAAACATAAAAACAAAATTATTATTTCGACACCCCTACAACCTTAGGCAGTGGACGATGTTTATTTAAGACAGTGTGTGTATACATTGATGATTATTTAAATGTGTCTTGCCCTTTCCAATCACCCTTCAGTTCAAAACACTCAGCACAGATCAACCATACAAAAAACTTTTCTCACACCTTTCTGATCTTTGTGTCTGTAGCGTTTAATTGGGCACAGAACAAATGCACAAGGAGAACATTTCCTGCATCTCTTTGAAGTGAAGCCCTGTTTCACATAGGTGGTCCTCTTGTTTTTGAACAAACACTAAATAAAGCGTGAAAAATGCATGCCAAAAGACACACTCGCATACTCACACAAACCGCGCTCCGTTTCATCAAGACTGCATTCGCGTTTAGCTGTGTCTGTGTAGGTAGCATTGATTTGCATAGCCTGTAGGATGCGATCGCAGTGTAGGGGTAAACTTGCTACGGCAGACAAAAGCAGTCGCTGGGGCCTTTAGAGCACTGTGGGCAAAACGCGCAATTACACGCCATCTGTTTTAAAGGATCCAACATGCTACAGTAGGTTAGCCTCACGCTAGCTCGCTGTTTAGATACATAGCTCATAGATATTTGTGTGCTGGAAGCCCTGTGCTTTAATCACTTGTAGTTTGGTTCAAAGAGAAGAGGAATATGATGGAGAGATGAGTGAAGAGAGAGGCGAGAGTTGAGCTCTAAACAGTTCTGTTAGGGAATGGATATTAGAAGGAGCAAGAGAGAGAGAGAGGAAGATAGTTGAGCCATATTTCAACCTTAATTAGAACTGACAAAATGTTTTTTGAGGGATCACTCTCTCTCCAGCTTTGTTTGCTTTAGCAAGTCAAAGCCAGATTTCTAATGGCTGCAAAACATTAGAGCTATCGGAAGTGCATGCAGGGAGGGCGACAGAAGCGGACAGAGAAAGAGAGAGACCATACGAAGGATGTACTTGGTCATGCAAGCATCACTTATTTCAGTTGCTTAAACATAGGGAAAATATCCCCTTGATTTTTTTGAAGACATGCAGGAGACTTCTACCCAAAGCGTGCTTAAAATATACATCTAACTAGGATATGCGTGTGTAAATTTCAGCATATATACAGTACGCTGCTTGATTTTCGTAGCCACGCGTCACTCGCACATGCATCGTGAATTTTTCTTACTACTTAGTTTGACCACAAGGTGGCAACATTTTTCCAGATCCATTATGTCACAGCAGAAAAAGAAACTACTGGAGATGCAACAATACCAACTAATTATTGGAGATGCAATAACAGTAGACCTGTACATCGGTGAGGGATTTGCAAAGACGTTTGTATCGCTCATAACGTTTGGAGAAAATAGCGCACACTGGACTAGGATAAAGTACTCATACAATATGTTAATTGCGCGTGTTTGCGCACAATATCAAATGGAGTGCATTGTACTTTGAAAGGCTTTACCTCCAATTCTACGGTGGCCGAGAGAGCTCAACGCGCTCCAATTTAAAAATAACGCATGCAAACAGAAACAAATGGCTGCAACTTTAAAATAACACATGCAAACAGAAAAAAAACGGCTGCAACTTAAAAAACATCTTCCTCAATTTGACAACACAGGCGCTGCAAACACACGAACCACAACGGAAATGTTTCAGGGGGACCTCAAAAAGTGACGAA
>JAUCNO010001091.1:7069970-7080966 GCA_032353835.1 Enteromius viviparus | reverse complement strand
AACATTTCCGTTGTGGTTCGTGTGTTTGCAGCGCCTGTGTTGTCAAATTGATGAAGATGTTTTTTAAGTTGCAGCCGGTTTTTTCTGTTTGCATCCGTTTTTTTAAAGTTGCAGCCATTTGTTTCTGTTTGCATGTGTTATTTTTAAATTGCAGCACGTTGAGCTCTCTCGGCCACCGTACAATTCAGTATATTTTTGTACATGTGCGCTAGTGTATGCGTACAGTCGAGTGCATAGCCTTTCCAAGTATACTCCAATTGAAGTTGTGCTTGGCTGGGAAACTATGGATTATAAACAAATACATTAAGAATTTTGAATTCTTCCCCTCTTGCGTTAAACTTTAAGGTGTTTTGTGCAAAATGAGACAACTGTTTAGTCATTTTGTCCCTTAAATATAGTACCGGGACTGTTTTAAATTTAAGCATGCCTGAACTGGCATTACATAACGCTAAAACAAATACTTACTCAAAATTGTAGCCTAAACACCAACTTCGTATACTGCACATCCTGATAGATAACATTTCTATTTGTTGTGATTTGTCCCTCTACAACATGTCTGAACTCTGAACTGAATCCACGAAGCCTGACCTTTTCTTGACAGGTGCCTTAGAGACTGAAATTTGGCAAAAAATAAACAACTGAATAAAATCGCACTTGAGATCTGTCACCAGAACAAAGCTAACAGTATAGCAATATGCTAAACTAGTCAGAACATAGCACCTTGGCTATATTAAAATCACACACACATTTTTTTCTAGATGCATGTTTATATTTAACAGTACATTTTCATTTCCCATCTCTTTGTGGTTTTAACCTCTCTAGGTGAACCTAGGTGAATTATTTTTGAGATCTAAATGCAATAAACAGACTTGAGCACTGTACTGTTCAGGCACATAACTACTCTCACATATGTTTTTTGAGTTAATAGACTGTGTGTGTGTAGACTCCAGTCAACTGTATTGTGCTAACCTCACTGTGACCCTGTGCTTAAGCTCTCTTTTGGACAGAGAATGGGCCGTTTAGGGGTCGAAGAGTGTGTGTGTGTGTGTGTCTGAGTGAAGCTTTGAGATTTGTTTGGTTTGGCAGGTTCTGTTGACTATTGATGTTAGGGAGGGAGTGAGTTAAGGAGCGAGAGACCCACAGTTACTGCGCTGAGAGAGAATTATTCATACACATGAGAAATATACATACAAAGGCATCAAAATGTTATTGAATCGAACTGCAATGACGTTATCCAATCAGATTTCATTACTAGAACATTTCGGGGTTTTTTTAAACACTGGGAATTACAACAGATGGAATAGCAACTGATCACAACGGTTTCTTCAGATCTTGAAATGGCATAGGAAAGAAAAACGGAACAGCCTGTTTCTCCTAGGCTGCAGTAAGATTAAAATTAGATCTTTTCTTAAGTCTCCTGTTTCTCAGATCTAATACCCCAGTAATCTAATATTTAAATTAAAAGTTACACCTTATCATCATCATTATTATGATTATCATACTTTTTGTAAAATAGTTTTCCAAATAAATCTACTTTAAATTGAATTAAATTAAATTATTAGAAAGTTTACATTCACATGTTTGACAAATAATTTTGGGGGACCAACTAACTTGTCTCTGTTCACCTGATGAATCTATTAAAATAAAATACAATTAATTCAATTAAATTAAATGTTTGGCTGACAAATCTATTTTAAATTCAATTAAATTACATTATTAAAAAGTTTAATAAAAAATGTAATTAATTAAAATCTAATTTAATTAATTAATTAAACTAATTTTTGAATGAACACTTTTAACAAATTATAAAAAAAATAAATAAATAAATAAAAATAAACAAACTGTTCCCCGATCAATCCATTAAAGTAAACTTAAATGAAATGGAATTAAATAAAATTCAATTTTAATATTTTTAACAAATAATTGTAGGGGCAAAAATACAGACAAACTGTTTCCTGTTTATCTGCTAAATATATTTAAATTAAATTATTAAACATTTTACATTAGCATTTTTAACAAATCATTTTAGGAGAAACATTGACAAACTTGATAACAACTGAGTCTTCTGAGCTATGAAGGTAACATCTTAGAATTACAATTTCCTCTGCTAAACGGCCCGATATTCGGATGTCTGTCTAGACAACTCAATCTCCCAATCTAATATCTCAGATTTATACTTTGAGTGTCTGTTAGTCATATTAATGCACAAAAGCTATCCAGATTACAAGACGATATGTTTAAAAGGGTATGTAGAATGTAATAACACTAATGACATATTCATTTCATCAGCATATCTGATTTCAGACAGTAAGGGCAGAGAATTGACTGTCCATATGACAACATGCACGGACAATCTTAATATTTTAGGTGAACCGGCAATCTCACACACATTAACTCCCACATAACCTGATTAGAATGAAGCATGCGTGTGTGTGTGTGTTAGTTTAAGGGGTGTGTTGTGTGGGTCAGGGGGTCATTTAAAGGACACACTATCAGTGTATCAGCTTCGAATTCTGGTCTTTATTAGACCCAGTAATAATAACGAATTTAAATGCAAAACAAGACTTCATCCCAGGAGGAACTACAAGTCAAGGCCAGGTTCTGGAGGAATCATTTGAGAGATAGATGCAAAGGTGCAGGTGGGATTGTTTCCCATCCAAGAAACGTGTGCGTACTGTATATGTGTGTGATTACTGTTGGATTTAATAACATGTGATTTGTTTTTGCATTCTGCTGACCACAGTTAGCTGATGTTACAGTGAATCAATTCAAACATGCAAAGAATTCAGACCTGTTGGCTAAGTTCAATGGAGTACTATTGCAAACAGATTATATACTAAATTGCAGCTTTTTGTAAAAAACCCAAATTTGTGAAATAGTGAGAAACCTGTAACGACATATGTTTTACATTGTCACATGAAATCATTACATTCAGACAGTGTATTTTGTAGAGTTGGGATACTCAGACTCGAGTCCGGTCTCGAGTACAGTTTTTAAGAGACTCTGACTTGTCATGGACTCGGATGCATTTTTACTCGGACTTGACTCGGACTCAAACCTTTTGGACTCTGAAAATGTTCCGACTCCAATCAAGTAAAGGGAGTGTTTAAGGAAACGTCACTGACTCGATATTCAGTATTTGCTTGTGTTTTCAAGTCTTGTCCAGTATTTGAAAGCGGTGAGTTTAAGTATGAAATTAAAGCGAAAGCACCTTAAACCTGCTGCCACCAAACAACAGTAGAATAAGAGAAAGTCACTCTTGACTAAATCAGTCATTAGTAACTTTACTGACTAATACGCTCAATTATATATAATTCAAACAGTGAATATTGTGCAGTAGTTTACTTTCGCACTCATTAATTAAATGCAGAGATTAAATTGGGCTTCAGTGGACTTTCCTGTTAAATTTATATTTTTAAACATTTATCTTATTCTTACCAAGACGAACAATGATGCGTCGCGGGTATTTTATAGGAATGTGTTTCTGTATATTTTCTAACATTTTTGATGTTAGATGTTTTTATGTGTCAAAAGAACTAAAACAGTTACTTTTTTTCTTTCCTTCATTTTCTTATTTTATTTATTAATTATTATTATTACAGCTATAATGGTACATATGGTAAATATGTAAATATATTTATATGCAGGTGTGACTCATCTATAGGCAGGGTTAGGGTTCCAAAATCAAACTGGCAAAAGAGGTGTGCTTTTGTTACATTTAAATTTAAATAACCTTGTTTTAATTTTTACAATTAGAAAAGGTTAAGATACTGATAAATGGTAGTGTTTCACTGGACTCAAACTCTACTCGGACTCAGCCTTTTGGGACTTGGACTTGAGTACGACTCGGCCCATTTTGGACTCTGACTTGTTTCGGACTCGATTGGTCAAAGACTTGGACTCAACTCGAACTCAGGCTTTTGGGACTTAGACTTAAGTACAACTCGGTCCATTTCGGACTCGATTGGTCAAAGACTTGGACTCGACTCGAACTCAGCCTTTTGGGACTTGGACTTGAGTACGACTCGGCCCATTTTGGACTCTGACTTGTTTCGGACATGACTGGTCAAAGTCTTGGACTCGACTCGGACTCGCATTAGGTGGACTCGAACCCAACACTTGTATTTTGTAATAAAATGCAAGTTTATCCATCACACTTAAAGATCGAGAAAAAGTGCACTGCATTGTTTCATGTAGCATTCATCACACTAAACTTTCCTGTATTTTACACAATTGGTGAATGTAGTACGTTATCTGGGAATTTGTATTGTTATAAGTATATATATACACACAGGTTTGTTTATTTATCCATTTATTATATATATATATATATATTGTTGAAAACCCCTAAAGCTGCCTGCACTGCATTATTGAATTATTTAAAAGTGATTCAATAGCATTAAGACAAAATTTAGACCAAATGCTGAAAAACTATTTTATACTGACATAATTTATAATAAAATACAATGATACAATTTTACTAGATTTAACACTTTAGCTCCTAAAAACACTTTGGGGTTAGTATTTTTAGATCCCTGTGCCTGTGTTAAAACACACACACACACACACACATGTTGGTTTTGTGATTTATTGTGTATTTATGCCATAGACGTAATGGTTTTTATACTGGACAGACTGTATTTGCTATTGCCCTACACCTACCCTACACATAAACCTACCCCTTAGGTAGTGTGCATTTTTAGATTTTCAAAAAAACACTATTTAGTATGTTTTTTAAGCCTTTTGAATTATGGGGACACTGAAAATGTCCTCATAAAACACCTACATATTGTAATGTCATACCCATGTATGTTTGTGTCCTCATAAACCACATAAACCCGCACACACACACACACACACACGCACACACACACACCCATAGACGTAACATTCATCTGAGGGGAGTAAGAATCACAAAGCCAGTCCTGTTTTCGCACCTGCTGCTTTGAACGACATTAGGGGCAAAACCAAGTTACACATACACACACAGTGCGAAAGAGAGAATCACCTCACTACATGAAGTTCACGCAGTGGTCATGACCGTGTGTGTGAGTGCGTTCTGTTAATTGAAGGAAAGGGGAGCGGGATCCACAGGTGAGCACTGCTCAATGCCGCACCTGTGTCATTGTCAACGTCACCCGCTGTCACCCTCTGAACTCCGACCCCTGACCTGTAACCGTAGAGCTCCCGTTTAGGCTCTCAGATAGAGATACAGACCTTAAGGCCATGGGAATGACATCTGGAAATCCGCTATATCTGTTTACCGCTTCGAGATGGCTAACGCAGACGCAGCGAAACAAAGCGCCGGGCAGTAATGAACTCAGACAATCGCTTCAAAGATGAATTCGGGGAGAGAAAGAAAGGAAGGAGGTTTCCTACAGCTGTACAAGTCATCAGGGTGGAAGCCGCTGTGTCATTAGCTCAGGCCTGTCAGCGGCCCTTTAAGACCGCCGGAGGTTTATTGTTGCCATAATGAGTGGTGACGGACTAAAAGGGGAGGTGTGTCCAGGGAATAATTGGCTAGTCAACACCCACATTAAAGCCCCAACAAGCCGTCTCGCGCAGTCAAAACACACACACGGATTCTTTGACCTCTGTTCACACAGAAAGGTGCTAAATGGGCATATCATGTCTGACGTGTGTCTGTGTGTGTGGTGTGGTCTCTCCCACTGCTCCGATTCCAGTCTTACTGGGAGGCTTGAGTTTCCAACTTTTAGTTCGGCTTAATGTAAATCATATAGAGTGAACTGTCACTTTTAAGGTAAAGAGAAGTTAGGAAAGGAGGAGGGAAAAAAGAAGGGTGATTTTCTGTTGAATCAATTGAACAGAGTTGTTATTATTAGGAATTATTTTGTGATATTAGGATTAACCACAAGTGGCGATCTGATGGTCTCTTATTAATAATATCCATTTACTGTACAATGCATATAACACAGTTCTCATTTTTATGCAAAAAAAAACGAAAAAAAAAAAAACGTATAAATTACAGTATTTTGTTGTATTTAATTCAAGAATATATCGAATTTTTTTTTTTTTTGTGAGTCACGTATTTTGAAAATATTCTACTGATTTATGTTCATCAGAGAGAATGAAATGTTTTAAAGGTTTTAGCAAAATCACCAAGCATTACATTGTTTATCAAATCTACTGTTAGTAGTACGTACTGATATCTATGATGTTATTACGATGTGACTTCCTGGAGGATGATGTCATAGACTGTTTTTGTTGAATGCATGATAAACACAAACAGGATATAAAGTGAAAACATGTACACTTAATTGCGACATAAAAATAACTATAAATAAAAAAATAACAGCTAAAAGTATTCAGTGTTTAACTGCTTAAAAGACTTTTTTTAGAGGTTCAAAAATTATGTAATTTTGCATCATAACTGTATGAGTCATAACAGTATAACTGAATATTTAGAACACTGATGCCCGGATGTAATGAAAAACATTTGGTTGGACATCTTTACTCCATTGACTTGTTATATCAAACCTATTTACTTATATAAATAAGCATATATCTATATGTGTGTATCTATACAGCAGGTCTTACATCAGTGTATCCAAGTGAATAAGGCAGTCGGTGATGGACACTGATGTTTGTAGCCCTGCTAAATGATCCTTGAGGTTCCACTGTGGGCAATCTCCTCTTGTTAACATTAATCTAAACATGAACTTAAATACTGAACATGTGTGCACAGAGAGAGAGAGAGAGAGAGAGACCAACATCAATGAATCACTCAGCATTAGACTAAAAAAAAGTTAGATATGGCTTCATGTCTGCTGCATGCTTCCACTCTTAATCCTGTCACTCATTGCTTTGTGTGTGTGTGTGTGTTTTGGGGAGTAAGGGAGTACTGTATAGATTTTCATATCCATCTTGTCAGTGTGACACCTTCCTAAAGCCCTCGTTTTATCTGCATGAAAGAGAAAAACTAAAATAACTTCTAATAATAATAAAATAATAACCAACATTTAGTGAAGCACAAAAGACCACATCTCTAGAGCTGCATAAAATAAAATAATAAATATATTTTAGGGGGATGCTTTTACAGACACAGAAACATCTCTACTTATGTCATGGAAAGATTAATAACCTCTTATTCTGAATATGAATAAGTATGCATGTGTGTGCGTGTGTGATCTATATATAAATATAATGTGTGTGTTTGTTCTTTTTATTGAATGCAATTTCTATTATTTATATAATTATTTAGAGGTAAAAGAATGTGATATCTGAATGTATTTTGCTTGAAAATGCAGTACTTTGACAAAAATATATATTTTTAATTATTTTGTCAAAGATTATGTATTTCTGATTAAATCTGCATTCAAGTGGTGATAAAGCACGAATACATAAAAATGTAATAATATATAAGGGCGATTCTATAATTGTGGGTCCATTTGGGGTCCCTACAAAAATAAAAACTTTTTTTAAAGCCCTAAATAGGTTATTAAATAGTCTATTAAAATTTCTTTCCAGAAAAATGCATGTCCCTAAATCTCGCGTCAACTCTCCGAATTGTGTAAGTTACAGGGAATGATGTCACTTTCACTTACTGATAAGATCTGAAGCACTAAAAAGCATCTGTGCTCTCTCTAAGAAAACATTTGAATCTAAAAATGTCTAACACCAAGATTTATTTTTAAAACGCCAACTCTGTTAAAACAATATCAAAAGGAAAACAGAATTTCTTACTGATCTCACATTGAGTTGTTTAAAGGTCATTTAACCATCTTTCCATTAGTGTCATTTTTCTTAGCATTTATGCCAGCAAGTGAAGCTTTTGAAAAAAAAATTAAATAAAAATGTTAAGTTCGCTTTTATATTTTAAAACATACAGCCTAGTTAAGCAACGTGACAAAGAGACGATTGCAAATTTGGCATCAAACAAGAGTTCAAAATGATAGCTAATATACATTTTAGTTCGGTATTTTAATTTATTGAAAGCATATATTGTAGACCGTTGAGAAAATAGTTACAATCTATGATCACAGCAGAAGGATCGCGCATATGCAGCACACAGAGTATTTTTGAATTTTAAATAATTTAAGTCAATGATTCAGTGGTCCATTCATAATGAATCAGCTGTCTGAACGAATTGTTTGGAGACTTCAATGACTCATTAATTAAAACAGTCACATGCTGCCACCTACTGGCGCTTTACTTCCACAGTAGCCTTTTTTCCAACAACTCATATTTATTTACACACTGTATATAAGCTATATGCATATTAAAACACCGGACTCGCATTCAGTGTAAATGCATTTATGCTATATTTCAGCTACTGTACTGTACACTGTACTGTCATAAATGCATCTGAATGCTGCTCCAGTCACTCCTGTTTCTTCTGTAGTGGAATGATCTATTTTGTAGATGCTGATTCCATATGAATGTTAACAGGTAGCATTGGTAATATTATTATACATTGGTAAAATTATCTTCTTGCGTTAAATGTAATTATTATAACGTATGAATTTGTTATGAAAGGATTATGCATCCATTTAGTACGGGGGAAAATGCCCATTTAAAAATGTCAAAGGACTTTTCCCCCAACAAATAAATTGTGGTCAGTGGAAATGCTGAGTGGCTAGTAAATTTGGAAAGCAACTAGCCACACTGACTGGTGCAAAAAATAATGTCAAGTTAATGCCAAGCCCTGTATATATATATATATATATATATATATATATATATATAACTATTCCTTTAAATCACAGATATTTAAGTGCGCAGTGAAGTAGCCTACAAATTAGTCATTTTAACTGTAATATTACTGAAAGGAAACCAAGGACCTGTCCATTCTGGTGCAGGATGTAAAGGCCAAGGCAGCTGTTCAGGGGGGCTTTGGGTGGCATTAAGCGGAGACCCCTTATGGTCCTGCAAGGTTACGGTGAGAGACCCCTTGTGATGCATCGCCCTCATGTGTTTGTGTAAGCCGATATTGAGGTCACCTCCCAGCCTCTAGCTCTCCGTCTCTTTTAATAGACTAAACACATATGTCTCCCTCTCACTCTGTCAGTCTCTCTTTCCGCTCATAATGGCTCAGTCACTAATATGTGTATCTAATGGCACTAATGGAAAATGACAATATTGGACAGGCACACATTGGGCACCTAACCTCACGGGATTCCAGGACCCTGAGGACCCCATTGACTGTCACTTCCCACAAAGATCAAAGATCATGAAGAAAAATGAGCAGCTACTTCATTTAGAACACAATGTGAGCTGTTTTTTCTCTTGAAAGCCCATGAGGTTAAGGTGTTGTTTTTTAATGGTGGCCCAGTAGTGAAAAACTGTGTTGCAACTTGTTTCCATTGTGTTGTGTTAATGTTGTTGTGTTGCTGCTTGATTCCTTGATTGAGTTTCTGTTGCTGTGTGCTAATTTTGTTAAGTAATGGCTTGTTTTCATTGTGTTGTGACTTGTTTTTGTTGTATTGCGACTTGTTTCTGTTGTGTTGTGACTTGTTTTTGTTGTATTGCGACTTGTTTCTGTTGTGTTGTAACTTGTTTCTGTTATGTTGTAACTTGTTTTTGTTGTATTGCGACTTGTTTCTGTTGTGTTGTAACTTGTTTTTATTGAGTTGTGCCTTGTTTTTGTTGTATTGCGACTTGTTTTTGTTGGGTTGTAACTTGTTTTCATTGTGTTGTGTTGTGACTTGTTTTTGTTGCGACTTGTTTCGGTTGTGTTGTAACTTGTTTTTATTGAGTTGTGCCTTGTTTTTTGTTGTGTTGTGACTTATTTTTGTTTTATTGCGACTTGTTTTGGTTGTGTTGTAACTTGTTTTCATTGTGTTGTGTTGTGACTTGTTTTTGTTGTATTGCGACTTGTTTCTGTTGTGTTGTGACTCGTTTTTGTTGTATTGCGACTTGTTTCTGTTGTGTTGTGACTCGTTTTTGTTGTATTGCGACTTGTTTCTGCTGTGTTGTGACTCGTTTTTGTTGTATTGCGACTTGTTTCTGTTGTATTGTGACTCGTTTTTGTTGTATTGCTACTTGTTTCTGTTGTATTGTGACTCTTTTTTGTTGTATTGCGACTTGTTTTTGTTGTATTGCGACTTGTTTCTGTTGTATTGTGACTCGTTTTTGTTGTATTGCGACTTGTTTCTGTTGTGTTGTAACTTGTTTTCATTGTTTTGTATTGTGACTCGTTTTTGTTGTATTGCGACTTGTTTCTGTTGTGTTGTAACTTGTTTTCATTGTTTTGTGTTGTGACTTGTTTTTGTTGTATCGCGACTTGTTTCTGTTCTATTGCAACTTGTTTTTTCTGTACTGCGACTTGTTTCTGTTGTGTTTTGACTTTTTTTTGCTGTATTGCGACTTGTTTCTGTTGTGTTGTGACTTGTTTTTGTTGTGCTGCAACATGTTTCTGTGACATTAGGTCACGGTACTTTTTATGATACATTCCACAAAAAGTTGTTAGTTGAAATTCTCAAAGGCTACATCAGCAAGAATATAAAGAAATAAAGATACCACTAAAACACACCAAGATCATTCTCTTTTCTTATGCCAGTAATGACACAAATATTATGCCTGTAAAAATCAAAAATCCAACACAGTCTTATGACCTTTTCACACGTACTCGTACAAGGTTTCAAATTTGTGCCAGTTCGTACTAATTCATTCAACCTCACTCGTACGATTTTGTACGATTTGTCTAAAACCCTCTGATGGGTAGGTTTAGGGGCGGGGTTAGGTTTAAGTCATTCATGCGAATTAGCCACCTCGTAAAATATGTAAGAATTGCTGTGAGATCAGGTTGAAAAATCTGCATACAAGATAATGTTACATACTAAATACTATGTAATGCAATGGTTCAGAGTTGAAATATCTGTGGACTGTTGCTAAAAAATAAACACACAAGAATAAAACCAGAACTCCTTGCATCTCAAGTAAATCTCTTTATTAACAGACTCGGTAACACTTTATAATAACGTTCAGTTGTAAGGCATTTATAAGTGATTAGTTAATGATGAACTAATCATTTACA
>JAUCNO010001091.1:7028294-7041460 GCA_032353835.1 Enteromius viviparus | reverse complement strand
TAGTGTGTTTTTGCTCAACTAATGCTTAATTGTGAAGAAATTAACCATTAATTAATGCTTAACTAATGCATTATTTTCGACCCCTATTCTGAAGTGTTACTAACTTTTCAACATGTCAACTAGAAGTCATTAGCGTATTAGTAGATTGTCTGCTTATAGTCAAACTTACAGCCATACTTACAGTTACAGCCATAACTTACTGAGTATAAGAAACTATGTATGTCCACTTATTCTACTAACCCTAAACGTCTCTGAGAGTCAGTAGTCATGTAGTTACAAATTAATGAAAGTTACTAGACAAATAGTTTGCATTTAGTTACAAAGTTTCTTATAGCTTTTCTGACATAGTAAACTTGCTCAATAGCCCACCTGGTACAGCATTGCGATTGTAATGCAAAGCACTCAGGTTCATCTCCACGGAACTTAAAGTGGCCTGCCTATAAATCGAAGCTTAAAATGTTTACTTTTTGCAGTTTTAAAGTCAATAAAACGAATGCCACATTTTTATATAGCGCTTTATTGCGTATTGCCATACACCCAAACCGCTTTACAATCATGTGGGGGGATCTCTCCTCAACTACCACCAGTGTGCAGCATCCACCTGGATGATGCGAAGGCAGCCACAGGACAACGGGACCAGTGCGCTCACCACACACCAGCTACAGGTGGAGAGGAGAAAGAGAGTGCCAATAAATGGAATAGTAAAATAAAACAGAAACACGGTAGAATATAGGTACCACTTGTTAACTCTTATGACTTTTTCCTTAAATTCTTATTAATAGTTAGTTGTTAAGCTTAAGCTTATGTGCTTAATTAACACTCATAAATGGCTAGCATCCTAGTAATATGCATGCTAATACGCAACTAATAAGTGTAACCATAAAATAAACTGTTACTAATAAAGCTTTAATGCCTTTGTCAGATTTAGCAGTTATGTTTTATTTTAAGGTCCAATTCTTGCTGTTAACAAACAATTTTCTATGACTTTTGCCTCAATAAAGTCCTAATTTGCTGCTTATTAATAGTTAGTAAGGTAGTTGTTGGGTTTAGGTATTGGGTAGGAATAGGGATTTTGAATATGTTTACATATAATATATAAACCGTACTAATAAACATCAAAAATGTTACTAATAATTAACTACTTAATAGTGAGAACTGGTTCCAATACTAAAGTGTTGGCAATTTAGCTTACTTTTAATTAATGATTTAAAGACACTTGCTGTGTAGCTAATGCTTTAATTGGTGCAGGTTTAATTTCAGTTATTCTTTCTGATCACCTTAGCACGTGTCTCCCAGTTTCCATTCCACCCTCCATTCATTTGGTCTTTTTCTTGTAATAAAGCTGTGCTCCAACGCCAAAGACTCCATGACCTTCTCTCAACTCTAAGACTCTATTGTAGCAATGAGAGAAGTAATTAATGCGTTATCCTCTCATCTGAGTGTGTCTTCTTTTTTAACGGAGGTGTACGGCTCCCTCTGTTTCTCTCACACTCTTAATTAACTCGCGGTTCGTCCAATCCTCATCACACAGCCTTTTCTTTTCTCCTCTGACGGACGTTTATTCACAATGAACAATGGTGGATGTGGACTCGCAGTGAGTCACGGATGTACCGTTCCGTTGAAGTTGTCAAGTGTGGGTGAAGAGAAAGTGAGGGAGAGTAAAGGAGAAATGATAAAAAGGAGGAGATAAATGAAAAAGAATTTAACGCATTGTACGTCAAAGTTTAAAAAGGACAGAGAGTATGTTGGGACTAGAAAAGAATACTCACTTTAGGCTCATTTTGTACAGAATTTTAAAGTGAGATACTGCGTCTTAACCTTGACATTGAATACAGAGGATCATGCTGTGATTTCTATAGCTTTTGTACTGAAAGATTGTACGTATATATTTATTTTGCATACAATATGTATTTGTGTACAATAAGTATTCGCGTATTTGATCAACATTTATGGCTATGTTTGGCTCTCTGGCCATTTGGACATTCAATTAAATTCAGTACAATTCCATTCACTAATAAAAGAAGAAGAAAAGTTGAAAACTAAACTAAAACTTCCACCTTATTCATATTTCATACCTCTGGGATATAAAAGTGAAAGAAGTTCAGAAATAACTAAAATTACAGAACAAATGTGTGATAGTGTAAAAATGCAAATGAAGGTACAATACTTTAATAATGTCTCTTCACCCCGAATCAGGTTTTAGGTTCTTTACAACAATTCAACAAAACATATCACAGAACATTAAACATTTCATCCTGTGATGATGCGCTGTTTGTTAGTTTATTTATTGCTTTTGACTTCATGTGGAGAAATTTGATGTTACGTGCAGAACGACTGTGAACATATTGTGTAATGTAATTTCTATTCGTTTAACTGCAAAAATAGCTTTTTAATATTTTAGATTAAGGTATCGAGTCAGAGACACAATCAAGCCTTTAGACATCATGCATATGTGCTTTTCTGCATGAAACCTGACACCAACCTTTTCTACATATGACTCTTCTCTATTGTGAGAGGAAATGCAAATCTAGTCTCAGGTCATTGGCAAAGGGCATGCGCCCCCATTACTAACACTGCTGCTTCATTTTACCTTACACTGACCCATCCAGGTGCTTCTCTGACTGTGGGCCTGCATTCAGTCTCACTACAACAATATGAAAGCTGATCTCAGATCAGGTTTCTCCATGTCCGTTTTCATATGGGTTTGGATATACGATGATGCTGATCTTGTGACGGCTCTCTTAAATAAGAGTCTCTGAGGCTGCGGTTGACTGTGAGGTTGATGTGTCCTCAGAGAAGTCAACATCTCGTCTATGCAGACCACTGAGATGCATTAGTATGCTAAGTGACTGACAGCCTAGTGTTTATATAGGCTTTGTTCAAGACAAACTGACCCTTGAGGGACCAAACAAGGAGCAGGGGTCTCCGTCAGGTCAAGGGTCAAAATGTGATGACCCTTAAGCTGGCTTTGTCCTCTTTGATTAAAGCACTCAGTGTTTCTGAAAGTGTCCTTCATTGCAGTAAAAACCAAGATCATCGTCAAAGAGGAACAACAAACTGGAATGTCTGATCCACATAAATGATGTAAAATGAATACAATTATATAATTATCTATAAGAAGTTATTTAGAGTTTGGGTGATGAAGTTTTGGATATTTGAGTTTTAAAATTAAATGTGGTGAAGTTATTGCAATGCAAAATTGTAAACACTAAAGTTATGATTGAGTAAAATATTGAGTAAACTTCCAATGC
This sequence comes from Enteromius viviparus, assembly GCA_032353835.1. Lineage (NCBI taxonomy): Eukaryota > Metazoa > Chordata > Actinopteri > Cypriniformes > Cyprinidae > Enteromius > Enteromius viviparus. The sequence goes on along the minus strand of JAUCNO010001091.1, from coordinate 7,038,209 downwards.
TTAATTCACACAAACTAAAAGAAAAACGAATAAACTAAAACTAAATAATGCATCCGGGCTAATAGAAAAATAATAGAAATAAAAATAAACTTGTTTTTATACACGAACTAAATAAATAATACATTTGGGCTAATAAAAAAAATGTAATTAGAAAAAATAAAATAAACTTTATTTACACAAACTAAATAAATACATTTGGGCTTATAAAAAAAATAGTAATTAAAAAAATAAAATAAACTTTATTTTAACAAACTAAATAAATAATATATTTGGGCCAATAAAAAGTAATAATAGCAATTTCAAAATAAAAATAATATGCTTATATCTGACTACTTTCAAGGCTGAAATGTTAATATTTTAGGGTAAAACTGTAAAAATATGCTTTGTGCCATGTCTTAAAAATAATTTAAGAAACAAGCATTTGATTAATTGTAAATTTGCTGAAAGAATAAGAAGAGTAGGGTCATTCGCCCTCAGATGTCAGAGAGTGATTTATATCAACTCACGTGTGCATATTTCCATCTTTCTTTTAATTAAAACCCAGCATAGACGGGTGTTTTAGGGTATAGCTATTATAAAAATCATTCCGACATTAGCCGGGCTGTGTTTGTGACATGGTTTTATTTTGCTTTTTGAACTTAGCAGTAATAAATTACACACTAGCGAAGCAAGGCTGAGCAGCTCCTATCTTTTTAATTTCCTAAATGCAATTCATTGCTCCGAACATGGGCTCAAAACATTAATTAATTTGTATTTGATAATTTGCACATTTTCCTAGCATGACATGAGTGAATTTCGCTTCTCTCTTTAAACTTTGCTCTGCCTATACAAGTTTAATTAAGCGGAATCTTTCTGCATTATCGACAGCATGAATTGGAAGCTTTTTAAAACATATGAGGTGTGGATAGCGTTATATATATATTTTTTTTAATTTGGAAAAGAGAAAGCATTTGAAAACGAAGCAGAGGGATAGCTGGAGGTGGTGTACATTTCATTGTAATTTACAGAGACTGAAAAATAAATACGAGTTAGAAAATCAGTCACACGCGCACACACAATCGTAATTAAACTGCCGTGTGTTTTGAGGACAGCTTCTTGGGCCTATAGCTACGAGAAATTATTAGTCATAAAATTGCTTGTTTTCTCATCAAGTGTGTTGGTGTGAGATGTCGAGGCGGAAACTTGAGGGGCAGATGGAGTGATGTGTGTAAACGTTAGCATATCAATCTTAGCATAATCAGCATTCTTCCATCAGATTAGCGTGAATGTTTTTTAGCTACATAGGATGTTGATTAACGTTCCCTCGTGCACAAACACACACATTCCTGTGATCTGGGCGCACTCTGGCTTTTTTCAGAACCTAATCCAAGTTTGATCTCCCATGATCGTGAAATTTACGCAACACGACAGATGAGCGCAACGATAAAAATGCTAAATTAATGAAACAGATCGCAAGTTCTCCCTCTCTGTTTCTTCCTCAGATTACCCGGAGAAGAGACACGAGAATCGTATACAGTAACCCTAGTTCTGTGCTCTTTTCTACCCTCATCTATCCCAGCATTCTCTGCCACTCTAGTTTACTTTTTCAAGCAGGCCTTTATTCTTTATTACTGTTTTGAAGTACACAAGGTTAATTTTGAATTGTGACCATGTTCATGTATTATATTCAAAGCACATCAAGGCTCTATTAAAATGTAAACAGACAATTACTTTTTTTTTTAAAGGTGACTTATTTAGGATATAAATAATTAAGAAATCAAATAATACAAATGATAATAAATAATAATTTATAAATGCAATAAAATAATCAGTAGGGTACTTATATATTGGGCATGATTAGACATGTAGAATATGGTCATGCAGAATATGTTCTTTAGAAGTAGAAATAAACAGCCAGTACATTAAGTAGGCAAGCTAATAAGCTACTATAGTTATTAGTGAGAATTGGACCATTTAAAGTATGACATTTTTTATGAGATTTGATAAGTTTATTCTAAAGCTGTTATACAGTATATATATATTAAATTCTGGAATAAATGTATCAAATTTCCAAATCAAATCTCAAGTATTGTGTAAGACTCATATTGTAACCAAAAACCTTACTGAAAATACAGTTTCTTAATAATCTTTAATTATAATTTTAACTCTGGAGTAAGAGTAAAAAGTAGTGAGATGCTGTTTACTCTTGTGCTTTTGTGTAACAGAACTGAATAAAACGGAGTGAAAGATATTGTTTACTTTGGATCTTATTCAAAACAAGAGCAGCATTCTGTATAAATTTACCAAGATACAAAGACTGTTACCATTTTATTGGTGGCACTGCAGACAGTACATGTTTTTACATCTTACTACAAATGCTTGTAATTACATTTGTAGTTAATTTCTGTAATTACATTTTTATGATTGCGCATAATTCACCCATACCACCAAAACTGTCCCTAACCTTACCCGTATCCCCAGTTAATACAAACTTGGACCAACCATTTCAGAACCAAATCAGACTTAACCAACTGCTTGATTAAATCTTTAAATAGCATTGGCTCCGAGTGATTTACTCATGACACAGTAAAATTAATCTAACGAGCCCTTAAAATAAACTTATCTGACATATATGGTTTTAATGTGAAGTAACGAGGAATATCGACCAGTGTAACAGTAAAAGTATGTGTCATAGTTTAGTTACACTGCTTACTGTTTTTCTCGTTACCTGCAGATTTAGTCGAAAAAATTATCTCTCGAAATTTGTAAAATATGCATTTTTAAGGAAATACGCCACACAGGTACCTTCGCATAAAAAGACAAAACGTTAACAATTTATTGGTATGTAAAATTGATGTCTACTTGCCACAGCAAATGAAGAATGGCCCATCAACCTGATGCGAATATGGTACTAGAAAGGATTAGGAATTAAGGATGACTCAATAAAACACTACCAACTGGCCCGCTTTTACGCTTGATTCTCTGTCCTGCTTCGACGCACACTAGACAAATTACCTGCGTGGTGGAGTCAAGCATAAAGCTAGTGAGCGGGAACACCCCTTGACACAATGCCCTCTACCCACTATCTCAATTATTCACAAAATCACCTGATAAAGAGAAAAAAGATTCCAAATGAATTGACCTGAATGACGGGGTTTCCTCATTCAGTCAAAGCGCCACAATGGCTCCACCTCACCCCTCCAAGTCTTTCCACCCAACACCTTGATAAAACCTCCATTCTTTCATTTTCTGTCTCTCGTTCCCCTCTTTCATTTGCTCTTCGATCCCAGGCCACCGGGGAACACATGGGCCTTTGTTCGCTGAATTGGTTTTCTGATGTTTCTCTTTCTTGCTTCTCTCTCTTCTCGGCTCGTCTTTTCTTCGGGGAGAGCCTGATTAATATCGTTCCGTAACGCGAAGCGGTGACGCGCACGGCCCCTCTCAGCTATTACCACGCAGAGTCACTGAGCTTAATACCCGAAATATTACAGTCACAGCGTAATGGGATTCCAGCGCAGAATATGAAAAGCATGAATTTATGCATTTTGAAATGAAGGCAGAATAACTCAAGCGGCTCATTAATGAGACTCACTGTGTACAGAACTCATGCAGGACGTATGATGTGAAGCTCTGATGTGCCGTTTATGATTCGCGCTCAGAATTAGCTTAAAACATGAGAGCAAACAGTAGGTTACTGTTCAAGCTTAGAAAAGTAGAAGCGCGAGATTAATTATTGGAAGGCCTAAAAAGTGTAAGCGAAGTCAAATTAAGTTTTTAACCCTTTAGAAAAGAGCAAGAAAGGAATACTGACATGCTGCTAACAGCTAACAGCAGTAATTCTAACAATAATTCTAATGAACAATACTATTCGCCATTTGCTAATTAGCATGTGCGTACTAATTCATGCCCATATTTTAGATCCCTTAAAGCTAGCCAATACCTAAACATAACTACTTCAACAACTTACTATCAGCAGACAGCAAATACGAATGTGTTCCCTAATGTCAAGTATTACCAAAGTGTTATTAATTATTCTGATTCCATGAGTACACACCACAGCTACACAGACGGAACACTTTTTTTTCCCCAGCTGACAAAAAAAATAAAAACACATTTTTACACACAACGAAAATTTTCTAAAGTGGCAGATAAAAAAAATTGCTATCTGGTCCTGTGACATAAACATACCTTGGTGCTCTTTCTATGGGAAATACGTGGCAATAAGTACACATCACTGCAGTTTCCAAAAGAAGTGAGCACTGAAAGCAGTAAAACTCTGACCCCTTTTATTCCTTTTCACTGTTCAGTAGTTCACAGAGAACAGAGATGTACTTGAGAGGTGAGTTTGAATCATGTGTAACCAAAATTCAACAAAACAGTTCAAATCTGTGTAAAAAAAAAGTTGAAATGACACGGTTGCAACAACAAATGTTTTATATTGATTTTGCATTTTTGAAAACTTTTTGGCAGGTTAGGGCATTTCCAACATGATTAAATTTTAGCAACAGTCCACGGATATTTTAATTCTGAACCGCCGCAATACATACCTAGATCATCATAATAAAAACCTACCCCGGTTCATGTATTGAACCTGTGTTTTATCTCCACTCAGTTGACATTTCTCTTTGAAACAGCAGTGAAACGTGCAGTACGGTACATAAAAAGTGATGTTGAACAAAAAGTGCACAGAGATACATATTTTTTATGAGACCAGGTTGCAAAATTGCAGCACATGCTTATGGTAAACAGAACATTAATATGTGAAGGTTAATAGTTGTTATAGTTATAATTATTGATTTGAACAGGACGTTATACACCATTAACATCTGTTGATTAGTCTTAAAAGTGTTGAATTTCTGCAGCATTAGCAGAACCAAACCGATTTGTAAAGATCCTTATGTTATGCTAATATACATTAGCATCATATTACATAGTAAGAGCTGGGTAGATTACTAGCAAATTGTAGTTCGTTACTGATTCAAAATGACATGACAAAAATTGTCAAACAAATTTCTTTATATATTAGTTACTGCTACAAACTTTCGAAACCATTCGTCTATACTTCAACACTGATGAAAAAAGGCCCGCTTTGTTAGCTACCTGTGTTAGCTAGATTAGCCTGAAGAACTATGCTGTCTGCCTTCTCTCTCACACACACATTCCCTGACTTTCCCTTTTTGTGCTCCCCATGCCAAAAGGTTTTGATAAATGAGATGGTTTAATTAATACTTTTCTAGTGCTTAGTGCAGGGAGCTTATAATTAGTCCTGGTTTTAAGAGCATAATCTCCTGACATCATTGAGATCTTATCACAGTCGCACACAAACATACTCACACTTTCAAGAGTCTGACACACGCTGCTAGCCTGCCGCTTATGGATGATTGCGTTTGTGTGTGCGCGCGTTTGCATTCAATCCCTGTCAGTCACAACAGATTTAAAAGTTAGTCTCCATTGTAAACGGTTGTTTTAAACAGTAAATTACTGTGATGGGGAAGTAGAAAGAGAGGTAGAATTAGTCACAGTAACACACATTTAAATATGTCACTGTTTCTGCAGAATGTAATCTGCAAACAGCATGCTGAGAATACATGAAATATTGTACACTACATTTAGTGGTCAAATGATATTAGTAGTAGTCATGGTCACACTACTAGTAGTAGTAGCGAAGGTATAATTCTCACTAGTAGCAAGTTATTAGGTATTACTTTTACCAAAATAAACTCCCAATTTGCTGTTTATTAATAGTTAGTAAGGTAGTTGGGTAGGATGTAAATTGTCAAAATGTCAATAACAGGCATATTAATAAGCAATAACAAGTTAATAAGAGATAATTATTAATAGAGATAATACGTTAATAGTGATATCCTATACTAAAGTGATATCAAAGTGATATTAAATAATTGAAATATTTTACAATGTAAAATTCCAGAAATCGTTCTAGATATTTTAATTTGCAAGTTAAACGGATGAATAGCTGGACACCAGATCATGTGACAAGAATAAAATATAATTTATCCTATAATATGCATACTATTTCATATACTTCATGGTGCAGGATACATTGCATAGTAAATAAGTAGTTAATTAAATTTATTGTAGCAATTTAAGAGAGCTATACTAATCATTATGCATAAAAGTCATATATTTGAGTAATTATATTTTAATTGAACTTAATACAATGTAATTTGAGGAGCATATAATGTAATGTAATATAGAAATATTAGTCAAAAGATGAGGGTTGTCACTCAAGTACAACACTCCTAGCTCTGGCTATCTGAGTATCACAGCCACCGAACATCTGCTCAGGATTCGCTTTTGGTCGCCCACTCTCCAGAAGGACATTTGTAACACCTCCAATACTCCAAAACAGCTACCAGCTGGCCTGCTTTAACCACTTCCCACACCACAAAGACCTTGGTCCCACATTGCCATAAGATTTCATCACCAACCTATCTAACTCTCAGGGTAACACGACTATACTCACCATCATTGATCGCTTTTCTAAAGCCTGACGATTTGTGCCTCTGCCCAAACTCCCCTCAGGCTTTGAGACTGCCGAAGTTTTCAGATTCTATGGTTTGCTCGACAGTATTGTGTCAGACAGAGTTTACCTCATGGGTATGGTCAGCCTTCTTTCGACATCTCAACATGAATGTGAGTTTAACATTCAGGTACCACCCCCAATCGAACGGCCATGCAGAACATCTGAACCAAGAGTTCTTCGAACATTGTCAGAATCACCCCGTTCCAATGAGCCTTATGATTTCAACCTCTGCGATTCCCTTCGTCAGGAGAGCCCACTAATCTCCCCTCCATCACAGAATGGCTCCAACAAAGTGAGGAGATATGGGAGAGAGCCCACACTCACCTCCTACATGCCGTTGGATGACAGGAACAATATCGACGTACCAACCCGCCTTACACTCTCGGTCAATTGGTCTGGCTGTAAACCCGAGACCTTCGCCTACACCTTCCATGCAAGAAACTCAGTCCCATGTTGGTCCTTTCTGAATACTCAAACAAACTACACTTGTTTAATTCCATTTAGAACTCCCTGCTGACTACTGTATTTCTCCCACTTTCCATGTTTCGTTTCTGAAACCCGCTGGTGGTTACGGAGGAGGGACGGAGAATGGAGACAGAGAGCAGACTCTCCCACCTATCATGGTCGATGACAAGGAGGCCTATCGAGTGCAAGAGCTACTTAACTCAAGCCGTTGGGCTGGTTTGTTGCAGTACCTGGTCAACTGAAAGGGCTTCGGTCCGAAGAAACAATCCTGGGTCAACGCTGCGGATATGCTTAACCCCCACTCTCACGGAAGAGCTCCATCACACACATCTGGATAAACCGGCCCCACAGCCTCACGGAAGACCCCGACGTCGTGAGCCTCCTCATGTCAGGAGCCGCTCGCAGGGGAAGTGCTCTGTTAGACCAACACCCTCCTCCGCACCACCAGAGGGAACCATCCCACAAATTTTGAATCCCTCCCTTCCGAACTCTATTGCCCATCATGCCTTATTCCTGGGACTGATCACACACAACTGCACCTCATCACCACACATACTGATTACACGCACATAAAGCCACGAGTGCACATCTACTCAATGCAAAGTCTTGATTTTCCTTGGCTGTCATTTCTGAGCATTGTTACCCGTGTTTACCTTGCCCATTTTCATTTTAGACTGTTTATCTGGTTTCTGATTGCTTGCTGCCTGCCCCAATCTCGGACTGTTTACCAACCCTGATTCTGTCTCTGTCCCGCTGTGGGTAAATAAAGCTGCACATGGATCTTACACCGTCTGATGTGTCATCACAATAACATTGTTAACATCCTTACATGTAAAATATTTAGCATATTTTATTATTATTTATTATTTATTTTTGTAAATCTTTTCCTTCATTTATATAGCAATTTATGCAATACATATTGTATTAAAACAAATTGACAGTGTTAAATAGTGAAACAATGTTATATATAAAAATAGCAAAATAATAGCAATAGCCAACAGTTCATTTTTAGCTCATTATTGAATCAGTGATGTCATCGTCCAGTTTAGTTCAGTTCTCATTCTATATAGCCAAATATTAAGTGAATATGAAATTAAACATCAATATTAATTAAATTCAACACGTTATTCCTTAACACATTTTCCTTTTTATTTAGTTTGGGCTCAAACAATAATTGGTTGCTCTGTTGCATTACTAGCTCCTGAAGACCACCTGACCTTTGAACAAAAACACACACAAACCATACGAAGCTGCATCATCTGCAGAACCTTTTTACTACTTGCCACCTTAAAGTAAACCTGCACCAAAAATAAAAAACTTTGCAACTCTGTATTAATTACAAACTGGTTAGCAGTGGCTTTGTGAAATGCTGTATCATTTAATTGAAAAACTAACGATCCCAATTTCACTTACTTCTAATTAGAAACAGCACAAATGTTATCATTGTCTCACTGATGCGTGCAAACACGCACAAAGGCCACGCTCACACACTCACTGAGTCAAGCACACACACAAATACACGCTGGTATAAAATCCAAAGGTTGCGTCTCGCAGAAGCATTTGTGGATATTTTCTGGGTATCAGTGGCATGTCTTCACAGATAGAGTCAAACACTGCGCTTCACAATGAGAAATCAGATAATACCGTCATATCTCAATACATTGTCTCCATGTTTACACAATCAGAACAATGTGAGATTTTATTCCCTCAACACACATACAATCACGCTGCAAGAACATTACACATTGTAAAGTTGAGATTTCAGCAGAAAATCTTAATGAAACAAACAATAATAAAAACAAACAAGAGGGATATACATATATTGATGACATTCCAACCATTGCGCAAAATATGTACACTTGTACTGTACCATCCTTTTAAAAAGAATATTATTTTATTAAATTATTTATTTTATAAGAATACACATATGCAAACTGAATGTAATGTTTTGCGATTGCAAATAAATATTTTTTAATATTATATTCATCTGGAGAGCGCATCTGAAAAGAGTCGTATTTGATGTCACAAACACGTTCAACATATAAACATCATTCTTGTCAAATAAAAAATGAGACGGAAGCAGCAGCTGTGAGTTAGGTGGTCAAATAGCTCCCCGCCTGAATTATTTGCGTTAAATATTTTTAATGCGATAAACTTACAAAAAAAAAAAATTGTCTGCACTCATGCACTGTTTTGTACATGTTAGGGGTTTGTTCTACACCCAAGCCATAGATATACCAATAATCCTGATACTTGACTAGTTTAAGCATACAAGAAAAACACAACCATAACATGGCTAAAGCATGACTCTATACATAACTATAGATGAAAACAACCAAACAAGTTCAAGTCAACACAGGCATCACCTTTACAGGCGCTTAAAACGTATTCCTGCAGGCTACTTGGCATCCTGACTAGAAAGGCCGCCAACGTTTTCAATTAAAGATGTGTCTTTTAGCAGGCAATAACTCAGATTTATAGGTCGGGTAATGGAATTAATGTATTTGAATTGGAAGATATATATAAAGGCACAGAGTTTGTTTTACCCATCTCGTTTAGCTCATGTATAAGACATGCAATTAATTTCCAAGAGCATTTTTTCTCAGAGAGCTTATTGATGACAATGCATATGATTTATTAGATTTGTCTAGACACTCCCCGTGCTTTCCCAAGGCAGAAGTATGCGTGTGTGTTTGTGTGTTTGGCATCTTCTGCCCCGATGTGTGTGATCTGTATTAACTGAGTGTCAGGGTGAAAGGTGAGCTCTGCCGTGAAGCAATAAAAGCTGAATTAAATCATAAATACAGTGTTACAGCAACAAACTGTCAGCTTGATAAATGATAGCGATGATAACTACACTCAAAAAAAGGAAATTAGCTGGTTATTACATTAACACAAACATAATGTGTAATTTTAACAAAATTATT
>JAUCNO010001091.1:7007983-7028194 GCA_032353835.1 Enteromius viviparus | reverse complement strand
GTCAGGGTGAAAGGTGAGCTCTGCCGTGAAGCAATAAAAGCTGAATTAAATCATAAATACATTGTTACAGCAACAAACTGTCAGCTTTAATAAATGATAGCGATGATAACTATGGAAACCAAACAGATCGCATTGTAATGCATTGTAAAACAGATAAATATTTTTCTGGCTACTTTACTGTCATTGACTATTAATTTCCCACAAGGGGCTAGACAGCAGACCTCAATGATGGATTCTCAAACCATGTTCATGTTACTGAACCGTGTGTCCCTACTGTTTATTTTCAAAGTGGCCAGACTCATCTATTTAGAATAGTGTCTGTAATATTTTAATATTTGACAGTGATGTATGTCATTAGTTCAAAAACATTATATATATATATATATATATATACATATATATGTGTGTGTGTGTGTGTGTGTGTATACATATATATATATAAACTATTTAAAATTCTCTCAAATAAAAAGCCGTGAAAATAAACCACACGGTTTAAAATAGAGTGATGAAGCATTAACATAACAGAGGTGAACAGGAACATTTTGGTAGAATTATACTTATATTACAGGTACAGACTAATTTCAAAGTTTCCTAAAATAATTCCCAAATGATGGGAATTATATGGGAGTTAACTTATATAAACTTTTATGAACAACTAAACAACTAAATCAAGGAACTCTTGTATTATTCAATGTCACACACCAGGACAGAAAAAGGGTTTTTCTAAAGACAAGTGTGTTTGGAAGACACTGTGGGACAGTTTCCTGAAGACAGATTGTCTTGAGATGTCCATTTAATGAAAGTCAGGCAAGCTGAAAGAGCTACCTTTCTCTTTTCAGAGTACGACTGTGAGATTTGGAAACGAAGAGAGTGAGGTGTCAGTCTGATTTATTTGCAGTCATTTTCACTGACCTCATAATATATTGAGTGTGTTGATGTTACTCAATGCAATCTTTCATAAATCTTAAGCGAATGCATGCACAGGTGAGAGTCATCTGAATTACTCATGCACTTACAAATAAAGAATAAAACAGATGCATGACAGTCTTGATCGATTCTCTTTCCTGGTATAGCACAATTGGATGAGGTGGGTGGTTTGGCAAACTGAGAGAGCTCATAGCTTATTCTTGCTTAAACTGACAATCATTTGTATAATAAGGGGGTGGTAACATGATTTGAAATCATGAAATAAAATATCCTTCACCAGTTTAAATACAATATTTTTTTTCATATTGATGCTCCAAATTAACTCATTAAAATTATATTGTAAACATTTACAAATCAAAGATGCCTAATCTGTTTTTAGGAACATGGTCACAGAGAAGTGAAAATAAAGAAGTAGCACAGATACTATTACCCCTAAATAACAAAAGAAGATTATTACAGTAATGACAAAAATGATGAGCGTAGGATGTGAGAGGAAAAGAAATCTAAATGTTCTTGGCTGTGTCAAACTTGCCACTGTTAACTTCTATGCTCAAAGAAACCAAATGTCTTGAACTGCATTAGTTTTGTCTAAACACATACAGTAGATGAAATTCAGCAGCCCACTAGGTTTACTAACTGTATACTAACTGTATAATACTAACTGTATTAATTTACATTATTTTAGAGTAAAGGACATTTATTTACTGTAACTTTTCCCACAAAAAACTCCTAAGTTGCTGCTTATTAAGAGTTAATAAGGTAGTTGTTAAGTTTAGGATGTAGAATAAGGCATTGATATGTGCTTAATTAGTAATAAATAGCTAATAATCTAGTAATGTGCATGCTAATTAGCAGCTGGTTAAGAGACCCTAAAATATAGTGCTAATACTGTACCTGATCTCATTATTAGTATAATTAATCATTGAAAATATTCTAAATAATATATAATAAAACAAAAAATAAAACAAGCAAATAAATTAATAATAATACGAATAATTAAAATGCATTTAAATATTAGAACATATTAAAACTGTGGAAATGTTAGATTTAAATAGAGAAGTGTCTACTTTAAGGCAAAAAATATATATTGAGAACCACTGGTAAAGATTTCATAATTTTGATGTTCATTTAATTTTATTACAGTAAAACACATTTGATATACCTGGTACAATTTATGTCTGGCAATTTAAAAACATAATCGATTATTTAGGACCGATTATAAACCCTCTTTTATTTGAATTTCTTTTTTATATTATTTAATCTCTTATCTGGTATTTAAATGATGTTATTTTGTTTATATACAAGATAAGATAGTCAAAAGTTGACCACAAAACATTTTAGTAATATTTTCAGGCCCCAAAATTATGTGACCTTCTTATAAAGCAAATTTCACACTTGGAAACACAAATATATCAACTACTGTATATCTATAGGTATGCTTTACACTATTTTTGCAAAATAAAAGTCTACCAAAGCTTAGCAACTCATACTTATGAACTCTAAATTATAAAACTGAAACTATATAATAGATAAATTAAGATAAAAAGTACTTCTGGTGCGTAAACCTTAAAACGTAGACATCATACTCGAATTTTTGCAAAGTAAATGAATAAAGATAAGACCAAGATTTATTATTCAAGGTTATTTTCTTTTCTTTTTTTTCTCTCCCTAGCTCATCTCCTCCCTAGCGAACTCCCTAATCTGGTAAAGAAGACGATGAGGATGACCAGGAAGACAGAAGCAGCTAGATAAACAGGTAGGGGTGGTGTAACCCTAGCCCCGAGGGCAGTGTAAGTGAGCAGAGGGGGACAGTAGGACTGGCCTGACTCCAGTCGCCCGGCCTGGCCCCTAATGGGGTCCTTTTCTCTGCCTGCGCGCCGCTGTGCTCCCCTAATTGAAGGTAATTGTTGGGAAGAGGCTTCGGCTGCCCAAAGCCACACAGAATTCCCACTGTTCCTTTCTCCCAGACGGGCAGAGCCAGAGCGGGAGGGGGTGGCCGATGGGGCGGATCACATTTCCGACTGGCCCAAGTTCCTGCTCTATGTCTTACGGCATGCATTGGCTACACACACACACATAAGTGTATAATTGTGTCCAACCTAAATGGGCATCCTGTTCTGGAGTGACAGCTCAGAGGGTGGGTGAAGCCTGATGACAGACGGACAGAATGGGAGAATAGAACGCGAAAGAGAGAGAGAGCAATTGTGTTCATGCTGATTCATCTGTAGAAACCTGTAGTCACCATCCGCATTTAAATGCTCACACACACACACCCAGGTGATGAAATAATGCTGAAATGAGGATTGGACGCACTGAATGAGGAACTGTAACCGTGTGTCAGTACGGGACGCATCGCTGCTGCAGAACTGGGCTCCGTGCCCAACTAGACATTACACCTGCGAGAAAGAAAGAGAGAAACAAAGAAAGAGAGGGAGAGGGAAACATGCCAGTGGAAACGTGGGTCCATCATGCTGAAGCAGGTCTGAAAATGAGACGCACTGTATGTAATGAAACCACTGGAATTTTCTCAAACACACATTGTGCAACTGTATGTCAGAAAACATGCCTAAACTTCAGCTGATGATTAACAACAGCATGCTGAAAGTTTACGTACATTTTCTTGCATTTAGCACTTTGCATTTTATCAGTGGTCTTTGAGAATGCTTATATGGCTGTTACTATTGTTTAGGTTAAGGATTTTGAACGATACCATGTTTACACAAAGGAATAGTTCCCCTTAGAATTAAAATGCTAGTATTAATTACTCACCCTGTTGTCATTTTAAACCAATAAGACCTTCCGTTAATCTTCAGAACACACATTTTGGGCATTCTGACCATGCATAGACAGCACTGGTACTACAATGATCAAGGCCCAGAAAGGTAGTAAGGACATTGTTATAATAGTCCATGTGACATCAGTGATTTAACAGTTATATGTCACATGGACTATTATAATGTTGTCCTTCATGAAGAAAGCTCTCGGATTTCATCAAAAATATCTTAATTTGTGTTCCAAAAATGGATAAATGTCTTTTGGGTTTGAAATAACATGAGGGTGAGTAATCAATGACAGAAGTTTCATTTTTCTGAGTGAACTATCCCTTTTAAGTAGGTACTTGCATCATATCAAGAGACCAGAAAATATTGACTTTTAATTAATAAGCAACCACTCAGAACACCACGACTGCTTGAGTCTGCTTAGTGTCTCTAAAATCGAATTTGTCTGTTTATTCTGTTCACTTTTATTTATAATTGCAACTTAATGGAAATTATGGAGAAAATAGGTTAAAGTTGGGTTGAGAAAAAAATGTTGCTAGCCAGATTCAAACTCACATTTGTAGCATGACCACCAAAGCTCAATATAAGCATTTTTAAAAACGGTTTATACTTAAAAATTACTACCTGACTGTTATTACTGAAACAGAATCTGTAACATACATACATACATACAGTACATAGGGTTGCCGGATCTTGTTCATTTTAGCAATCCTGCTTCGGAGCCGTAACACATCTGTCTAACTTCATCTCACATACACAGAATGAACATCAAGGGTGTAAAGTGGATGCTTCTGAAGCACATTAACAGGTAAACGTTCTTAACGTCCTTCTAGATAACTCCCCCACCACACCCAACACAATATTATTGATGTCAGCCTGAACATTACACCAAAGTTCTGTGAAATCGCCAAAACGCCATATTTCCCTCCACGCCGATTTTTCTGCAGTGTGAGATTCTGTCGAGTGTGCGGAGCACTGGGCTGAAATGAGAATTACCTTCCCGCTCTGCGCGCTCAGAGACACCGCGCTTGGCTGAGTTTAGCCGTACGGGCGCAGCCAAGCGGGAAATCCAGATTCCAGCACTATCAGGGAAATGGCACATATGACTGCGGTGCCTAAGTCGGCCCTAATCAGGTCAGCCTAATGGTAACTCACCATCGCCATCATTCCAGCCAGACTGATTGAGCCTCTAAGCCCAAATAGCAATGCTCTTTTCCGCCTAAAGCGATTCCTATATTACTTTTCGCCCTAAACCCAGGAAGAGAGAGCGCGAGAGAGAGAGAGGGAGAGGGGGAGGTTGAGATGGAAAAGCAAGCGTCCCGTGCGTCCTTTTCTCAGCGGAGTCAGCAAACATTCTGATTCACTGACTCGCTCAGCCACGGTTGCAAAATCAACAGCGCTATCTCCTCCGTGTGATTGTTCCTCGGCCGAATTCAAAGCAACTTACGATATTCATTTCCACACCGCAGGAAGAGATGATTACGTTCATTGTGTTAGCTAGAACCGAAAGATCTAATGAAGACAGCGAACCGATGACTTTTGTTGCACAAAGAACTTTGGGCCTCTTATTGTCTGACCTCTCTTGCCCAATCGCGCCGTTGGCGTCTCAGATGGCCGCTTCGAACTTCTGCGGCGCAGACATCAGGATGTGGCACGATAATTAGTCAGATGAAATGAATTTGGAGTCTTTCTTTTCCGTGAGAGATTTCCACCATAATTACTGCGGTTTAATTAAAAGTTCCCATCAATCCGCCAGATTGCCGACTGGGCCGAATAATGGACGGAGCCGACAAAATGAAACCTTAATCCAGCGTCAACATTAATATCTGATGCCTGCAAAGACAAACCTCTTTTTTGGGGTTTTAGAATCTCTAATAGAGCACTATTATATCTTTTAAAAACTCATTATGGGATCTACAGGAATACTGCAAGCGGGATCCTCAGAGGTTGCTGCAGTATTCTGTACCACAATGAATCTGGAGAGGAGAGGTCCCCATCTGGGAGGTGGCATGCAATTAGAGTACACTGGATTAGTTTCTTTTTAAAGTTATTGAAACACAATGAGAGCACGGAACGTTTCTTTTCCCACTCTTCAACTCGTCAAACTAATCATCTGCATTCTTTGGAAGTCTCTTTTTTCCCCCCCCTGCTTCTAAGCTCCATCTATCACATGCACTAAGCGTTAAAAGCCTCTATTTCAAACAGGAGAGTTGAAGACACGTTACAGGTCACAGTTTGAGAGGAATTAGCAAAAAACAAGCTGCAGAAAGCCCTTGATGACGCTCTCATTAATGTAAGTGCTGACCTGGGAATTCACAAACTTCACCCGAGAAACTTCCCCCGACGCGCGCGCTAATAATGAACCTGCGTGGAAACGTTATTAGCGGAATTAAATGCCGTTGCTCATGACAATGAGGTTGTGTGGAGAAACGTGGATGAACATAATATTTTGAACGAGTGTGAAGGAAACCTGATTTTGCTCAGTAAAAAGATCTAGAGAAGAGGGTTTTCAAACTATTTAAATGCACGATCTGGATAAACAAACAGTGAAATGGAGCATAATGTGGGTCTCAAACAAACAAGCAGACCATTTTATTTTTCTCTGTAAAATGTAAGCACCTGGAAAAAAAGAAACTTTAACAATTTGCTTCGTGATTTATGTGTTTGTAATCATGAATGTGTGTTAATGCCTTTTTACATAATCCATAACATATGACCGAAGCTGTTTGTGTTTTTAGTTAGCATGTTAACCACTTAGCCTACTAGCTTATATACAGCAATATATAATCAGCAATATTTAACATTTATATCAATTTGCTTTTAACGATTAATTAATGAGAACATTGTTTAGTGCTACGGAGCAACTAAATCTTAGTCATTATAGCATTAAAAAATGTGAAAATCTAATGAACAAATTAAAGCAACACTAGTATGTTCGAAAATAATGTTTGATTAGGACTTATAGTATTTTGAGGAAGAAAAAAAAAACAGTTGCATATTCTTTAATATATTTTAAAGAGGAGGTGATTGTGCATGTCAGTGTTTAAACAAAAAGGTTTGAATAAGTGAGACACTCGTACACTTACCAGCGTTTTTTTTTTTCTATACCTGTCTTGTTCAGTTCTCTCTATCTTCCTTTCTCCGCTTCCGGAGCATCTTTCTTTCATGAGCACCACTGAACCCACGAAGGGATGTTGGATTTGTGAAAATCAAAAGGCCTGTGATCCGTCCAGCTCTTCCATAGCCGCAAGTACACGCGACTTATGATTAAACGCGCAGAATATATTAAATTAAACCATTCTGCCCCCCAAAAAGGAGAAATTAATGAGGCAGGTAGGAGAAATGCTATGATAATGAGCCGAGTTAAGATGCCCCCCCCTTGCAAAGATATGTTGAGCGGTAATCCAGACCCCTACATATGAAAGCGTATTTAAGCCGAACCAAATTCAAATGATTTAAATGTAAAATAATCAGCAGGTAAGGATCTTATAAAGCAAAGAAGCAGAACTAACTACCTCGGCCCTCTGTGACTTCTTTTCATATTTCAGCTTTAATTTTATTTCAGTTAACTTTCCCTTAAACACACATACTTCTTAGAAGAAAAAAAAATCCACAAAACCTACTGGAAAGAAAAGTCACATTGAAGATCTTAAAGGAATTACAAACAATAACAATAAAAATGTTTAATAAACATTTTAATCATTGATTACTAGTGTGTTTTTGCTCAACTAAGTTGCAAAACATACTCAACTATGTAACAATTAACAATTTAATTATTAATTATTAGTGTGTTTTTGCTCAACTAATGCTTAATTGTGAACAAATTAACCATTAGTTAATGCTTAACTAATGCATTATTTTGGCCCCCTATTCTGAAGTGTTACCAAATGTTTTATTATTTACTCATGTAAAGTACATTCTACGTATTACAGTCCCAGTAATTGTTTCATTTTTGAATACACTTATTTCTCCCAAGAAATTTTAGGTGTAACATCTGAGACAATGTTGATATTCAAATGAAACATAAATGAGACCTCCATTAAGCCCTCCTAAGCTAAAAGCAATTACATTTCCTCTGGAAAGTTTCACATGGCAAAAATACACACAGCTAGACACACCTTGTACACTCAGCGCTCATTACTTTTGAACTCAAGGGTAGTAGGGAGTCAATGACTGATATCTGAAGACAGACACAACACACACACACGCACCCTAGTGTCCCGCGACCCTCCATCATGGCTGGCAGCCCCTCAGTGCAGTGTTAAGGGCCCATCATTCATTCCGTATCCTAACCAAAACAAAACAGTGCCAACTGGTAGCGCTTAGAACTGTTTACAGTGAAGCTGTTCCATACACCCCCATGATTAATGTAGGCTGCGCAGACAGGTAAACAGACTGTGTGTGTGTGTGTGCGTGTGAGTGATTAATTTGCGACATGCAGACAGGTAAACAGAAGAATATTTACATGGCTTATCCCCCCTCCCCTATCGACTTAGTTCTTCTAAGCTGCAGATATTTTATCCTTTGAGCTAAAACTGTTTATTTTTTTGTGCTTTTCTGCTAGGCTCTGACACTTCTTTATTCTCTGTAACCCCCCCATCCCCTTTCTCTTTATCTCTCACATGGAAAGGTCACAAAATACAATATATAGATGGAAAAGGAGGAAACAGCTGACAGAGACAGACCGCACACTGCCAAAAAAAGTTATTTATTTGATTAATTGGTTATGTACTTAACCTAAAATGCACACTTTTAGTGTTAAGTACTACTAACCTGTAGGTAAAAAAAAAAAAAAAATGTAAAATTATTTATTTTAACAATAAACAACTGGAATCTAAGCGGGCCACATACAGAGCCCTGAGGTATGCCAAGGTACGCTTGATTCACGCTCTTCTGAAACTATGTGAATTTGAGGTTAATTTCAAAAAGTTATTGAAAAAAAGAAATTGTTTGAATTTGTGGCAGTCTAAACAAAGAAAGTAAATATTAAGAGTATATGGGGGTTAAAACATAAATTGTATTGATTAGTGCACATGCTCTGACAGGAGCCATTGTCTTCTTACAGGTGACAAAAGTTCAGCTTGCGTCATTTCTTGACCCTGTTCCTCTGAACATTTCCTTCTGTTTGATAAAAATAGCCAGAATTTTTTTTATAAATAAATAACGTTTCATGTATGAATGAGATTAATCATTGTATTAAAAAAAAGAAAAAAATTAAGTTTATATACATATATAGAGTACATATAACTTATTTAAAAAATGTACATTTTGTACTCATGAAGGAGATATGTTCAAGAATACACTGCATGTGGTGAAGTAACAGTGAAGAGATCACCTTATTGTGACCCCTTGTGCAGCAGCAATGACAGACATTTAAAGAAAGCACTGAAGATGGGTGACAGTGAGAGTTCAAACACGTGCTTCACGTCAGTTTGCCAAACACACCCAAAATCCGTCACAGCCTGTGCTGGTAAAGACACAAAGTATTAAAGTATTGTCAAACATATACACCCTCATCCTCCTTATGTCAGTCATGTAGAAACTCACATGACTATCATTCCACAACTGTCACGACACCTCAGTCGTTTGATGGTCAACCTAGGTTCAGCAGTGAGAAAGGTGTTATAGCTGCCTAGTTATTTTATAACATACAATTAAAACACAACGTTCATGTACAGAATTCAACAATTATGATATATGATTTCAAAGCCAGTTAATCTGTGTCTTAATCAGTCAGTTTCTTTAATATTCAATTATCTCTGCGTTGATGCACTGATCGCTTTGAATAATCCACTCTTTTCTGTTTTTTCTCAGCCGTAAAAATAACGATAATAATCATCTTTTCATGTTGCAATCTATGCTGAATTGTGTGAACAAATTGCTGTTTTAAGCTGGTTTAAATAGTATATCACCATCTTGAGTAGGCTAAGTAGGGGGAGAAGGCAAAGCAAGAGATTTATAGGATTTTCACACTTATGTGTTTCTGACATTAGTCCAAAAATGCTGTAAATCATAAAAATAATAATAATCATAATCATAATTAAACACCGTATTAAATAATATTTTTTTCAGCAATTGGTTTAGAAGGGCACTAGCAAAAGGGAGTAGTATACATTACATATAGTAATTAAATATTTGAAAAATAATAGTAAATGCATAAAAACAGCAAATATATTATTTAAAAATATATATTATTATGAGTCTCATCTAAAATAAAAGTTTTCATTTGCACAATATATGTGTATTATGTATGTACACACACACACACACACACATATATATATATATAAATATTTGTATATATAAGTATATACATACATATATAAATACACATACAGAATAAAAATTATATATATATATATATATATATATATATATATAATATTTACATGTATTTGTATGTCTATATTTATATTAATACAATTAATAATATAAATAAATAAATAAATATATTTGTTATATAAAAATAACACTGCATGTATAGATATGCATAATAGTGCAAATACATTAGGTAAACAAAAAATATTTATTTTTCTGCCAAAAGAAGCAATACTCCTATAGGTTTGGTTTTTATTTTATGCAGGTAACATGCTAAATTGTTCATTTAGAATTTTATATCATGTGTACTATACAGATATATAATGACTGAATAATTTGCACAGTGTGGTAAAAAAACATGTTTGCAATGGTAGAACAACCACCATTCACCTGTGGCAGTTATCATTTGTCATTTCAGGATACGCTCGACCTGAGTTTGAATTTTTTCAGGCTGACGGTATGATGACACGACCACTGCAGTTCAGCCAATCAAAATCCTGCTAGGATCTTTTGATTGACAGATTCAAACTACCTGTATGCTCCATTCAGAGGAAAAAAGGAACTGGTCTGTAAACGATACACGTGGGAAAGCGTCGTTGCTATTGCTCTTGCAAAAAATTTAATTCGCCTAAAGATTTAGGCAGGCGTTCCAACTGCCCACTGTGTGTGTGTGTTCTTTTGCCAAATGACATCAGACGCAGCCCACACGTGGTGCACTGAAAAGACATTAGTATTCAATTCAATTACATCTAAATACATTCACATTGATCAGCCCTACTAACGCGCTGATAATCGCAGACACACAGTAACGTAGGCTCATACTTCAGAAGCTAGTTCTAATCATCTGCCTAGTGACATTTTAATTAGAGAAATGTCGAGTTAGCACTCTGGAATGGGAATTAAAATCACACACACAAAGTCCCACAGCGAATGGAAAGACCATTAATACTGATGTTGCGTCCATATAACTGTGTATGTGCGTTTATCTAGGTGTGTTTAAAGAAGTCTTATTGTTTCTGTGTATTTATGTGTGTGTGATGCACTCATGTCTTTCATTCTTATCTGAGTGTGAGGGCTCTGTGTGGCAAATGTGTGAAGCGGATACTGTATATGCTTTATACTCTGTTTTAGGTGGATTATGGTATGTATCATATGACATGACGTGATAAGACATATTGATCAGATCGTCCGATTGGTCGCGTCTCGGTTTTCACCAGTTGCCATGCAGTTTTTTGCAGGTCAAGTTAAGAAAGTGTGCATGTTAAGAAAGGCTCATCAGCAAACACGAGGAAAAACAGTGAAGAGTTGGACTGAGTGATGTTTGTGTGTGTGTGTGTGTGTGTGTGTGTCGTAATTTAAAAGGCTTAAAAAACATACAGAATGAAGTTTTTTTTCGAAAATCTAAAAATGCCTGTAGTTTCCTTTAAGGGGTCGGTTTAGGGTCAGTGTAGGGCAATACCACATACAGTATGTACAGTATAAAAACCATTACGCCTAGGGAGAGTCCCAATAAATCACAAAAATCAACATGTGAGTGTGTGTGTTTGTGTGTGTGTGTGTGTGTGTTTAAAGACTGATCAATGTGAAAAAGAAAAATCATTTAAATAAACACAATTATGTTATTATTTTTAGTCTGGAGGGACTTTAATTAGGCATGTCATGAAACTGTGTGTTAATATCAGGCTAATGTAAAGTCACAGGTGTGTGTAGACAGATTTATATAGATTTTTTTTTTCCACTGTGTGTTAAATCTGTCTTAAAATGTGTGTGTAATTCATTAATTGAACCTTAGTGGTTGCTTATAAGTCAATAAATTAATATAGAAAAGCATTTGGCAAACAAATAATGATAATAATAAAATTTAAATAAAATAAAATAGATGGCAAATGGACTGAGAAAATTGATTGGTCAATTTAATAATTATTATTATTGTTGTTTTGTTTGTGTTTATTTCCCCCAATTTAAACGTTGGACTTATGTGTAATAAAAAAAAAAAAAAAATGTTTTATTTTATTATTGAGATTTTGATATTAAATAAATAGGTCTATATAACCGTCCATTTGAAAAGTATTTTATTAATTTATTATTGCTACATTTGACTAGGTTTAAAGAAAAATTTATTAAATACACTATAGTTCAAATGTCTGCGAAAATACATTTTTAATTATCATGAATACTGGTCATTTTATTTAACAAAGATGCAACAGTAACAGTATTTGTCTATTAAAAATAAAAGTAAATGCTATTCTTCTGAACTTCCTATTCTGCAAAGAATCCTAAAAATCTTATTACCGCAAAATATTAAGCACACATTTTTATTATAATAAGTAACGTTTCTCCAACCCTCAATTCTTATTCTTTATTTCCCCAAGATTCTTTAGAAATCATTTTGATTAGGTAATTTTAATTTTTTTTGGTTAGTTTGTTTTTTACATATACAGTAGGTAATGCTAATGAAGGGACTTTAGTTTTTTACTACATACAACAAATAAATAACACTTTAGCATTTTGGCAGCAAGTTTTGAATGGGTAAAAACCACTGACATTTTCTTCTATGATGACATCTACAAATCTAGTAAACATCTGATTTAAACAAAACTGGCACCTTCAACAAAGACTGCATTCTAACTGGATTTATGAAGTTGATTGTTTACATAGTTTATTTTCAGTGCTCTGGTGTTGTTTCTGTTCTCAGGGGGATAACAGAGAGTGATTCCCCCCATTACAAACACACACACACACACACAGACAAACACAAAGTGTGTGATAGCACATCACAAGTTAAAGTCTTCAACCGTAAATCTCTGACAGAAGCAGGAAAAATAGAGTTCTGTTCCTCCTCTTCCTCTCTCCTCCTGTCGTTCTCTGTATGAATTATGTGGGCGTATTGTTTGTTGTTTGCAGATGTAAATGTGTGTGTGTGTGTCTAGGATTAAGGACTTCTCTCATCTCAGAGCTGATAGTGGTGGGCCGCCCTGCCGGATTTCTTTCTGACAATGGCAATGCATCACCTCATACACACACTTTAATCTTTTATATACCATACATACAATCCCGGCCGCTGCATCTCACAGATATAAGCGTGCGTGTCGAGCGAGTGTGTATGTGTGATTTCTCATTTTCCATCTTTAGGAGTTTAAGTTTTCCTGAGATAAAGAGAAGTTTGTGGGCTGTAAATTCTTTCCGTTTTACATAAAGACAACTTGACCACTTTTTACATGTCTGTGTTGGTGAACACATGTGCTTTCAATACACTTTCATACAATGGGAATAAGAATAAAAAAGTGATTAAAAGTGTAAAAGTAAAATAGAAAAGTTTGATTATGCCAAGA
The DNA here is from genome assembly GCA_032353835.1 of Enteromius viviparus. Taxonomy (NCBI): domain Eukaryota; kingdom Metazoa; phylum Chordata; class Actinopteri; order Cypriniformes; family Cyprinidae; genus Enteromius; species Enteromius viviparus. The sequence goes on along the minus strand of JAUCNO010001091.1, from coordinate 7,014,837 downwards.
CATTTATTCAGTCAAATAATACTGCCACCTCCAGTTTATACAAGCTACTTTTTAACTGTAGTTTGCCAAGGTTTCTTAGTCCAAGTTCTTATTTCTGTTTTAACTGAGGGGAACTTTAAAAAAATATATATTCTTTTCTTGAGTTTTCTGAATAGTCTGATGCACAAAGTAATACAATTATGTTAAAATATATTTGTTTTAATAGGTAAAATAGAATACAATTTTAACAAACTTATATATGGTTTTAATTATAGTAATATATTGTTGAACTTAATTATAATAATATTTTTATTATTGTTTTTAACACAAATGTACACTAAAGCTAATACATATTTTTTTATTTAAGTTATTATTATTTATAGCTTAATTAGTTACCTAACTAACTAGTTTAGTTATTTTTATTTATTTAGTTAGTTATTTTTTAATGCATACATGTACACTAAAAACTAACTAACAAATGTTTTTAAGAAGTTATTATATTTGTTGTCATTTATGACTTAACTAGTTATCTAACTAACCAATGTGGTGTTGCCATATCCACAAAGCTTGTTATTTTTTATTTATTTTTAAATACATAAATGTACACTAAAATAACTTAAAATAAGTATAATAATAAGTTAAATAATGAGTTATTATTGTTGTTGTTGTTGTTGTTGTTGTTGTTGTTGTTGTTATTATTATTATTATTATTATTATTATTATTATTATTTATAGCTTAACTAGTTACCTAACTAAGTAGTTACCCCAAGGTGCTGTTGCAATATCCATAAATTGCATTATTTATTTTTTTAATGCATAAATGTAGACTAAAGCTAATACATACAGTATTTTGAATGAGTTATTATTATTATTTATTGCTTACTTAGTTACCTAACTAACTAGATACCCCAAGGCGCTGTTGCCATATCCACAAAGTTTATTTAATTTATTTTTTACAAATAATAAATCTTTTTAAGAAGCTGTTATTATTATTATTAATAGCTTAACTAGATATCTAACAAACTAGTTACCCCATGTTGCCATATCAATAAATTGTGTTTTGTTTTTTTTTGTTTTTTAAATGCATAATTGTACACAGAAAACCACTTTTATTATTTTTTTTGGTGAAAGATGAAAGTTTAAGTAACTTCAAGTAAATATGACTACAATTCTATACATTTTGACAAATTTTGTCTTATTATATTTTGTAAAAATTAGTTTAATCAGAATCTGTAATTGCCTTAAATGTATCTAAATGTTCAAATCAAAGCCATCCATTACCTGCCTAGGCAGAATGAGAATTAAAATCAGGATTAGAATATTCCAGAATATATTCTCAACATCCTTCCACAAACCCATCATCCTGACTGACACGTTTTTCTCATTGTGACACGTACATTGATTCAATAACCACACAATCATCATTTCGTACAAAAAAAAATGTATGCGTACACACGCAGAAGCCTGGTTATCGGTGCAACGACTGTGTCGTGGGATACAGAGGCATCTGTAACGAAGCTGATAGCGGCGCACAAATACGCTCTGTCTTCGATAAAACGTTAAGACACTTTTCTCCTCATCAAATTTAATAAGGCACCTTTCCCTTTGCAGGTTATTCATCTCACGCGCTTGGGGAAAGGTAAACATATCTGTCCGCCGTCATTTGAGTGGGCCTGACTCCAATGCTGACAGGAATTTTAAGCGTGTCAAGGTGACAATAAGATATAGTCAGAATAAAAGAATAAACAGATTTCTAATAAATACCTTTCTATTCTCACTGCATTTTTTTCAGCAGCTCAAAACGTTTTCTTGTCGTACGATAAATGCGCGTCAGAAGTACTTGAAGTGACGCTCATTCTGGCACCGTGGCTGAGCAGAGCCGCGAGCGATGTCAGTCGTTTGTTTAGCGTCAGACATCGGCCTTTGTGGCGGCTGGCTTACCTGCGTCCTGGTGACAACTTCCATTCTCAACACCAAAGGAGCTTAATAAGACCTCATTATGGGCAAAAGGAACACCGACAGGAGTGTGTGTGTGAGAGATGTTCGTACAAACGCATGTACAATAGAGCGAAGGGATCTGTGTGTGTGTGTATTTGTGCATGTGACAGGTGAAATACTGATCCGAGGAAGTGCTGTTGAGACATCAGAGGGGGAATGAAAAGTGGATCTGGTTGGTACACAGTATTCTGCGGAAGTGAATGGGAGAGTGAACAATCATGACCCTTTCTACACTTCTTCGTAACTTCATTAGCCCTTTGTTCCCACAGTTGACTGCTATGTTCAGAAAACAAAAACGATGTAGGTTCGTTGAATGAATTTTAATGGATTTGACGAACTGTATCCATCTACTGACGTTATGACTGATACAAATATCTTTGTGTTCTGTCAAACTAAAGTTGTGGTTCTCTCATCCTCACGGTTGTCTGTTGTTTCGCTCTCCACTATTTTGCCATTGTTGTTCAGTCTCTTTTAGGCCCTGTTTACACTGGTGCGTTTTTCGTATTAAAACTTTTGCTAAGGTTACGCCTATTGTTTACAATACTCTGTTTTTGAGGGTCAAAAATGCAGAGACTTTTGAAAAGAATTGCATGATATAAACTCGCAGTTGCAAGTTATAAAGTCAGAATTACGAGATATAAAAGTTGGAATTACATAAAAAAAATGTCTAAATTGCATGATATAAACTCGCAGTCAGAATTTTGACTTTATGTCTCGGAATTTTTACTTTATTACTTACAATTATGTGATATAAAGTCAAAGTTCTGACTTTTTTCTCAGAAATCTGAGACAAACTCGCAAACCTAGCCTTAAGTCCAATTTTGAGCAGAAAAAAGACTGATATGTTCTCAGAACTGCAAGTTTATTTTTCATAATTGTGACTTTACTTCTAGCCATTTTGACTTTATATCTCAAAAAAAGTCAAAATTGTGAGATAAAAAGTCACAATAACTTTTTTTATTTTTTAATTCAGTAGTGGAAATGGGCTTCCATTATCCTGGGCCCGCCAATACTTCCTGTGACGCTACATTCAATTTCGCGAGCAAAGTCAGTCTGGCAAAGCTGCCATTTTAAAGCATTTCAGATTCCCCAAAAAATGGGAACTAGTAAGAAACAAGCTCTCCCCCCCAGCACGACTGAAGAGGGTGTAACACGATGACGCAGCAGTTATGCGTCTTTCAAACATGGCGTGTACCAAGCAGCAACAATTGTTCGACTCTACTGTTGCAGCTGTTTTGAGAAATTTTCATGACAGCTATTCTTTGAAAACGGAGCAGAAGCAATTAAAGTAAAGACATTTTCCTACTGCTTTGATGAAGGTTACGGTGGCTTAAGGTTCCATCGCTACGCATACTTCATTGGAATGAGTGGTCTGATTGGTTGTGGATTCGTCCAGTAGTATACAGAGGCATCTGATGGACGCCGGTTAATCCCGCCTCCCAGAAGGCGGGTAGTAAGGCAGCTTGGCCAGACTAAGCTCCTATGAGCTTTATAGTCACGAAAACCAGGCTAGGCTTTCATAGTAAATGCAACAAAACTGAGAATTTTGAAAACAATGCCGTGGCTGCCCACATTCGTTTTGCGTATCCTTGATGATTTCTGACTTTCTGAAACCTGTATACATGTCTCTGGAATCCTGTAGTATGTATAAGAGGGAATCACAATAGAACATCGACAGAAACTCTAAATAAAGAAAAAACAAGAAAAAAGTAGTTGTCATCTATCATGTTAGAAATTATTTAAAGCAATAATAAGACGTTAATTGGATACTGATCTAATTAATTGCCATAATTTATGACTACATCATGTTTATCAGACTTATCAAAGACAGTCTAAACTGTTGAACCAATGTGGTTTAAATAAAGTTGTGCAACAGTTCAATTCAATTCAATTCAAATTTATTTGTATAGCGCTTTTCATGATACATATCATTGCAAAGCAGCTTTACAACAAAGTGATATTTACAGTATATGTAGTAGTAGTTTGTACATGTAAAGATGTGAGATAAAGATCAACAGTTACTACTGTTTCGGAAAACATTAATGACGAGCTAGTTAATTTCTTCAACAATACATCATACTATGGTAGTTAAGCAGAAAATTAGGTCATTATTTTGCAAATATGACTGAAATAATCTGGTTTGCGTTTCCAAAAGCATCATTAGTCAACTATCGTCTTAGCTTCCATCATTAGCAGCCTATTGAGTTCCCCAAAACAACAGTCAACTGAACATTTGCAAACGGCACCAACTATAGCAACTCTTAATCTGTCGTTAAAAGCATAGATTTTTGTTTGTATGACATACAGTCTTGCATCATGTTTTTAAGAAAAAGTTCTCCTAAGTACAGATTACTCAGTTGAGTGTGGACATGAAAGAGCTGATGAATCAGTGTTTTGAGCTGGTTCACTAAAACCAACAATTCTGAGTGAATGAATCATTACTAAACAGAAAAAAGATTTGGTTACAGAAGTCTAGATGGTGTTTTACACTCATAAAATAAACATTTTTATCCTGAGATGTTGAAAAAGAGAAACACTTTTGTGTCTCTGCCAAGGATCCAAGATGGCTCCCGCTCTGTTGTGGCTAAAGTCCAGGAAGTGCTAAGATGGGGTCAGCATTGACTGCCATGCCGCCATAGAACCAGAATGGAGCAAAAATTTCCCTCTTGCCAGAGACTGAGAGTGTGGGATTGAAATGGAGTGAATAAAAGAGAGCAAGACCTCCATTGCAAAGCAACAGATGGGGCAGCGTTTTGGAAAAGGAAAGCGGAACCCTGGCAAGATGGCGTAGAAACGTTGGCAGGAAACGGGCGGTGTCGAATGCTGGCATTGCCACAAAGAGCTTCTTCCTTCTCTCCAGCAAACAGCAGAGAGTGGACCCTCTCCATAGCACAGAGAAATGCATGCTGACGCTGCGCAGACACTCGCAGCTTGATGCACCTGGCAGTGAGTATGTGGTATTGTACCTTCAGCAAAGATCCGGCAAAGAAGGCCATATTATGCATTATGCCATTCTGAGATTGTTGTGTGTTTATCCCAATCTTTTTGCATTAAACAACATGTTTAAGTTAAAGTATATTTAAGGTTATGTAAGACAAAATTCACTCAAAATGCTCAATCACTCAATCAAAGCCTGGAATTTTCCTTACTTTCTAGTTAGAAAAAAAAATATATAAGGGTGCGTAAATTGTGTACATATATATATATATATATATATACTGTATATACATATACATATACACACACACATACTGTCCTGGTATAATAATGGGGGGAAAGCCTAAAATAAGACAAATTATTATCATCGTCATCATCATCAATATTTTTTAAAAAAATAATAAAAACTAATAAATTATTTTGATATTTCATTTATCTATTTAGTTGGTTGGTTGGATGTTTGTTGTTGTTACTATAATATAATGTTAATAATAATATTAATAACAATATTAGGCTATGTAACACAATAACATAATATTATTGTAATATTAGATAATACACGTAATGTAACATTTTGTTTTATTTTATTATTAGAATATGTAAAAAGTAGTATATTGCTGAACTTTCTATCTGTGATGACTCGGAGTCAGACATTGTCAGATCCATAAGCAGCTTTATTAACAAAGACAGGTCAAACAGGCAAAGATCAGATTACCAGCAATCAGAAGTATCAGAGAGAGCCAAAGTCCAGGCAGAAGATCATGGTCACAGGCAAGACTCAAAAACGATAAACAGGCAGAGAGTCGGGGTATCAGGCAGAGGTTCAAACAATAAGGCAGTCCAAGATCAATAATAAGCAGTGACGGATAAGTGAGGCAGGTATGATGTTCTCAGGTTCGGCATTGGGTAGGGGTACTTCAAATTGTCATGACAGGGCGTCTGCTTTAAAATTTTTACTACCTGGACGGTAAGTCACCTTAAACCTGAATCGTGTGAAGAACAGGGCCCATCTGGCTTGCCTGGAGTTTAGTCGTTTGGCTGATTGGAGGTACTCTAGGTTTCGGTGGTCGGTTAACACCAAGAAAGGGAGTTTAGAACCCTCTAGCTAATGTCTCCACTCTTCCAGCGCACACTTCATGGCCAGTAATTCTTTATCCCCCACGCTGTAGTTCAATTCTGCCGAGGTGAGCTTGCGGGAATAATAGGCACAAGGGAACATCTTAGGAGGACTGCCGTGACTTTGGGAGAGTACAACCTCCTACTCCAAGCATCCACTTCCACAATGAATTCCAGCTCTGGGTTGGGATGGCGTAAGATTGGAGCCGTGGTGAATCTTTCTTTAAATGCCTGGAAAGCCTGTTCGCCATCTGAGGTCCAACGGCCTTTACGGGTCATAGTAGTGAGAGGACCTGCCAGTTGACTGAAGCCTCTAATGAAGCGCCGATAAAAGTTTGTGAAGCCCAAGAACCGTTGCAAGTAGGGCTGTAGTACTCGAGTTCGGTCTCGAGACCGTTTTTTTATGGTCTCGGACTCGTCTCGGACTCGCTGGGATTCGGACTTGTCTCGGTCTCGGCCACTGGTCTTGCCGAATATGGCTTTTGGTCTCGACTGAGTCCAGGTGTCTTTATTATGTTCCCAGTAAGCACACATTTTAAACTTTTTTCATTTTAATTTTTTCATTTCACCAGCCTGAATTTAATTAAAATATTATTTTTCGTCGCGTCATCTGCCCGAACGACCCATCACTACCAATAACCAATCACAAAAAAAGAAAAACAAAACAAAAAAAAGTAATAACCAATCACACACTAGATTATATTTGCACAGCACGCTCTGCATCTGCGTGCCCTGCTAACGTTAATGTTCATTGATTCAACACAGAGTGTACCCCCTCTGTAATACTGGTCACTTCTTTTCTACACTACTGTACATCTGCAGTG
>JAUCNO010001091.1:6989459-7001914 GCA_032353835.1 Enteromius viviparus | reverse complement strand
TGGTAACACTTAATTTTACAGTCCTATTTCTCATATATACTGTATACAGTACTATGTACTTATTACCGTAATTACAATGACAAGGAAATAACTCTGAGCCTACCCCTAAGCCTAAACCTACCCCATATACTGTAGTAACCTTGTATTACCAGTTCTTTTTTACACGCATGTAAGTTCACATACTATAAAATAATATGCAATTTTTACTTTATTTCCCAAACGTTACCTATATTACAAATGCCCATAGATAACAATAAAGGAACATTTAACATCACGAACACACAAACAGCTGTTAGCATTAAACTCCAGCGCTTGGTAACAACAACAAACAGACACTACGCAACGCTACAAATATACTCGCTACACACAAATTCCGCTATGCAATTTGCTGAATTTGAGAAATTGCGTCTAGAATCTATTGTAGACTTAATTAAAAGTTTCATTTAGATCAACGGCTTGATTAAAAGTGCCATCAGGTTTGATTGAGGAACAATAGGCGGAGGAAAAGCGCAGAGTCGGCGCTTTGCGTTCAGAACACATCAGCAGCTTCTGAATCTTAACATGCAATTTGCATATTCAAATGCTCCTCTAATGACTTTCCTTCAGTTCAAGGTAATTCCTTGGCCGTTTCAACTTTGAACTGCGTTAAATACGTGCAAATGTGTGCATAGGCGTGCATAGCTGCTATATGTAAGTGAGTGGAAAGGCAATTAATCCTATAATACATATTTGTGCAAGTTGCATCATAGAGAAGAGTCATTTAACTATATGAAATGTAAACTTTGAACTGGGATGGTGCAATTGTTCATTTAAGAGGAAAAGAGCCTGGAGAGGTTCTTTTTAATGGCATATCTGAACAGCTAATGTTGGGACGGGTCGAGCGTCGACAGAATGAGAGGGAGAAATCAAACACATGACCATTATGAATGCATATTCTGAAGTACAAAACAGCTTTGATGTGTCTTCATGGCCCGCAGGTCAAGAGAACAAGTGCTTCTTTATCTTAATTGAAAAAATTAATTCATTAACCTGTTGCCGCAATATTTCCGCCGAACTTTCTCATTTTCGTTTTATTTCGCTAGTGAAAACGTCAGCGTGAGCGAGGAGGGGAAAGAAAGACGGGGCGCGATGGACAGAGGCAATGAAATGAAAGAGAAGACGTGAATTAAAGGGGAGCTGGGAAAGTTTAGCAGGTGTAATTTGATTAATAATGGTAAATGGAGACAGCCGGGGAGAGATACAGGGAAACACAGACGTGAGGACAGACACACAAACACAAGAGACGATAACACACACACACACACACACAATGAGCAACAACAAAGCTACTACTGCTCTAGAAACGTCCTTATCCAAGAGCCTTAAACTATCCCTTATAAACCACAAAAAAGACAAGCTAGCTGAATGACAAGAATACAAGAAACTACACACACAGTATCTCAACAATGCGTACATTTTCATTTGAATATGTACAGTATATACGGTAACCATTTTATACAATAGTGAACACTTATTCACTATTAACTGACTTCCTTTAATAAATTTTGCTTGCTTATTAATAGTTAGTGCATAGAATGATGTCGAATGTAGGATGTAGAATAAGGCCTTATATGTGCTTATTAATAACTGGCTAATATTCTAGTAATATGCATGATTAAAAGCTAGTTAAGAGACTAAAATAAAGTGTTAGTGTATATATATGTATGTCTGCATTTTATATTAATAAACCAAGGCTACATACACTTTAAGGCTAATGATAGGAATGCTTATTGTATAGATTACTGATCATTAATTTATGCTTTCTGTTGCCTTTTTAAGAGCCACCGAGCCATCTCCCGAATTTGCACAGAAATTCCTTCTGGTTGTGTATTAAATAAATACCCATATCTTAAAAATAAATAAATAAATAAATAAATACATAAATTAAGGTAACGCTTGTTAACTATTAACTTTTCACTCCATAAATGTTTAATTTGCTGCTTATTAATAGTGCAGTAGTTGTTAAGTTTAAGTTTAATGCATAAGGCATTAATATGTGGTTAATTAGCACTAATAAATGGCGAATATTTTAGTAATGTGCATGCTAATATGCAACTAATAGTTTAATAAATGCAATCTTATTTATAAGATTTTAACTATTACTGCACAAAAGCCTTTGATGCTCAACAAAGCTGCGCTTGATCAAGAGCACAGTCCCAAGAATTTGTATCTGTTAAAATTGTATTTTTTTCTATTATGTCGAAACTTTTTGCAGAATTTGCAGCTTCTATTACTCCAGTCTTCAGAGTCATGAAAGAGAAAGAGAATGAAAAAATACACAGAAGAAACTACTTTCCTGGGTCAAATTAAACACCAACGTTGTTATAACGCACTTCACTGGCACCTCCTGACACACTGTTTGACAGATCTTTAATATATTAATCTTTCTGTCTGCATGTATGCGGGTAGCTATACTAGGATATGTTCAAGTGTCAAAACAGTTAGTTAAAGAAGAAAGACGTGGGAACCACTGGTGTGTTTGGTATTCTGCCAGTCAAACAACTCTCTCAATACATGCTCAGTGAAGACTGCACATCTGACTGGATCTGACCAATATCAAACAACTTTGACGTGAATATTTAGAGACTCGGTTTGTCAGAATGTTTCTAACAGTTAATGCAAAAGACTGCAGTTAACGTATTTAAATATCTTCATATTATATATACTGTATATATATACTGTATATATGCAATTCAAATCTATTAAATTCAATTACAACGTTGCAGAAAAATAGTAAACAATTATAAAAATCTAATAAATTCAATTCACTCTGCCATCACCCAAAAAATCCCCAGTCAGTTGAGGGATATTAAATATCAGGTTGAGAGAGAGAAAGATAATCTGCAGATGAGATCCAGAATAAAGGAGGAGTGCTGGGTGAAAGAGGGGATGGGGGGGGTTCCACACCCTTATCAGGTCAAGCACAGGAGAGAGGAAACGATTACCATCAAATCTAACCCAGCTCTTCACACACACACAAACCCTTTTGACGGACAAATATATTTCCATTTGAAAAGGCTGTCTTTAAAAGCTGATTTTGTGGCTGAATCGAGGGTCGTGATGTTTGAGCTGCAGCCAGAAAAGCTGTGTGTGCGCGCGCAGGCACATTTATATTTGTAAATATCTACGATTCAGAAGCATGTACACTCAAATAAAAGCACACTCGGACTTGAATGCTAAGATTTCGCAAATCTCACAAGCAGCATTCATGCATCGATAAACTATGTTGACACCAGCAGAGACGCAGAAAGAGCTTGAATCTGGAAGCGCTTTTCGTGTCAGAACTCTTTCATTCTTCGGCTTGCGTTTTACAATTCAAGTCGATCCGAATGACTGAAAAAAAGAAAAAAAAAAGATTTCGAAAACTTTTCTCAGTCCATTATAAAAGCGTGATTGGCTGAAACTCAAATGCTAAACAAATAACTGGCCCAAAGAAAACTCCAACCCTAAAGTTGCTCTGAACGCAGATGCTGTTTTTCTGTTTTTCTTTAGTATCCAAAAGTAAAAATTTTTACATACAATATGTTCATAATCACTGTCATTTACGCTCCAAACATTAAAAGTATATTTTCTTCTGAAACTGAGATATAGTTACAAGTGTTACAAAAAAAAACAATACAACTTTAATAAAGATATGTAATATATATGTGTGTAATATAAATAGGTATTGATATGTAGATATAGATAGATAGATTATAGATAGACAGACAGACAGATAGACAGATAGATAGATTAAGAACATTAAACAAGACTTTATTGTTAATGGTGCTGCCAAATAATTAGCAAAATTTTTTTGTTTGCATAATATATGTGTGTTCTGTGTATATTTAATATTTATATATAAATACACATATACAGTACAGTATATAATTAGAAAATAAATGCATGTATTTACTGTCTATATTTATATTCATGTAATACATATATATATATATATATATATATATATATTTAACACGTAAAAATATGTGTTATATTTGGGTGTTGCATTTTTCTAAAGTGTACACATGCATATGTATGTATTATGAATTATATATACATATTGAATAAACAGTATATTATTTTTATCAGTAATATTATTATCATCATCATCAATAATTCATTAACAACAAAACCTTCAAAATTGTGTGTGAATATCATAATATGGCATATGTACAATTATTATTGTTATTATTATTATCATCATAATAAATGTGTAACAATATCCTAATGTATTTAACTGAAAATGTGCACTCACATGTTCAAGGAATAAGGTCAATTTTATTTTTGTTATTGTCGCAGTTACTACCGATTATATATTTAGCATTTAAGTAACTGGCTTTTTTCTTTTTTTGAGAAAATAATATGAAAAACAAGGGTTTGTTTGATTTTTTGCTGTAAATAATTTCCTTAAGTCCATTATGGGCCGTGTGTACATCTACAGTGACTGTTATGAATTCCAATGCACCTGCAGATCTTACACACACTGTGGTGCCAGCGGCTGGGAGGGTACTTTTGACAAGGTGAACTTCACGCATCGTGTAAATGATGAATAACTTCACTGAGAACCAACAGTGAAGGTCAAACTTAGAGAAAGGATACTGTCTCTCTCTGTCTCTCTCTTACCTACCACCATTGCCTTTATCCTTCTCTTTTATGTTCATAAAACTAGAGGTCACTCTTTCAAATGGTTATGGCATAACGGCAACATTTTTCAAACCACTGAATGCAAAGTAAACAAGGAGTTTTTTTACTTTTTTAAAAAAAAAAAGTCTTTGACCCTAAAACATAGTCATGATATATATAATGTTATTAAGAAGTTCACACGTAGTGTCAATGTGAAGGAAAATAAGGACATCTCAAGGACGTGTTTTAATATAAACGTACAGCCGCATGTAGCGTTGTTTGATTCAGTTCACTAAACCTTATAGTCCTGTAATAAAACCTCCATAAACAAATTAAATACAAATTCCTTATATCTATTCACCAAAATGTAAAATAGATCCAGACTGCCACGAGAATGTTTTGGACATGTTGCAGAAATTTTATAAATGTAACACTTTATTTTAGGGTCCCTTAACTAGTTGCTTCTTAGCATTCATATTACTAGAATGTTCAACCTGATCTCACGGCAATTCATACGTATTTTACAAGGTGGCTAATTCGTACGAATTTGTACGACCTCACTCGTACGAATTCATACGATTTATTCTAAGTCGTACGTATTTTACGAGATGGCAATTCGTATGAATTTGTACAAATTACCTAAACATAACCCCGCCCCTAAACCTACCCATCACGTGATTTTAGACAAATCGTAGAAAAACGTACGAGTGAGGTCGTACGAATTGGCACAAATTTGGCACCTCGTATGAATATGTACAAATTGCTCATGAGACTGTTGGAATATTTGTACTTTATTAGTAGTAATTGAGCACTTATTAATACCTTATTATACATGACTTCATTCTACATCCCTAAATCTACACAATACCTAAACTCAACAATTACCGCACTAACTATTCCACACTACTTTACATTTTCATTTTTTTAAGGCCACAACAGTTGATTTTCAAATTATTACACAGTTATAAAACCTGAAACCTAGAAACCTAGAAATAGAACCTAGAAATAGATATCTATTAGTATTACCATGCTATTGATTTTACTGTTTTTTTGTTTTTGTTGCGGTCAAAATTTTAAAATTAGTATTAGAATTCAGCTTGGCTTGTGGATTTACAGTTTACACGTCGCTGCACTATTGACAATATATTGTTTTTTTGGAATTGTTACCACAATTTTACTTTAAGCTTTTCAACTGATAAATGATCAAACAGGTAAAAAAAAAATCCCAGAGATCTGGATCTGAGCTAAATCTAGAAGATAGCAACTCAAGCATGTTTTCGGGACCCTAAGCTAGCAGTCCCAGGGAGTTCCCCTCATGTTTCGGGGGAAAAAATGATAGAAAGGTCGAGGGGGGCCTTGTGAAATGCGGGTTTGTGTGATGCCTGAACACACTACTGGATTCAAGGATGAGACAGCAAACTGTCAAAAGAACTAAGCAACTTAATACCAACAGCTTATCAACCATTTACCCATATGAATTTATTAATTCTGAAAATGTACAATTTTGGCTTTCAATATTAAAAATGCTAAAATCATTTGGTAACATAAAATATGGAAGTTAAAGGGATAGTTCACCACCTTTTGCTGGTCCCTGTTGACTTCAATAGCATGGAAAACAAAAACAAGTCAATAGGGACCAACTAGAGGTGAACTATCTGAACTATCCCTTTAAAGGAGGTGGACAAGAGGGAGGTACTGTATGGATGAAATGTGTTTCTGTGAAAGAGAGAGAGCAAGAGCAAGAAATAGAGAGAGAGAGAGAAATAATAATGGTAATTTAGGCTTGTTTGCGCTCTGTTGCACTGCAGCTCTTGGCAAGGCTAATAGCCTTTCATTACATGTTTCCTCTTTAGCCAATTAGAGCTGCCCTCTTCCTGCCTGCCTGCCTCTCAGCCAACCAACTCCACCCTTTCATCTGCGCTTTGGTCACTGACGCACGCCTAATGACCTCGTACACACACACACACACACACTCCACCTGTGTGACACACCCGGCCTCATAAACACTCTGGCTAGTTTTAGATTATAGTATAATATCAGATTGTTCTTACCGTTTATAATAGAGTATTATGTACTGTGCATGAAAATTGTAAAAAACTTAAAGAGTGCATGACAACAAGAAAATGTGTGGAGACTGGATGTCAAAATGCAAAAATAAGCATTGTACGTTTATAATATAGCACAAACTACCATATCCCACAATGCAGTGTGTTTAACGTAAACTTTATTATTATAATTTTCAGTGTGATTAATGAATTTTAAGAGAAATTAGCTTTTTTTTCATACCAGACAAACTAAAGGGGGTAAAAGACTTATATCTTAGACAATGATATTTGAAATATGTTGCAAAAATGTAAAAATGCAGGAATACACCATTATAATAACAATATTGTTATATAACAATAATGTTGTTGTTGCTGTTAAAACTTTTTTAATTGCAAAAAAAGAGCTGACATAATGTTTTATCGTTTGAGTTATTATTTTATAAGTTACATTAGGAACAAGTTTAAGTACTAAAATTGCTAAAAGTACATCTGATATAAATAAAAATAAGATTTTAGAAAATTTTATAGAAAATTATATAATTGTGCCATGATTAAAAAAAATACACAGCTACGTAAAAACATTTAAATTACTAAAACTTTAAAATCAAGATGAAAAGTGAACATATAACAATAAAATATAATTAAAACATTAATTCAATGACAATATATAAATACAAAAATATATACACAATATATAAATATAAAAAAACACTGCCACTGTACAGAGCACAAACTCTTTTTGCCTCCCATTTACATTATTATTATTTTTTGCATTCAGGTATTAATAATACTTTTTCCATTTCCTCATTTCTGTGTTTTTTTTTTGTTTTTGTTTTTGTGCTGCATCATTTTTTGTTTGCAAAAATATGCTCTCTTATGCAATCTCACAATGACTGTAGTGCTATGGGGGATATGAGTAGGTGGATAAGAACTTTCCACATGACAACATCATAGTTGCATGTTTATTTGATCTATGACTCCAGCTCACACTTATTCCATTATTCACATGGTATTTCTAGCACCGCCCACTTGATGTAGTGACATCATACATTCCAAGTGTTAACTACAGTACAAAGGAATTCTCCACTGATGCCAGGAGAAATCAATGCATTCTTTATAAAAAGGTGAATTCACTAAGATGAAACAATAATAATGTTTAAAATGATAACACTAATTATGTGAAACCAACATAAAACCACTAATAAATAGTAATATGAAACTACAAATAATACATAATAAATGCAAAACTACTAATGAGACACTGTACATTTATTTAAAGGATATAATTTGTCAAAGTTCTTTTGCACATATGAACACAATTATATTTGCTTACAAAATATTTTCTATTTGGAAATAAATAAATACATTTACGTAGTAGAAAAGAGTAAAAATAGTAGAAAGTTAATAAAAAGCCCCAGCTTAATTAAATCAATAAATATTATTGTTTATTTATTGAATGGTTTCTATTTATATAAAATAGTACAATGCCAACAGAAAGCCCCCTGCTAAAAAAAGGTCTCTGATGACCTTTACATAAACCAGTTCTGTAAAAATCACTTTCCCAGAGAAATTCTCATAAAGAGAGTGACATACAGTAGGAGAAATTTGTAGAAAGATGATTTTAGATGATTTTATTTAGTTCCTATCTTTGAATAAAAAAAACGTTGGTGATCGTGTGATTGGGGTGTTGTAGTGATAAAATACGTTAATAATAGATATACACGTGTGTGTGTGTGTGTGTGTGTGTGTGTGTGTAAGAGTGTGTTGTGGTAAAGGGAGATCTTTACTAATGGCAGTTTTGTAAACCAACATAAACCCGTTATCTCCCGCACACAGATTTCAATCACACCGGGACCTCTATTACCATACTGCCCCCTTCACACACACACAGAGCCGGGCGCAGTCTCAGAGGGTCTTTATTAGCATACTACCCCCTTCAAACTGGGCAGGGGGGTTAATCTAGACAAGGGGGTATTCTTTAGCCCAAGGAAATAAACACACCCATCTTAATAAATAGAACATTTCAAAGCTGTGGGTTTATCTGTCTCCCTCTTTAACAGGCCTGCACATTTTAATGGGATTTAATTTGTGATTGGAGTAACAAAATGTGGTGGGATTTCACTCTAACATCCGTGTGTGTGTGTGTGTGTGTGTTGCTGGTTGTGTTTGCTTAGACAAGCATCACTATTATTACTGCTCAAAGAAGGTTTGAACACACTTGTAACTCATTCTTTCAAACATGTGCTAAGTATTTAAGAGTGTACTCTGCATATTTAATTAACATTTATTTTGGGAAAAACCACATTTCATTTTATGACCTGACCTAACCTTGCATCAATTAACAAAAAAACAGAAGGTCGTTTTTTTTTTTTTTTTTTTTTTAAAGGACTTTCATTCATTCATTCATTCATTCAAGCTTCTCTGTTTGTTTATACTACATTTAATTGTTCAAATTTTTTACCAAAACCTAAAATAAATAAATAACATATTTGTTTTTGTTGTTTGTTGAAAGTCAATAAAGTTCTCAATTTTACTAACTAAACTAACTATTAGGTACAACTTTTGCTTCAATAAACTCTAATAAATAAACTAATAAGATGCATGTTTAATATTCCCCTTAGCAACACCTTGGAAACCAACCGTATGTGTTGAGGGCTTTTCATTGGAAAGTACCATGCTCATTTTCTTCAAAAAAACTGCAAAAAAAGTAATATATTATGGTAACACTTCTCACTACAGTATTAACTATTTGCTTATTAGCATGCCTATTAGTAACATGCTGTTTATTAGTACTTTTAAAGCACATACTATACTCTAGATCCCTAATCCAAATACCCCAACTTAACAACTAGATAACTATTAATAAGCAGAAAATTATTGAGGCAATTGTGATCAACAGTATATTACTTACATATATGCTTTTAAAGCAACAACAACTTCTGACATGACAATAAAAGGAACTTTCCTCTTGTCAAGAATTAGCTAAATCCTAAACCCATGTCTATTAAAACCTTTACACTCCAGCCAACGCCTGCTTTGTGTGACATATTGCAATTTGAGTGTTATAAGCATTACTTCAGGCTTAGTATTGTTTCCTAATACAAACATTATATGTGCCATCTCCTATTATGTTGTTGCATGTAATCCTAAAATTGCAGGATACTTGTATCCACTCGTTGCAGGTACAGACATTTACACTCACGGTGCTTGTGCTGAGCTTTATGGAATTCAGGTGTGTGTGTGTGTTTGTGTGTGAAAGAGAAAGACACAAAGCAGGTGTTTACGTTCTAAGCGGGTCATCCAAACAGCTATGTTTAATGACAACATCACCTTCCAATGACCCAGGTAATGAGAGGGGCGAGAACACACTCAGCAGAAAACTATCTATCTATCTAAATATAATTTTAGTATATAGCGTTATATTGTACAATTGTAGAAAAAAAAATTTCAACCTGGTCTCATAAAAATATGTACCTCTGTTCACATTTTGTGCAACGCCGTTTTTACGTACATTACTGCATGTTTTGTCTCTGTTTCAAACAGAATTGTCCACTGAGTGGTGACCATGTAAACAATAACATCATGCTTGTTGTACCCATAGATCTTTTTTGGTAGTTTCCCCAATGTATCGTTCCAAGCACGCAGATGTATCCGCTTATAGTTATTCTACCAATAACTTCACATGGTCATGTGACATGCATTTTAGGTTGTGTAGTTTAAATGGAAATTGAAACACAACAACAACGGCAGTATAAACATGGAGCGTTTTTATGTTAAAACGCCGTTTTAAAATTAAAACTCACAAATGTAAACGAGGCCATAGTTACACAGAATTCAAGCCGGAGCTTTCCAAGGCCTATGTGCAATGCTGTATCACAAACCTACCTTTGAAAACCCATAGATATGAAGCTCCATATTAATATCGTTTTGAACAACATGATATTCTTCTAGACATTGTGTGAAAATTACGATTTATCATTTAAAACTCTATAAATAATTATTATTCAGATGTGGTTCATTTCAGTTATAATAAATAGATGTAAAAAGAAAATTGAGCTTTTGAAAATTTGTAGAGAGATTTTTATTTCACAAATTAGGGAGCTTTAGTATTAGAAAAATAGATGCTAAAAAATATAATTAAATTATTGTAACTATATGCAATTATTTAGTTCATGAATAACTAATAAATCTAAAATAAACACACACATCCATGCAACATAAAAGAGCAATTATCTGATAACCTCTTGGGTTACCGAACTCCTTTGACGTGAAATATTGAGTCAAAATGCTAAATGAAGTTTCAGAGAGATTTAAATAAATAAATATATTTTAAAAAGCATGTTACCTGAGAACTTTTCAGGTTTTGTTGCAACCCGGTCATTCCTATGGTGTTTCTTTAGGTTTGTTTTACTTATTGACACCCCACTATAAAACTTCAAAATACCCTAAAGTCAGTGATGTGACACACACGTGTACATACACACTCTCACAGATGATTACCATACTCTACATTACTGCTGTACAGATAAGTGCTGTCTTCCTCAGGGAACACACACTTACACACCAGCACACACACACACACTTTTACAGATAAGTGGCTGGCTCCTGAGGGCCTGCCAATCCAGAGTAATCCTACAAACACTCTGAATTTTCATTTCAAACAAAAGGCAAATCCACACACAGACACGACCAAATCTGTTGCCCTTCTCCCCCTTTCTCTCCCGCTCTTTTATTGTTCCCGCTTTTTCCTTTCCCTTTCCTTCAAGCTCAACCACTTGTTCCTCCTGCTTTATTTCAACCATTTTCGTGAATGAAAGAAATGCGATGAACAAAAAACGTCAATGACAGAAGAAGATTGCTAAGAATATTTAATTACCATCCATATTCTTTAGTCAATTGGTGTATTGTTTCTAGGCTTTTTGGTTCAAGAGTTATTAGCTAAAACGCAGATGCAACTTTGAACTGTTGGTGGCGCTAGAAAGTGTTAGACAGAAAACTTGATATAATTTTTTTCCTACAGTAGTTTGCCAAATTTTACAAATTTTTGGTTTTAGGAGTTTAAATAGACAAACAAAAAATACTAATAATTTAAGCAAAATTTACATTTTTAACAATCAACACGAACCTTATAAATTTAAATGTTCATTTCAAGTTGGCTCAAAGTATTTTGTAAATCTAAATTAGTGATTATTAATAAGGTTATAAATAATTAAAGGAATAGTTAATCCAAAAAAAAAAAAAAAAACATTCTGTCATTACTTACTCACCCTCGTGTTATTTATTTTTGATTGAATCGAGAGCTTTTCGACCCTGAAGACCCCTGAAGAAATTGTTGGGGGGAAAAAAAATCTTTCTTTTTGTTTTCTTTGCACACAAAATTGATTTTTCTAGCTTCAAAATTACAGTTGAACAAATTATGTCAAATGGACTATTTTAATGATGTCTTTACTGTCTTTCTGGGCCTTGAAAGTGTCAGTTGCATTACTGTCTATGTGAAGTCCGAAAGCTCTTGGAGTTCATCATTAAATATCTTCATTTGTGTTTCAGGGATGAACAAAAGTCTTAAAGGTTTGGAACGACATGAGGGCGAGCAACTATCCCTTTCATTACTGTATTTTTAATGTGATATTGGTAACACAATAAGGTGTCATTTGTTAACATTAGGTAGTGTATTAACTAACACGAATGAACAATATACACTATATTACCAAAAGTTTTCGCTCACCCATTCAAATGATCAGAATCAGGTGTGCTAATCACTTGGCC
>JAUCNO010001091.1:6968061-6989428 GCA_032353835.1 Enteromius viviparus | reverse complement strand
TATATATATATATATATATATATATATATAATTTATTTTTTTTGTTTATACAGTATTTATCCATCTTTGTTAACATTAGTTAATAAAAATACAGCTGTTAATTGTTAGTTTATGTTAGCTCACTGAGCATTAACTAACAACTTGTGATTATTTATATTGCAATAATAAATGCTGAAAGTAGCATTAACATTATTGTAAAGTGTTACTGTGATATTCAGTCCTAAAACTAAAAGAAACCCCTTAACAGTTATTGCCACATAGAGAAACTACTCATTCAAAAGGGACTAAGAATCACCTGAAACAATTTTTCGTTTTTTTTATTTGAACCTGGACATTCCCATGGTACTTTTAAAATGTCACTATACTAATCTCTACTTCAGTAGAAAATGCTTTAATGTCAGCAATGTCACACATAATATTTCAAAGTATTTCATCACTTCAATTTTGACCTGTTCCTCTTACAATATATAGAGAAAATAAACCCTCTAGTCAACATTAGACAAAATGGACATAACCCCTTCTTGCAGACTACAATGACAGCCCACCATAGACACACACAGGTAACTGCATTCACAGACAGGACTGTCAGCATGACCATTAGGTATGTCCACTCCTGTCTCAGACTGGCTGAAGGGCCCGTTGTTTGGTGGGGGCCCGGGGCCGGAGCTCTGACCCCTGGCTCCGTCCTGCTCCATTAGAGTAATTATGGATGGGGACAGGGAGCAGAGCAGGGGCCAGGTGAGGGCAAATTACAGCCTACCGGCCCCGCATGAACACCGGTTAGAGTTACACACAAACATGCATCTATTGAAAGAGAAAGATTTATGTAAAAAATATATATATATTATAATTAGTATATTATTAGTATATAATTATAATTAGCATAATTCCTAAATAAAAAAGGAAATGATTATATCTAGATTATATCTTATGACAAAGCCTACTTGACTTGAGTTGATAAAATATACATATTTTGATTTAAACAAGTCACCATGCTTAGCAAAGTCATTGAAGTATATTTTCAGATATATTCTATTTATTCTATTCTATTTTTCTGCTACAGTAGCATTTAATACAAAAATATGACTTAATTGTCATTTTAAATTTCAGGAGATTTATTATTACAGCATTCAACAGCATTATAGGTTTATTACTACATTAGCAGGCTTCTAGGTTTTTTAGGGTGACAGTTAAATATAAATTACTTTCACACACATTTGTATGACACTGTCACTGCTACACACACACACACACAGGTGCACTTGTTATTCCTGGAATGTTCCCAAAGTGATTAACTTTGAGAGATAAAGCAAGGGGTAGCGATGACGTCACATCCTCCATGCGCTACACAAGCGCAACACATTACCCAGGATTCAGTGCTGTCAGCACATACGGATAGAATCTCCAGAGGCCTGACCTCTCACTTCGAAAAGTCAGCAGATAAAAACATTACAACACACACTTTAGATTAATAGGAAGTGTTGCATTCTCGGTTTAACAAACTAATAAAACAAATTGAATTTAAAAGGTGTTTCATGTTGTTGTATTGTATTGAATGTAATCATTTCAAAAATACTTTCTTAAAGATGCAATACAGTACAGATACAATAATGATACAATACACATTTGAATAACCATAGCAAAAATAATGTACAAAGTGTGCTTGGTGTTTCAGGCTCAGTGCTCTGCTTTATACCAATAGTATAGAGTTTTAACCAGCACCTAGTTCAAGTTCAAGAAAAGAAAGGTTTTAAATCCAGAAAAAAGGCCTTAATCCTAGTTTTATTGGCACAAGGATTCAGTGAGCATCAAGTTGTATCCTTAAAGTCTATCTTCGATGACAGGCAACTGATCTTGTCCAGGAATCATAAAATTACACAAGTTACAATAATCTCTTTTCAGCATGAGAAATACATGGTGTGGTGTGAGTGTGTGAACTGGCTGAAATGCGTGTGTCTCACAGTGAATGCGTGAGACTTGAGAGCCCAGCTTCAAGTACATTCAGAACATTGGAAATGCTAGTTGGTGCTCTAGTATAATCGGTCCGCCGAAACTCATCCAGTGAGAAACGTTTTGTGGTGCAAAAATAAGTGCGATTTAAATTGCATTAAAATAATTTAATACATTATTTTTGTGTAATTAATCAATCTAAATTAACGCCTTAAAGTCCCAGCCCTAATATATATATATATATATACATATACACACACATTAAACTAAAAGTTGTACTAATGTCAAATTAAGTTTTAAAGTATATTTGTAAAGTATGTTGTACCTTTAAATTGCACTAAATATATTTAAATACCAGACAATTTCGAATAGAAATATTTATGTAAAATGTACTTTGTGAAATACTACTATTATTTAATTTAACTATATTTAAAAAATAACAGAAGTAACTATGATATTATATAAAAAATATGCTATATAAATGAAAATTATTTGAATGATTAAATATTTTATTTAAATATAAATAAATATTTCCTTTAGTAACTGCATTCAGACCTGCAAATATGAATAAAACAAACACACCCAGAGGGTTGCTTTATTCCTTATAATTTCACACCTCTTTTGATGCCACAAACAAATAATTGGTGTGTGTGTGTGTGCTCTCCCAACTCATCCTTTCCTCATCCAAATCCGATAAACCACTGTAAATACAAATATAAATAAAAATTATACTAGTATTGACAACAATACATCTAAAAACCACTGCCCACCAACATACACACTGATATAATTATTAAGTGTGCAAGACGATTATAAACATAATGGTAATTCTCATACAAGACATGACTTCAAGGAAACAATGTTATTTTACTAATGCAAATAAAACAAATGCACATTTAATTGTTATGTCCGTATTTGTACATACTGTATGTTTGCATGTCTGGAAATTGTGCATGTGTGTTAGTAAGGGTGTGTTCTACAAACCGATAATTATCGGCCAATTATCATATAATGAATAATGCAAACAAATGATTATTTGTACAATAAAGCAAACATATTGATTCTTTCACATTGGTTAACTACCGCATGCACATGGTCTGTGCTTCATCAGTATTTACAAATATTATGTATAATTGCAATGGGTCAAAAAATAAAATGGGTGCATTTAAGTAGACTACATTGCGGGATACTTTACCTCATGTAGTGTGCATACTTTATATATCGTCAGATGTAGAACAACATCTCTGCACTATATGGACACAGTAGGCTAGTATGCTGGTCGGAACAGGTTTTAGTGTTTGTGTTACAGACAATAGCTAAGTTGCAAACCGGTTTGAAACTGCACTCAAAGGCTTCATGGTAGATTAACTGCGCCTTTTTTAAAGATTTCAGATATTCAGACTAATGCTGTAGCGGTACACCGTTCAAGTTAATCCGAATCAAACGGGCCAAAAAAGTCGTTAAAAAAGATCAATGAGATGTTTTCGTTAAATTAAAATCTAAATGATGGTTTATCAAGACATAAGGGGATGTATTTCCATGCTGTACACCAGATAAGAAATTAGTCAAGCATTATAAATTAAGATGCAAATGTACAACGCTGAATTCAGAGGGACAGATAAGGAGCTAATGGAAGATACATCCTTACATCTAATGAAAGACACATCAATATGTGATGAAATATGCAATCCAGTATGTTTGGATTTGCGATAAACTGTCTCTGTAGTAAAGGTTACAGAGTTTAGTTGGGTGAATTAGGGTTATGTGTGATGTCAATTTGATATAATATAGTTATATAGCAACACATCTGAGGTAAAATATCACTATAAAAGGTCCCGGTTTATATTGGGTGACCTTAACTATGTACTTACAAACGTAGTACAATATATACAATGCACTTATTGTGTAAACACGTTTTATTTAGTACTTACATTTGTAAAAATACCTTTATGTAATAACATCTGTAATTATTTTTTGTAATTATATGTATAATTACACTGTTGACCAATCTCTTACACCTTAACTCACCCTTAAACTACCCATACCACCGAACCTGTCCTCAACCATATCCATATCCAACCTTTGCAGCCAAACAATATCAACATAATGTGTACATTGTACTTATTTTTTGATGTAGTAAGTACATTTTTGTTAAAAATAAACGAATAAATTTCATTCTGTAAAGCAAAACATGTAACATGTTCGTTATATAAAGAAATCAATCAATTCAATATAAAATGTGACATTCTGCCCTGTTTGTTCCTGTCTCCCCCATGTCATTTTGTATTTTGGTTTAGTCCTGTCCTGTTTGGTCTCTCCCTCATCAGTTTGATTGTCTCACCTGTGTTTTGTAACAGCTGTCCTCACTTTAGTCCTGATTAGTTTGTGTTTAAATACCTCTGTCTTTTCGTCCAAATTCATGTCCGGTTAAAGTCATTGTGTTGTGCATGTCTGTCCGTGTTGATGTAATTCCCGTCTGTATCTTTTGGCTGCCTCGACAGCTTTTGTTTTGCCCTGTGGGCTGTTTATTATTAAATGTGTTTGCACTACCTCCTGGCCTTTCCTGGTTCCTTGCCGCACTACGTGACAATATGTAAATGTATAAACGTAAATATTTTCAAAATTTATACTCCATAGGAGGAACCCAAGGCCAACCGCACCTGGCATATGATCTCACAAGGGGTCTGAGGATCTCATCTCGGTACCTAACGGCAGTCAGGCTACCTCTGGAGAGCACATGGAGAGCATTACTGACCCACTGACCACTAAATATATTAAATTATATTATTTAATTATAATATGATATGCAAGTGTATATATTTTACCATTTTAATTAATAATTAAATGCATTTATATTGTTTTGTAATATGAGAATAATTAAGTTCATGCCTCATATAAGCTGTTCTGGACTGAAAAATGCAAATTGACTTGCGTCATGTGAAATATGACTGAAAAAAAATAATAACCAAAACATGCATTCAGATATAAATCATTCAAAACGTCAACAAAGAATATCAATGTAAACGTGTTAGCCATTGCTGGAATATTCAGGACTGCTAAGTTTATTAGTTGATTTTTCCCTTAAAACACCTCACACCTCAGAAACACAAGCTAAAACGGCACCAGAAAGATCAGCTTAAAAAAAGAAGAAGCCAGAGACAGGTGCGATATCCTCAAAGAGTCGACTCCTGACAGACACTGATCCAACTGCTGCCAGGACACAAATCTCACAAAACCCCTCGTACCGCACTGCTGAAGTACAGAGCTGGAGATACTTTGCTTTGTTGCTGTCAGGGAGTTGTAGCAGGGTTTAAAAAGTAGAAGGTGACTGTTCTGCACCGGTGTGTGATTCATGCCCTTTAAAGGCCACGGTGAACCCTCTCGTTTGAGTCTTAAAAGAAAAAGACAGATATTCATGGCTTCCCCTCCTTTTTTCCTGATTCCCTCATTCCAAGGAGAGGTGAAAGACCACAGGAGATCTGAGGGTCGTTTTAAAACCTCCAGATCATTTTCAGCAGCTTGCGGGTGAGTAGACACACAAATACACACACACCATTCTGTCCTCTGAACCCCAAACTCTTTCATCCAGTCTAGTTTTCTTTTTCGCCTCAGTCTCTCGATTTACACTGAAGTCTCGTCAACGTCATTCGCTTGGTCCATGGTTTTAACATATTCTTATCCAGTGTTGGGTAGATTCCTTACAAATTGTAGTACACAAAAAAAACTAAATTGTGTGACCTCTCTTCGTTTTCTGTTATTATATTTGAAGTTACTGTAAAGGCCACTACAAATTTTTATCCAAAATTTTCACACCTCACATTATCACGTTTACGCCGAAACTCATAAAACGATTTGGACCAAGTTCGATTTTCTGCGTTTTTGCATCTTTAGCAAGCATTTTGATAGTAAAGAATAATGAATATGAAAAAAATAAATAAAAATGTAATTAAAAACGCAAACAAAAATGTAAAATGCACAAGGGCCTTAAGATTTTCATAATGCATATAAATGGTAGGAGAAAAGAGATTAGGTTAGAGATTATACATTATGAATAATTTACTGCCACGTGTAATCACGTTTTAATCATGTAATCTATTAAATCATGTAATCTATTAAATCATGTAATCTATTAAAAGTACCAGTAATCTAATCACTAGCTTTTAAAATGCTAAATAATCTAATGCTTAATATTTAATAATCCAGATTACTAGAAAATAGTTACTACCCAGCACTTCTCTTACAAAACCCTGATGGAAAAAAGGGATGAAACATGATAGCTTTTCCAAGCTGGACATAAGCTGTTACTATCGACGGTAGACATGAACATCCCATTTCGAGGTGGTCAATATGGCTTTCAGATCATGGTGACTGATCGACCAGCTTGGATCAACTAGAAATAAGCTCCCGAAACATTTTTCAACAGGAACACCTCTTTTATATCACATAGGCTACTTCTTTTTCACAGTTTATTGTACCTCTGCCACCTTCCAGGCTGAGAGATATCACACACACACTTTCGCACATACTTCATCGTGCCTTGTTTATTTCTTAGTCTTATGGACTTTAAAAAAACGTGAGTGGTGTTTGCCTTTGTAAAAATAGCATAGGTGTTGTGGTTTAGTGCTAGGATGATACTATATGTTTGGTTTTTATGCGGCTGACGGATGTCATACTGATGTGAACACTTACAGTCAAGAATCTGATCAATCCCTAGCACTAAGCATGAGTAATATTAATAGTAACGCTTGCCTTCAGAAGCAACAGAAAAACCCAGATAAAAATCGGTTCACTGACAGAAAACTCAATGTCAAGGGGAACGAGAAAATGACAGAGTGAGAGAAAAGGGGGAGAGGAAAAAATTGAGGGTTAAAGCTAAGTGTGTGGGTCAGACAGAATGACATGACAACTGCAATAAATGTAAATAAAAGAGCTTTGTGCGGTAATTCAGTCCTTCCGACAGAGGTTTAACACATAAATCAACCTCACACAAACACACACACACACTTTTCAGCACATAGACAGACATTTTTTCATTATTTGCAAACACGCGCACACACACACACTTTGTCCAACAGAACTGGACAAAAAACAAATGATCCATCAAAACAGTGCACGTAAATTAAATGCAGTGCATGAAACTCTAACCATAAAGCTATCAAAATTTCGGTCGCATTTCAATCATTTCCCCACCATCTCAACTGTCAAAACTCGACCTAAATAAAATGTAGGCCAGTGCAATGTTTAACTAGCCTGAGGTGATAAACCATTTAAGCCTATTCACTCTTCATTTATGTGTCCCATAAAGCCACTGTGAGTGGCATATAACTTAGTGTTATATTTTTTTCTTCCTGTATTACAGGCTCTATTTGCAGCATATTAGCTGTATTCAATACCTAGTGATTAAGCAAGCAAAGCAAGCTACTTAAAACACCACAGTAAGATGACTCAAAAAAAAAAGAATTGTTACCTTACCATGTTATCTCTTTACCTTACACTGAATGAAATGAAGTTAGCCACATCAACCATATATTTAACCAAATCACAAGCACTTTGAACTTGCATCATTGAACTTTTAAAGTAATTTAATATGAAAGACATGATCCACACATACCTGTTTCTTCATCAATGGTAAACCTCCCAAGACCATTGCCGTCACGTATGGAGTACTGCACCTCGCCGTCCCTTCCAGTATCATCATCCCTTGCAGAGACCTGGAGCACAGAAGTCCCAATCCGAACGCTTTCCTTAACTGATCCGTTCATTGCAAAGTTCGAGAAATATGGTGCGTACAGGTTCTCATTAACATCCACCACCTCCAGTTCAACAAAGCTGACTGACAGGAGAGACACCGGTCGGCCTTTGTCTTTTGCTCGAACTGTTAGGTTAAAGAACTGCTGAGTTTCGTAGTCCAGCTCCTTTGTAAGACGAATGGCACCACTAGTTTTGTCGACTTCAAAACGACCATCGTAGTCGTTGGCGAGCGAGTATCGCACCTGCCCTCCAAGTCCCAGGTCAGGGTCTTGCGTATCCAACCAAGCAATGACAGTGCCCACTGGGAGGTCTTCTAGTGCACGTGCGCTGACAACACTTGGGATAAAGGCTGGTGGACAATCATTAACATCCTCAAGATAGATTTTAAGAGCTGTTACTGAAAACTGTTGAGCCACTCGCTCTGCTCGATCACGCGCTTCCACTTTTAATACGAAGAATGGAACAAACTCACGGTCCAGCTGACCTGCAACATATACAATCCCACTGGAGCTGTTGATGCCAAACTGTGATGTGCTGGTGAGTAGGGAATACTGGATCTCGCCATTGAGACCTTGATCTTTGTCAGTAGCTTCCACTTGGATGACTTCGGTACCAATAGGGGTGTTTTCGGGAATGCGGGCCTGGTAGCCGCCGTCTTGAAGAAACTGAGGTGCATTGTCATTTGCATCAGCTATGTAAACAGTAAGAAGCCTCCAGGAGGATCTTTGCGGTTGGCCTAAATCATACAGTGTGATGTTTAGAAGATAGCGATCTGTCCTCTCACGGTCTAGAGGAAGGAAGATGCTTATTACTCCATTTAGAATTCCAATAGTAAAACAACTGTCTGTGTTGCCATCAGCAATGGCGTATAAGAGTTGTCCATTGAACCCAGTGTCTCCATCAAAGGCTTTTACCTGAAACACACTCGTGCCAACTTGTACATCCTCACGCACAGTGATGTCAGTTGGGAAGGATTTGTCAAATTGAGGCATTTGACGGTTCACAGAGAAAAGGTCAATAAAGCCCTCTTCTATTTTGGGTTTACTGCTTGCTTTGGCTTTCTTCAGAAGTTTCTCAGCTAGTCGTTGGGCTACTCTGGTTTCGGTACAACTAAAGCTTTTGGGCGGTGACTTCCCTAGCACTACAGATATGTTCACAAACATGGGATCGGAAAAGTGTTCCCCATCTGTAGCAGTAATTTTTAGACTGAATGAGTTTTTGGGTGCTGCGTTGTTTAGGGAGTGATGTAAGGTCATGACACCAGAATCGGGATTTAAATCAAAGTACCCACGCTCATTCCCTGAGAGGATCTTGTATTTGACTAGCTCTAGCTCATCAATGTCTATGGCTGACATTGTGGCAATAACCTCACCTACTGGAAGGTCTCGAGAGATTACACCAACGCAGGCCACTTTCTCAAATAGGGGTTTGTTATCGTTGACATTCTCTAGGTGCACAGTGACATTAACTTCACTCTCACGCCTATAAGGGGACCCCCAGTCAGAAGCACGAACCACAAAACTAAAACTCTCTACAGATGTTTCAAAGTCCAGCTCCTGTGTTGTTGCGACTGCTCCAGTGAACTGCTGCACGCTAAAAGGTAATGGTGTCAAGCTAGCCATGCTATAAGTGATGTACCCGTTTTCCCCATGGTCACCATCAAAAGCAGTAACCACAACAACAGTGGTGCCTACCGCAACACTTTCATTGATAAATACCTCATAAGACTGCTGGGCAAATGACGGTGCATTGTCATTGGCATCCTCAAGAACGACTCTAACCTTAACCCTAAGGTCACTGTCTACTTCCAAGACCTCTAGCTCAAATACTTCCTGTGTGAGTTGGGTGAGCCAACGTGCCGTGCTGATGACACCAGTCATGGTGTTGATGCTGAAGAACCCTGAATCAGTAGATGGGGTCAGGATGTACTCAGCATCATCTGGCTCTGGCTGGAGTTTCACAGCCTCCACAACTGTTCCAGGAGGGGCAACTTCACTCAACAAGACCTCATATTCATCCTTCTGAAATGTAACTTCTGCCGGGGCTGGTCGTGACAGTCGTAAATGCACAGTGTGCACAGCAGAAAACTTCTGAGGTGTTCCACGATCCCGAGCCTGCAAGCTGAGGTTTAATCCAAACGGATAACTGTCCCAGTCAAACTGTTCTGTTGCACAAAGGACAAACTCGTTAGATCCTTTCTGAGTGACTTCCTCATCCACCAATTCTTCACTTGGCATCTCTGTCCTTTCGATGCTGAAAAGCTCAAGAAGGTCCCCAGCCACAATGCTCACCGTTTCAATTGCTCCATTCGCCCCTTCATCAAGATCCTCTACGGTGACCACAGCTACGACTGGGGACTTCTCAGTCCATACAGGTGCTAATGTAACAACACTCAGAGTGGGCACATGCTCATTAATCCGTTCTACATGAACAAACAGTTTAGCTGTACTGCTTACTCCATTATTCCCATAGAGCTTCATTCCCCGGTCCACAGCCTGGATCTCAAGATCATATCGGCTTTGAGTGTCAACATCCAGCTTCCCACTCAGAGAAACAACTCCGCTAGTCGGGTGCACAGCGAACAGTTCCATTCGCTCCTTGAAAAAGTAATAGAACTCTCCATTTGATCCTATGTCGGCATCCGTGGCAGTGACCTGAGCGATGCTGGTGCGTAGGGGTGTGCTTTCCGCAATGGTAACTGAATATGTGGTAGGGGAGAAAAGTGGTCGAAGGTCATTCATATCCAACACCTGCACACTAACTTTTGTCCAGGCCTCCAGTGTATCCCCCTTAATGGAAGCTTTCACTGTCAACAAGTAGTTGTCCTGAACTTCACGGTTCAAGATGGCAGCATTCCCCCCTTTGGTTCTTATTCGCAGGAAGCAGAAATCACCCAGAGTATATTCCTCGGCCTTAAAGAATCCTTCCTCGTCCCCGGAGGTAATGCGGTACCTCACCTCCCATGAGTGATATTGGAGAGGGACGCCCATGCGCACCTGGCTGGCAGCGTAGGTGCGGGCGGCCGAGTTCTCGTAGACCGACGCATGGTACAGTGGTTGAGTAAAATGTAAGCGGGACCTTTCACCTTGGCAGTAGCCAGGGGGTGGAGAGATGAACAGCAAAAGGGCCAATTGTAGGAGAAAGGCCCATATGCCTGCCCACAGGGCCATGCTCACTGCCTTCCCATCACCCAACACATCCTGGAGACAGAGAGAGAAAAAAAACAGAGAAATATGTTAGGAAGAGCAGATGACATGACAGTACACAACCTGACCTTTCACATTTAAACCTCATAGGTCATTAGGGATCCGTCAAAAAGATCAAACACAAGCAGAGGAAGTCGGGTTCTAAAGACGGGGCTGGTAGCCAGGCAACCGCAAGCCAAATGACATCACTACCCAGGTCTCAAAATGGACACTGACACACAATTATATACCAGAGAAAAACCAGGAGGATGCAATTCAGGAAAATTCACTTACACACACTCTACACACAAGAAAAACAGCAGGAGAATGCAAGTCAGGAACAAAATAATTATAGAGAGCGAAAGATCAAAAATATAACCCGTGAAAACGAAGACACACACACACACACACACTCATTATATGACATGGTTTTAAAAAAGCTCTTGAGAAAGGACAAAATGTTGTGGATTCAGCAATATACTGGTCATGATAAAGTGCTGCTGGAGAGGAAGTCTGTAAGTGTGGGTTTACATAGCTATACTTGGGGAACAAAATTGTCCCCAGAAGTTAGCTGAATCTAACAAAGCCTTAACCTTAACCTTAAATTCGGTAAAACAAATATTCATACATATAATATATATACATATATAAATATATTATTTTAATTTTAAAAAAGCTAAAAGTTTTGTTTAGCGTCAGTGATTTATAAGCTTTATACAAAACAATAGCAATATAACGTATGTCTTCAATTTGTTGTGTTTGTGAGTTCATGCTAGCAAAGAAAGGCATTTTGCATGTGTGTACTGTATCAACTCTAGTTTTAGACACTGATTGTTTTGTGTGTGTGCCCTGCGGGATGGTTAGGATGTGTTCCAGTCCACAAAAATGCAATGCTGACCTTACCATGCACACACACACTCTCCAACTTTTGCCCACACAAAAACACACATGCATACACAGAATACACACACACACACATACTGAACGGAGTTGCTGTGGTCAGCCCACACATGACTCAGCACACACATACACACACATCCCCTTCCACCTCTAATGATATCCTACAGCATACTCACCAAGTCAAGTTTCACAAATTGGAATAGGCAAACACACACACACACACACAAACTCAAAATGCAGAGATCAGCTTATTTTATTTCTCCGGGTCTATTTCTCTTGGTTTCTCTCTCCGTCACACTCCTCTTAGTGTCCACACACACTGACAGACAGTCTGTCAGATTAAAACCAGCAGGCATTTTGGAGCAGTCAAGGTTCAGTACGCAAACAGCGTCTTGTCTCCCCTAAAGCCTTGTTTAGACTGACCAAATCTCCGGCTCAGCTGGCCAGAGACTTTACACAAAACAATAAAAACGCATATCATGAGGCCAACTCAAACACCACAGTGCATAAACACATAGACACCATCAAAACTACCTAGCTAAAAAAAATTATACTCAAACATTTCTTTGAATTTTCCATCTTGGTTATTGGTATATTAAAATGTCCAGTTGGACTACTGATACAGCATCCTCAAATGGGGCTATTGCAGTGTTGATTTTTAATATGTCCCTGTAACACACTGTAACACTTTTTACAAAAAACAAGGCAAGGCATCAATTTTCCTTTGAACATTAATAATTACGATCACTTTCAAATAATGTCAATTTACAATCTTCATTACCAATATAAAATTACATTACATAATATTGGCCAATGTTTATTTATTTATTTTTTAAATGTTAATATAACATTTCTCACTTAGTAAGTTGTGTTTTTGAACATGTAGTCCAATCAAAGCTACTTTAATCATTTGTTGAACAATTATTATTGTCAAAATAAAAAATGTTAACGAAAACTTTATTATGCCTTTGCCTTTAATTCCATTTAAAAATAACACAACCTTTAAGTAAGGTCAGCCAACATTTTTAGAATGTCCTAGATGGGACAAACACAAAACATTGCCAACTGTATTATTAGTACACACTATTGATCATACAAACTCCCACAGTGGTACACGGACATACACACTCACTAATTAACTACAAAAACACAAAACATTATCAATAACAAAAACCATTATCCACATAAGCACAACGCATTTTCAATACATAAAGCCATTATGACAAGCCACTGTCAATACAATTGCACACTTAAATAACTGCATGACATATTTCCAGTCACAAGTCACGCAAACTTTAACAAAACAGATGTAGCTACTATTAGCCACGATTTGCAAGATGCAGTTTGGAAACATTAATGAACTTGGGATCCTGTGTTCGCTTCATTCACAAGCAACAAAATACTCCAACCAAAATCTGCACTGAAAAATCATGCTTCCTTCCGAATGAAAAGTGTGTGCGTGCGTGTTTATCTGCTGATATTTTGTTATCTGAAAACTGCATTATAACCTATTCTCTGACAGCTCCGCGTTTAAGAAAAGCCGCAGCGCTCCACTGCATCTGAATGCGTGTGCGTAACGTGACGACCGATCCAATATTCCAACAAACACAGAGGAAGTGATGTAGAACAAAGCGCATTTCCATACCAGAGAGAATTTTAAATGACAAGAGTGTGTGTGAGATGTCCTGATATCCACAGACTATGGCATGATCCTTTCACTTCAGTTTCACGTTAAAGAAAAACCGAACTGACGCACTTCTTCTAAATATCTGTATGTGTATTAGGGCTGTCACAATACCGATATTTCAGTAGTTTATACTTAATGCAAGTGAAATGACAGAGGGGAGCGCAATTAGAAATGACCTTCAGTACAAAAAGCAGTGGTTTTATTATAGTAAAAGTTTGTAACCAGGTTGTTTTGGGTCACCATTGACTCCCATAGCTTTTTATTTCCTACTATGGAAGTCATTGGTGACCGAAAACAGCCTGGTTACAAACTTCTCAAAATATCTTCCTTTGTGTTCGGCAGAACAAAGAAATGCATGCAGGTTTGGAACTACTTGAAGGTGAGCAAATGATGACAGAATTTGAATTTTTGGGTGAACTATTCCTTTAAGCAATAGTTTTTGAACAGGCAAACAAAACAGCCACCTATTGGAATAGTTAATACTTACTAAAAAGTTGTCTGTTATTTAATGCCCAGTCAGTCAATGACTTCACAGACAGCGTTTCTGCATGAAGGTACAAAAACCGGTCTCACACAGGCCTCACAGGCACCATAACGTCACGTCTAATGATCTAGAACAAATTCAAGGGAGCTTGGACATAACCAAGTGAATATTTTATGACTACAATGCTTGTATCTCAGTAAAAATGGAATTGCAAGTTGGAATTGCAATCTACTGTATTTGGACAAATTTACTTCCAACCACTTCATTAGACGTCAGTTTTATTCTTCACATAAGGATACACCATCAAAAATGGACCAAGTGAAACTTACTGGCAGACAGCACTGCGGAAAAACTGCTCAAAATAAGATTCATTTTTAATTTAGCACTAACTTTGTTTCTAAGTACTGTTTTTCTTTGACATCCCTGGTTTTTTTCTGCTGCTGCTCGTGTGTTTTTTCATGTCTGTGTGACAACAAATCTAATATTCTGATTGTCGCATAGAGGAAGTGAGGGAGAACAAATGGCCATTTCCATAACAGAGAGTTCTGATGGACTCTGTGTGTGTGTGTGTGTGTGTGTGTGTGTGCTTGTTTTGGTGTCATTAATTGGAGCGGGATCTTTATTGCTGCTGGCATTGGTTTCTGTAAGCGTCATGTCAGTCTGAGCCAACAACCTCTGAATACACATACACACACTCTTTTCCTTCACACATGCTGCGGCTAAACGGACAGTGCTAACAAGAGCAGTGTGTGTGTGTTTGAGGGGACATTTGTGATTTGGAGGTCCCTCATGCAATCATGCGACCCGCAGAAGCAGAGCAAAAGCCCTCAGAGAAAAAAGTGAGTGGGAGAGGAGGACAGTGAGTTCAAAGCTACCAGTGGAGAGCCTATGTATTATGCATAAGACAAAGAAAAGCAGAACAAGTATGCGATAAGCAAAAGTTGTGTGATTCTCTCTTGTCATGTGTGTTGTTCTGGTGGGATGAGTTAAGCTGTGCTGTTGTTGTGAGACGTGGTGCGTTCACTTCACGGGCTTCCTTGAACATTAGTATGCGTGTGTGTATGTGTTTGTGAGAGAGCAAGATCAAACATCAGAGAAACTTTTAAACACCTCCAAACAGACTCCTGTTGAATACAGATTTGGCTAAAAAGGCAATAAATTAACATGCATTATTAAAAAAGCCTGAAATTTTCAGAAATGAAGCAATGTACTGTATGAATCACAGAGGACACCTTCAAACCATGCAGATTTCACTTCATCAATAGAGCAAATTCATGCACAAATCCCAAACCAGTTGTGAAATATGCCAGGGGAAATACCACATGACCGGATTTCATCTGCACAAACTCAGCAAACCGTGATAAATACATGCTACTTTCACCTAGTAATTACAAATTATATTCTCTCTGCAGTTCACGTCATGTGCAGTGTCCACTGCATTATCTTTTATGATATACATGTATATGATATTATGGGATTTTAGAATGAACACTAAAATATACATCAGTTAATCTATAGTACTCTAATTGGTTGACTAATGAAATCCCTTTCCAGCTAGTTGAAACTGCATAATACAATCCTTTGACTGAATCATAATGAATAATGAATCATGATGAATCAATAACAAATTAATAAGGAGAATGAATCATTCAAGACTTGGTTTGAATGGCTCATAGCGAAGAACCAATTTAAATGAATGATTCATTCACCTATTGAGCATTGCAATGGCTTGCGACCAAGTTTTCCTCTAACAAAAGCTATTTTTAGACAATTCAAAACTGTAGAGCAGAACAGTGCAAAAAAGTAAAATCACTGTAGAGATATAAATGATTCAGAATGACTTCAGATCTTCTTCAGGGATGGTTTCTCACTACATTATGGCAGTGTTTGAGTCCAAATCATGACCAGGACCAGAAGAGAGTCCAACCATGAGATCAAAACCATGACAATATGCACTTGGACATGAATCTCAGTTCTTGAGTCCAAGTCTGAGACCATATTTTCATGATTTTAGTCTTGTCATGGATACTGGAGCATGTGGACTCAGTCTTGACTTGGACTCGTCCCTCTTGGTCTTGATTCAAATGAATGGGTCTCAACTACAACACTGCATTTCAATCAAAACGTCACACTGCAATTCTCTATGCATATGAACTGAACAACCTTCAAATGTGTTCTTCAATCTGCTCTAAAACTCCTTTTTACATTTTCCTCACAAAACCTCCATAATCACCACGTCTCTCTTCAATTCAGCTCTCCTCAGGACATCACTGGACCAATTTGCAGTCTCATAAAAAGGCCCTGCTATCTAGTATAAAACAATTAGAGGAAGAGCGACAACCGTTAGTTGCAGGACATACATTGTCATCTATATGAATAAAATTATGTCCCTCGTTACAGCTTGAATGGACTGCCATCTGAATGCATGCTTTTTTTATATAACAGCGCCATACAAAACATTTTCCTTTACCCTCCATCCTCGCAATCTGCCCAATTCAAACTGTTCTTTCAGAGTAACCCTTTTAACCTACATTCTTTATTCTTTATAAATTTTGTATTCATTCATTCTTTATATTTTGTTTCTAACTTTAGGGAAACTATTTGGACTTACTCTGCCAAGATTTTTTCTCAGTATTGGGGTTGTGCAATACTTACAAAATTAGTACTTGATATTTTTCTTCCGATAACAATAAATAATTGTGTACCTTGGCTAGTTTAGGCCTGTCATTGGGTAATTTAATACGACACTTAAAACAGCAATGCAAGTTGGTCTTAACTGAGCCATCAATTGAATCATGCATTCAAATAATTTGTTCAAAACCGCTGATTCGTTTCAATATGAAGTAAGTGTCTGTCTTCTTGAAAGGATCATTGATTTATTGAGTTAAAGAATTGAATTTATTTTAAATCACTTAACTTTTGCTATGGTTAGCCTGATCTCACGGCAATTTGTACATATTTTATGAGGTGGCTAATTCTCTAATTTTGCTAAATTGTACATATTTCATGAGTTGCCAATTAGTTTGAATTTGTGCGAATAACCTAGCCGTGAGGTCGTTCAAATTTCTACGAATTAGTCAAAATAAATATGTACAAATTAGTAATGAGACAGTGTTGTTAAGTGTTTTGTTTATAGCACTCTGGCATTTTTGACCTTAAGAAAGACTGTACACCCAACTTCAGGGTTTTATTTTAGCATAAATGGACCAAATAAGCGACTAATGGACCAAATTTGCTCTGCCTATGTAAACAATAACTTCATGCCCCTTCTTGTACTTGAATGAATGGTCATGTGACGTGTTTTCAGTTCATATGGACCGTGATTGTTTCTGAAACACAGTAAAAGCACTAGTTTAGATGAGGACAAGCTAAAGATGCACTTTTAACCCTTTTTCCTTCTATTTGTACCGCTTTCTAAACCCAAATGCCCTGTTCCCAGATCTAATGTAAACATGGCCTAAGGCGAGCAAATGTTCTGCTCTGGCTTTGTTTGGAACTATTTTTGTTAATGAAACAGAAACAAAGAGACAATATTGTGTCTAAAATGTAACTTACTCAATAGACCATCTAGGGCTGACGTCACAATTAGCTGGAGGCAAAATAAAAAGGGAAAACTGGAGGCGGCCAATTCGCAGATTTAGATAAAAAAGGAGCTTTAAATATCTTGTTGTGATATTGGGTTATTGCTTACCTGATGCCAATGCCAGACAAAAGAAAAAGATGACAGCTGTGGTTAAATGCGATTAAACGACTGGACAAAAACGACTTTCAAAAATGTTTGCATTTTCAGTAAGCTATTCTTGAAAAGTCTCAATAAAGTATTGTCTTTTGTTGTTCTGGGTGCATCTAAAAATTGTATATGCATTTCACAACTTTGTTGTGTATGAAATGTCCGTGTGCATGTGTGTATATCAACAAACTGATGATTAGATTAGATAAGACGATGATTCAAACTGACGTCTGAATAGTAAGCAGCAGCTTCTTTTAATAAGAAAAGCTGACTATCTTAAAGCTTGTGAGTGTTCAGCAGCAGACTGTTCTTGCCTCTCTTTCTAGTCTCTGTGCACAGCCAGCATAGACTGCTCTGTCAGCTTCAGGAATCAGTCCTCCGCAAATGTGCTGAACACACTCCAGTATTTGTGTTCAACTGTTCTGAAACACTGTTGGAAACACAGCTTAACACTGATTTATAGCTGTGTCCTCTTTTAGAAGCACAAACAAAGTAGCCCAGTCTCCAGAACATGGCGCCCGCAGCAACACTACAACCAGAATAATAGCTCCGCCTTTTTTCTTTGCGTAATTTGGGCCGTGTTTGAAAATAAACCCACTCTGTGACGTAGAAAAGTGTGGGTGTGTATAAAAGCAAGGTGTTTTAGGAGGGTGTGGACAAGTCATCACTTTTATAAAGAATATCTTTTTGGTTTTTAGACTTTAATCTTTGTAACTCTACAGATCTTCTTTAAGCACCAAGAGAAAGGAAATTTTAAATCACATCATAAGACCCCTTTAACTAGAGTTACCTAAAAAAAATTATAACTTATTGCAAAATTGGTGGAAGCAGTGGTAAATAAATACTAAAAAATAAACACTTACCAGGATTGAAGACACAAACTTGTTGAGGAAAATAACCTGAATGCAGCCCACTGTCAAAGTTACACTAGTGTCCACAATATGCATGTCTGTGTAGGCTTCACCCTCTGTTGCATCCACATGGTTCACCATCCGGAAATCAAACACCTCCTTATCCGCAATGGACACTGCCTATATATCATCATGTTTATACATTGTTAGGGTTAAAAAGTGTAGAACAGAAACAATGAAATAAGTCTGTCTGCCTATTTTATGTTTGATTAAGGTATAGTATAGATATGTATATAGAATTGTATATTTTTTGTGACTGGAAAGTACAGCATTTTCTACCTTTTTATATAGTGCCTCTTTGTCACAATCCAGAATGACAATGTTCTTCAGGTTAGCCAGAATCTCCACGGCCTTCTTCTTCATCTGAACTTCAGAAACCAACCCTGGTGTCAAAGAGAACACGCAGTACTGTAGTAACATATTCTAACTTTATTGTGTTTATGCACACATACAGGAACGTGTATTACCCTCTATGCAGATCTCAGAGATCCTGGCTTTCTCTCCTCTTATGAAGAACTTCAGACAGTTGAGGTCTGCTCGGATGTGCAAATTCACCACATCCTCAAACTTTGACTTCTTAGAGGCTGAAGAACAAGTCAGTTATAAGAGATTTAATTTATACCACGACAAATCAAAATACAAACCACACAAAATGACCTTTCTTACAAGATTTCTTGGCAACAGCAGAATCTTCTATTTTTGCCTCCTCTTCTTCCTCCTCCTCCTCTTCCTCTTTGGGTAAGACAGGCTGCTCCTCTTGTGCCTCTTTCTTCAGTGGTGGGAGGAGGTTATTCAGGAAATTAATGGAGTTGAGGAGCGCCTCAGTGTGCAGGTGCACATCCAGTGAGGAGAAATTCACCTGGTGCAGAGACCATAGAATTTAAACTTTTGGATAAGCTTTATGATCTGTTTGGTTTACAATCCCCTGTAAAGAAATTCTATTACCTTGATTAGTTGCTCTGTATTTTTATACATATTTTTAAAATCTGGTGCAGTTCTGTCCGCCTGAAAAAGAACAGAGTATTATTACCCTAATAAAAATTAAACATACTTAAATGCATTTGAATTAGATTTATTTCATGCTCGGTATACTACTGTACAAATACATTTTCATATTTATGCACTTAATAAAATGCAATGCAATTGTACTGTTAGTATACTTAAAATCTGTTAAACTGGAACAACTCATTTTGTACTTAATGCACATTAACCGTGCAGAAGTAGTGCTAAAATCCAAATAAAGACATACTTAGTTTATTTGATTGTGCTAAAGCGGAACTATTGCAAGTATACTTTAGAAACACGTATTAAAGGGCAATATTACACAATCCTTATTAAAAGTGACATAAACATGCATTTTAAACTTAATTAATAAGAAATATGAATTGTGCACAAGTAAAACTCCAAATAAAGTGTAATTATAATTTTTTTACCAGTAGGTCTTGAGTCAATATGTTAACAGATTTGAACTATACTTAGTATGAAATAAATATATTTTAAATATATTTATATAAATATATTTTTTGTATCCTTGATATCCTATTGTTGTATGTTTTGCTTTCATTTTTTGAATGAGATTTATTTAATATTTTCTTATTTGTATTTATTGTAATTTAGAAATGCAAGTATTTTTTTGGCAACTAGATGAAATAAATGTGTTTACATTTTTTATATTAATTTTACTTCAGTTAAATTTTATTTTAAGCAATGAAATAATATACAGAATAAAAAAATTAATTGATACTCATACATAAATAGTCTTTCTGAATCTGTGCTGTAAAAGCTTGACTCATGTAATGAATACGAGTCATGCAACACGAGTCACAAAATTAGCTCTAATTTTGTGTTAATGTTTGTCTTATTAAAGCTAAAATTATAAAATGGCCTTTGTAAAGATGGTATCCCTCTAGGCTTTCAACACCCACCAGCTGAAACCCAGCCAAGACCAAGAAAGCTCTGCTTTCATATTTATCTTCATATTTATGAAGCCCTTATACATATACCCGGACCCAAAGAAGAATA
Source organism: Enteromius viviparus (assembly GCA_032353835.1). Classification (NCBI taxonomy): domain Eukaryota; kingdom Metazoa; phylum Chordata; class Actinopteri; order Cypriniformes; family Cyprinidae; genus Enteromius; species Enteromius viviparus. The sequence continues at coordinate 6,968,808 of JAUCNO010001091.1, read as the reverse complement.
AAACATGAACATGATCAAGCAAACGCACCTTGACATACTCCAAAGTAAGCAGATCTTCCTCAGTATTATCCAGAGTGGTGATCAGGTGAACTTTCTTGTCCTCAGAATCTTCACAAAATACACAAAAAGCTTATATCTTTTATGTTTAAATAGAGAAATCATTCTAATATGCTGATTTGCCCCTCAAAAAAAATATTACTATCAATTAGTGGTCGACCGATATATAGCCAAGGTCGATATATCGGCCGATATTTAGCATTGGCCCACTGTCATATTCATGTTATTTTCATTGTGTGCTGTATAAAATATGAGTGTTACTTTGGCTTTATTTGAAAAGTATAATTCCCAAAGCATATTAAATACCCAGAATGCCCTGTTGGTTACAGTATTTACTTACTTTTTATTTAGTATGTATTTATTTGTGAAAAATACTTTGTCTTAAAGTATGTTTGTTTTACACATTTATATTTCAATTCATTTTTAAATTATTTTACATTTCTTAAACATTAATTAAAATAAATAAAGATACAGTATATTAACCTAATATCGGCTTTCCAAGATATCGGCATCTGCCTTCAAAAAACTAGAGATGCACCGATTGCAAATTTCTTGGCCGATTCCGATTTTACAGTAGGTGTGACCTGCCGATTCCGATTTTTGCCGATTCCGATTTTTTTTTTAAAGAACTGTCATAAAACCATATGATATTCATTTAATTTATAATCAAATTATTAAACTTTACAGGAT
>JAUCNO010001091.1:6952106-6967961 GCA_032353835.1 Enteromius viviparus | reverse complement strand
CCTGTGGGCTGTTTATTATTAAATGTGTTTGCACTACCTCCTGGCCTTTCCTGGTTCCTTGCCGCACTACGTGACAAAAATTAGTAAATAGTGTCCTAACCCTAACCATAGTGTATAGTGCATTTATATTACTGTGTAATTACACCAAAAATATTTTAGTGTGCAATGATCTTATGTGTTTGGAATAGAGGATGAATACCTGACCCAAGCCTGACGGGTCGGGTCGGGTCGGGCCGGGTTCGGACAGATATTTAGAAAGGATGCTCGGGTTCGGGTCGGGCTCGTTCACATCAGCGCGAATGTACACCTATGTAATAAACAGCACTTTTTGCCCTGTGTGCGCTGATGCTCTCATCTGTTGACGTTTCCGAACGCCTTCCTACAGTTGCTTAATAAAAGCGGGCTTTCCACACAAAAAAAAAGTGCATGTGTCATTAGTATTTGAAAAAAAAATTTATCGGGCCATAAATATCTTAATGCCTGTTGGGCTCGGGTCAGGTTCGGTTACTGCTCTGTCGGACGCGGGCCGGGCTTGGACAGAAAAATGCGGCCTGATCCACACTCTAGTTTGGAACGACAGTAAATTACGACAACTTTTATTTTATTTAATATTTTAAATATATAACTATTTAATTAAGCAGTAAGCTAATTAATATGGAAGCGCGTTCCCACCACTGAATAATTAATTTTTTAAAAGGTTATTGAGACTTTTTATCTCCGTATTTTGCCTTATAAACAAGTAAAAGTCAGAAGCCAACAATATTGTGTGATATAAAGTCACAATTTTCAGAATTGTGAGATGCGCAATTAGCAGAGAAAAAGTCTGAATTCCTAGAAATAAAGTCACAGTTGTGAGATACAGAGTCAAAATTGCAAGTTAAAAAATAAATACTTTTAAACTAATATTACTAATATGTTGTCAGAATTGCAAGATTATATCTCACAATTTAACTTCGCAATTCTGATTTAACATATTGCAATTTTGACTTTATATCTCACAATTTGGAGGAAATAAGTCAGAATTGCGATTTATATTCTCACTTATTTATTTTCAGAATTATGAGAAATAAACTCGCAGTTGTTTATTATTTTTCCGGGGAACGGGGAAAAAACAAGATATGAAAAATATGTTCTCAGAAATTTATAACGCGATTCTGATTTTATATCTCCTTAATTGCAATTCTCACTTCGTAACTCGCAATTTCAAGTTTATATCTCACAATTCTTAGAAAAAAGTCACAATAACCTTTTTTTATTTTTCATTTAGTGGCGGAAACGAGCTTCCATAGATCAAGATCTATTTTAGGTAGAGCATTTGATAATGAGAAAACATTTAAATAGGAGAAAATATTTAAAAATGAAAATCAGTAGAAAATCTGTCATCTTGCTATTGAATGACAACACTTCAATTATGATCAGAAGGCAAAAATCTGAGATGCCCACATAAGAGATGAGGGGCAGCTCACCTCTCCAGCCCCCTGTTGAGAGGGTCTGCTCTGACCTCCTCCATTCAACAGCTACCTAAACTCCTGTGAACAGCACCTGATATGGCCTTGCCTTGACAGGTATGTCTGGCTCTCGCCCCCCTCTTTCTTACAACACAGCCGTCTGGTCGGACGCACGGCGGAGAACGAAATGTCCCTGTTGTGCTTTTGTATCAGAGACGGTGTTCATTTCGTTTAGTGTCTGCACTCAATGCATTCATAAATCAACCTGGTTTAACGTGTCGTCTGTCCTGTGAAAACAAATCCATTCTGATCCTTGAACAAACGTACACAAAACTACTGTACACAGACTACTACAAGCTAATGTTGATCTGTTAAGTGTGCTGTCACTGTATGCAAACTATCATCTGACCTAAATAAATTCATGTTACATTTTTCATGTGGACTTTGAAATCAAGTTTCATACGGCGCCCTTTGTTCCAATTCTTTTCAGTTTCCTTTCTTAGCTTGTTTAATGCTACCTATACTGTAAAATGACGACATTTCTTTAGAATCTGAAGTTGCTTTTCCATAATTAAAGACTAACCCTTTATCAATTCTTGATGAAATCTTCGTGCAGTAAGTGATTTTCCATTACATGCAGTTCCGTTTTCTTAAACATTTGCATACTTGCACATATGCTAGTGGAACACCACGACTGTGTCTTAGTGTTTCCTGCGGCACTCTTCATGCAATGTTGCACCGCTACTGAATCTAAAATGCAAATGGAAAAAGAAACATCATAAAGCTCGACCAATGCTGTCCAATTCGTTATAAAAAGTCAGTCGCAAAATCACAAGCTAACAAAATATGTGGGTGGTATGAATGCAATCTTATTGCATACAGATTTTTTCTGCACTGTTGTTCACATTGTCAATTAAATGCGTCTGGCATCAGTCTCATGTGTGAACAGTATACAGCTCTGAAGTGACCCGCATGCGCAGGAGACGTCAGACGTAGCGCACCGTGTTTGTGGAAATAAAAATGTTAAGTGTGCATCTGCCGCATTTCAATGACGTTAAAAACGCAAGAAATGCTACTACTAATGGCTGCTCTACCTAAAGTCACATTGCAAAACTTTGGATGTGTATCCGATTTAGGACCATATATGAAATGGGCCTGGGCCTGCATTTGTAAAAAAATATAATTTGTGCTATTCAGACTTTCACATTTGAGCAGTTTTGGGCCACTTTAGCCTGCAGTGTGAAACAAGCTTAAGTCTTTAAATTCAAGATATTTGTAGTGTACCTGAAGTATACAGTACTTGCAATAGATCCACTTTAGCACAATCAAATATACTTCAGTACAGTTTTAGATACTACTTACGCATGATTAAAAAGTACATCATACTAATATAGCAGACTTTAAGTTGCGCATTTAAAATCACTTTTTCTCCTTGCTTGGATAGGTGCTACCCTTAAGAGGTAAATGAGGTTCAAAAGTGTACCTATTGAACAGCTTTTTTCTCAGAGTGAATAACAGGAAATTAGGCATCTAATGAATCACTCACTCAAGACTTTTGGCATGACGAAATAGAACTACTACTACTGTTATTTCTAATTAACTACTTTGCCGTTACTGTAGTGTATAAGACTTATTAAAAGAGTCATTAATAGAATCCTTAAGGAGTCAGATTCATCAAATAGTATCGGATTCCAGTTTCTGGTTGCATTTTTTAAAATATGACTAGCTTAAATTACACATAAATAGATTGAAACAAATTGTATCTGAAAGTGTTACATGCAAATAAGTGTATGTACAAAATGAGAGACACAGACAGCGAGAGAGAAAGAATGGAGTACTTGTGTAGCATTGAGCCGGGGTGCCTGCAGGCAAAAGCGGGATTTGTAAGCTCTTTGTAAGTGCCAAGGCCACACTTAGAGAACAGAGCATAAGTGTGTGTGTGTGTGTGTGTGTGTGTGTTTGTGTTTATATGTAAGTGTGTGTGTAATCCCTGATGGACATTTTAATTGAAAGCGTCAGACCTTTCTTGTGCGGCTGCTTTCAGAGATTGCGTCAGAAGATTCCATCACTTTCTGTCTAAGCTTTGATTGACAAGGTTCCCTCTAACACACTACAGACTCACTTAACTAACCTGAAAACACTGACTGACTGACAGAAAGGCTATATTGTGCTTAAAAATTCTCAGCTTGCAGAGTTCATTCATGAGCTAAAGGGTTCAACAATAGGATATGGTGCAAACTAAATTGTGTAACTGCAAGAGTGTGCAAGACATCAAAAAGGTGGCACCAATCAAAGACATTCATAAATTTGCATGTTTATATTGAGAAATGCAGTACGGAAATTCCAATTCATTTGGTTGATTGATTCCATTGTACCAGTTGATTTATCACTATTTAGTCGATCAGTGTTTCTAGTGGTCCATTCTTTATGGCGCTAAATACAATTACAATAAATAACCAGAACTGGAGATACTGTATAAAGTTACAGTATTTAGAAATGTCGCAATTGTGAGATATAGTTTAAAATTAAAAAAAATTAATTTAAAAAAGAAAAAAACTTGCAAATGTTAAAAATAAATGTCAAAATGTATATAGTATAAATTAAAATTAAGAAAATTTTTGGTCATTTTTACAAAATTTTAATTACTCCAGAAAATGTTGTTGTAATATCTGGAACTTATCCTCGTCTTTTGTAACAAATTAAATAAATAGATTTCTAGCTTTATGCAATGTTTTTTTTGTGAACACTTGAATATGGGTACGTTTCATTTAGAATTTTTTTTTTAAACAAAGCCAAGAAAACCACGTTAATGCCCAAGAGAATGCCTGAACGATTCTACCGTCAAAACGTATAGAACAGATCACTTCAGTAAACACAAAAGCTTTGTGGATCACAAGAGAAACGTAATTTCATTCGTTAACCTCAGGAAGTTTTGATTAATGTAATGATTCATGTTTGATGAATGCGTTATTTTACAAATGCATCTGCTAATGTACTGTATGTGATCGCTTGTTTTTGTTTCAGACATTCAATACTCTTACAGAAAATGTGCAACAGGGCCTCCTATCATACACCAGTGAAAACACAAAAATCCGCAATTTGTGAAACAGAAAAAAAAAAAAAGAATAAATTCCTCTGGTTTTGAAACGACTACCTGTTTGAGTGACATCACCAAGTCCACCGATTTTCAGCTCCTCCCCTTGAATTGAACTGCTGTACTTTAAATGATCAGTTTATTAATATTTCGTTCATCTTGTTCTGAGCAGTGTATGAAATACCGAGCCTATAAAGGCAAACACACATACACAGACAGACCACTAAATTATGATGGTGATGACAGGGGTCAGTGGGATTGGCCCACCTGACCTGTTGGGCTTAAAATAACATCTCTTCAGCAGCTTAAATTGCTTTCGGTTTTAAAACGTTAACCACAATTCACTTTACATTAAAACAGCAGCTCATTTAGTCTATTTATACACTTCCCAAACATCTCTGTCAGTAGGCCCACAACTTACGTGACACATCTACTGACAACGACGCTTAATTAAAAAATGTTCAAATAAATAAAAACAACAAAAAATATACATAACTTATTGAATTCGGAGCTTCTTTGATAGATTTATCCCTCAAACCAGAATAATGCAAAACAAGATTTAATAACACCTTTCATATTCACGAGTACAAAGACACAATATTTGCATAAAAGTGTGTGTTTGGGTGCTGGGGAGGCCGTATGGCTTTAAGCTCATTGAAGTGCGGTTCAAGGCAGCGCGGATGTATTGTTTCATGTTAAAGCCTGATGGAAGTCAAGGTGATTATTAACACGGACGGCTCAGAAGACGAGGTTTTGAAACGCCAAAATACAGACAGGCTGACACAAAGGCCTTCACATGTTTGTTTAAAAGAAATCCTGCAGAAAGAAGAAAAAATACATCATTCACTGTCACCGCGCAGTCATCCGCTCAGAAAAAAGGGATAACCACGCCGCTGTTGTTCAAACAATTCCAAACTGAAAGAATTTTGACGTACCGCATGAGATAGTGTGGCATAAACTATTAGCCGGCGGTGGAAAATAAATTATATCTGTCAGTTTTAACCGGATTATGGTCTTTGTTAACGTTTGTTTGTAAGGTTAACTGTGTGTATGTATTCATGAGGTTTTACCTGTAGTATCTTTGGCTGTAACTGTATTAGGCCTGGCAATATAATGCATTCATTTAGTTAATTATACTTAAAAAAATTATGTTGGAGAAACACATTTATGCAATTAATCATGCCATTTCGTAACAAGGGATTTTCCTGCATTGAGGCAATACTAGCGTGAAGTACTGTAACACCCTGTGTCACAGCACAATTGAAAACCTGAAACATTCCCAGGTTATATGTTCCTGCATTCAAGAACAGCTGCATAGAATGCAATACAAAACAATGGAACACAAGGATCTCTTATTTTTTATTTATTTCTTTTTTTAAACATACCAGTTTAATATGGTTTTGTGTTTTATGTGTGAAAGTCACATTGTAAATTATTAAATGTATTTAATTTTTTTTTTTATTCATACTTTTAATATTTCTTTCTGCTACTTCACATACCTACGCAAAGAGTTTATTCTTTTCCCCTTGCCCTATTCCTAAAGTTTACATTTTTAAATATAAAGATCCATTCAAAAATTTTGAAATATCACGCTTTAAATAATTAGGATCTAAACAAAAACTGAATTAGATAAACTTTTACAATTATTTGTATTGAATTAAAATTTAAATTAAATTTGTATTACATTTATTAATGTTAATGAATGAATCTCACAGGAATCAATTCCACCAATTTGGTTCTAATAAAGGTGTATTTAATTTTTTGTTGTTGTTGTTTGTTTGTTTGTTTTTTTTGAAGAAATTAAAGAGCAAACAATGCATTTTGTAAAATTATGCAAAAAGTAAGAAAATCCTACTTCTTTACTAAATCTTAGTTATGGAATTCGCCATAGCAAGCCAAAAAAGTTGCTATTTTTATTAGAAAAAAAATGTCCAAAATGTATTTTCTATTTTTCTGTATTTTCTACAGTCATTTGTATAACAGGATGCTATTGAACAAACTACATGTTGGAAATGTCACTGCGGTGAAAATAACTATTTGCATGTACTATAAAGGTGCTTCACAATGTCATACAAGCCTTTTTTGTCTAATCGGCTCCGTAAAGAACCTTTAACATCTGAAGAACCTTTCTGTTTCACAAAATGTTACTTGTAGTAAAAGGAAAGAAGGTGGTTCTTTAACTGAATGGTTCTTTGTGGAACCAAAAATGGTTCATTGCAGTGAAGAACCTTTTAAGCACCTTTAGTTTTAAGAGTTTCATTCCATGTTGTCTACATTCCAGCTTTGCATCATCCACAATAATGTAATGTCTTTAAATTATCATTATTCAGGGAATTTCCCAGCAAATAGTGATGCATGTAATTGATTAATTAGCATGTCATGTAATTAATTTAATTCAAATTCTAAATCAACGGACGGCCCTAATCTGTGTATGTTTTTTTTGCTTGGTTTCCCTGCCTCAATACTAAGTTGAAACATGTCAAGAAGCCCGTTCATTCCAGCTGCAGAGCGCTCTAGGAAACGTTACTTGCACACTTCACTCACTAAACCTCTTTTCCATCAGCTGACATTCGACAATAAGATTTATGAACACAATTAAGCAGATCGAGGCAGGAATCTCCCCAATTCCGTAAGCACACAGTATGTGTGTATCCTGGTAAACATTATAAAGGCTATGGTTTGTTATCAGATGCCACTGTCATAAAAAAAGACTGATTGATGTATTTCCGCAATTTACTTCAGAGAGATGCAAATCCAGTGTTTATAAAAAAATTGTTATATGCATATGTAAACACGCTCTTAGGGCAAGTGGTTGTTTAGACATTTTATTGTTCTTGAACAGGTTAGATCAGATATCTGATTTGATGGATTGCTCTTTTAATAAGACCAGAAAAACCCAATTTGGTGAATATAAGTATGGCAGGTGTTTTGATTGATTTATGTTTTTAGATATATGCCCTACAAGTAATTTGTGTGGTAATAATAATTTAATACGACACTTACCGACATGTGCAGTAAACAACCAGAATGCATGCTGATGAGTGGCATATCCCACAATGCAACTTGTCAAACTGAAATCATTCAAGAAATTTGATTTAAAATTATAACTTTCGCAATAATAGACATTGTCACAAGTAATGTAGCAAGCTACTTTTTGAACTGTTGCATACATATAAACAGCATACATTTAATAAATCACTAGTATTCCAAATATTGTGCGTGTGTGTTTGGAAACACAGCTTGAAAGTCATTGACCAGAGATAAAACTTGGAAAGCTTTGAGTGTATGAGTGATTTACAAGACCATCTTGCAGGTTTGTGCTTGTGTATACCATTATTAGCATTTTATGGTGTTAACATTTAATGCACTCGGGGTGTGAAGGATTATATTTGAGTTAAATCTGAGCAGTTGTTCATACAAATACATTTATATCAATGCAACCATCTCACAACACACATTAGCTGAATCAACATGAGAACGGTTGTGCGCATCCATTATTCTTGGAGTATAACACAGCCACCTTTGTGAGGTAAGTACATAGACAACATTGAGAGGGATACAAATTAAAACCGCATTTAGTATATAAATATTAGAGATTATTGTTTGCAATAGAATAACATGCTTTAAACTTTAGTAAGCAACATTGACTGGTTATGCAACGCAAACATTTTTGAATCTCTTGAAATGTATTTATTTATAAATGTTTTGAGGTCATAATATAGTACTGCTCAAGAAAAATCATTTATATATTAAATCATATATATCTATATCTATATCTATATTATTATTATTATTATTATTATTAGAATATTAGCCATTTAGTAGTAATTAAGCACATATTAATACCTTACATGACTTTATTCTACATCCCTAAACCTTCCTAATACCTAAACTTAACAACTACCGCAGGAACTATTAATAAACAGTAAATTATGAATTTAACGAATTAACTGAAATGAATTCAAATACTGAAATTAACTTATTATTTATTATTATTATCACCACCATGTATGGTTCCATAAAGAACCTTTCACATACATATAAACTTAGCAAAAGGTTATTGATTGTAGAAAAAGACTCACTGAAATGGCTGAGACAACCCGAAATGGTTCTTCTATGGAAATGAATAAAAGTTGTTGGTGCTTTCCAGCCTTTAGAGTTAATTTCATCTGGAAGCAATAATTTTATTTATCCAAGTAGAGGCACATTTTTATCATGAGCCTATTCTGACAAAAAGTATAAACAGTATGGCAGTATGTCATGTTACACATTCAATGGGAAACATAAAATGTTAATGAGATGAGAAAGTGATGTCCAGAAACGGGTGTGAGGTAATAGCAGGATGGGGAAAGGTGAAATTGATCGATGTTCAAGTGCAGTAGGTGACTGGGTAGGGTTGAGTCAAAGGTGAAAGGTCACACGGCTGTTACAGATAAGACCAGCCAGGCTGAGGTTGAGTGAAGGGCTAATCTAATGCTTGACAGCTCCTTACATAATCAAACACAAACACGCTAACGCTAATGGCTAATTCACATTCATCCAAGAGGAATCCACAGAATTTCACTGCCAATAAGTATTATGTTATCTATCGCTGCATATATTGCATGTTACAAGCTTTGCGCCACACACAGATAAGCAACAATGCTAAATAGAGTAATACGCCATTGCACAATACTTAGCCTGTATTACAGCACAATGCAATAATCACGAAACGACAATATAGTGAAGATGCTGACAGGACATGTGTTTATGAGAGTATGGGAGTGTGTAAGTGTGTGTATACACAGCGAGAGGTTTAGCAGGATGAGTAAGACACGGTATTGTTTGTCTCGACTGGCGGGCGTTGCTGCTGAAAAGGTGTCGTGCTAGCATCCCGCGGGCTAGTGCCAGACATCAACAATCGCACTTCAATCGCTCAGCGCTGATCCAGCATGCAGACAGCACTTAATCATCTTCTCTTAACGCAGGCATACTACTAACACACACACGCCTGAGGAAACAGCTGAGCTCTGGGTTAAAAAGCAGCACTATAGCCACCAGTATAAAGGGCCTGTTGGCAGAGTGATTCATGCATTTAGCCAAAACGCATTACATTTGTCTCATGCCTTCAACTGAGTTTTACACGTCTTCTCACATGTTTCAGAAGGCTTTGCACTGATACGACTGCCCGTAACACCAATTCCTCCAGTTAAATTTACATATCCTCCTGAGAGTTGCAACGCGTCAGCAATCCAACATTATGACTTCATTAGTCTCTCACTAGAACCTCTCACTAGAAATTTCTCTCTGTACAGTATATCTAGCACATGATCATGGCAAACCTAATAAGATTTTGAAAAATAAAAATAAATTCTCTGTTGTTCACCATCCAGTCACAAAAGACTTGCAACAAATTTTTATTTTGTAGTCCACCAGCTGACAATATATATATATATATACACACACACAGTGGGTACAAAAATATTCAGACCCCCTTAAATTTTTCACTCTTTGTGGTCCGAAGTACCTGTGCGGTGACACTCATATATTTAACTCAGGTGCTGTCCATTTCTTCTGATCATCCTTGAGATGGTTCTAAACCTTCAGCTGTGTTTGATTATACTGATTGAACTTGATTAGGAAAGCCACACACCTGTCTATATAAGACTTTACAGCTCACAATGCATGTCAGAGCAAATGAGAATCATGAGGTCAAAGGAACTGCCTGAAGAGCTCAGAGACAGAGAATGTGGCAAGGCACAGATCTGGCCAAGGTTAAACAAAAATTCTTCTGTGCTTAAGGTTCCTAAGAGCACAGTGGCCTCCACAATCCTTACATGGAAGAACGTTTGGGATGACCAAACCTTCCTAGAGCTGGCCGTCCGGCCAAACTGAGTTATCGGGGGAGAAGAGCCTTAGTGAGAGAGGTAAAGAAGAATACAAAGATCACTGTGGCTGAGCTCCAGAGATGCAGCCGGGAGATGAGAGAAAGTTGAGGATAAAGAGTGGCCCGACAAAGGCATCTCCTCAGTGAAAGACACATGAAAGCCTGCACGGATTTGCTAAAAAAATCCTGAAGGACTCCAAGATGGTGAGAAATAAGATTCTCTGGTCTGATGAGAACACGAAAAAACGTTTTGGCCTTAATTCTAAGTGGTATGTGTGGAGAAAACCAGACACTGCTCATCACCTGTCCAATACAGTCCCAACAGTGAAGCATGATGGTGGAGCATCATACTGTGGGGGTGTTTTTCAGCTGCAGGGACAGGACGATTGGTTGCAATCGAGGGAAATATGAATGCAGCGAAGTACAGGGATACCCAGGACTGAAACCTTTTCCAGAGTGCTCAGGACCTCGGACTGGGCCGAATGTTTACCTTTCAACAAGACAATGACCCCAAACACACAGCTAAAATAATGAAGGAGCGGCTTCACAACAACTCAGTGACTGTGAGACATGTCTTGAATAGCCCAGCCAGAGCCCTGACCCAATTGAGCATCTCTGGAGAGACCTAAAAATGGCTGTCCACCAACTTTTACCATCCAACCTGACAGAACCCCAAATTCATACTGTACGAATTGGCAACTCGTAAAATATGTACAATTTAGCAAAAATCATTTGAATTTGTATGAGTGAGGTTAAACGCATTCATACAATTAAGCCACATCGTGAAATATGTACAAATTGCTATGAGATCAGGCTGGACATTCTTCATAGTATCTTCTGTTGTGCTCAACAGGGTAAAAATAAAAATAATAACTCTTTAAGTGGACACAGTTCTCGCAATTAAACTATTAACTAAAATCTAAAATATCTCAATAAACTCCAAATTTACTGCTCGTTAATAGTTCTGGATGTAGTTATTAAATACGAGATGTAGAATCCGGTCATGTAGCTTTATAAGTAGTAATAAACAGGTTAATAAAAGGCATGCTAAAAAGCATCTAGTTTACAGTGAGAGTTAGTCCACTATATACTAAAGTGTTACCAAAAACTGTTTGAGTGTGGAGAAATTATTAACTTTTATTATGGCAGGTTTTTTTGGGTGAACTATCCCTTTGAACAGCAAAGCTATATGAAAGGCTGTACTGGTTGACTAGTTTTACCAGTCAGACCAGCATAGAAATTCACAGGCGAGGACAAAGAGGACAGCCTAGATGGACATACAAGTCAGATATCCAGTCTAACTGCAATTGTATACATCATAAAAGTAACTTTGTATCTCATAATGTGACTTTTTCTCTAATGTGAACCCACATATGTAAGTTTTGGTTAAAACGTGAATCATCTGGATTTGCTAGACGAATCAAAGATTTGTGATTATAACAACAATTGTTAAATCTTTTATCACTGGTAATGTCATTGTTAATTATTTGTACTGATAGCCTGAGAAATTAAATTTAGTGTGTGTTCACACAGGTGGCATCCAACTGATACGGGTGCCAAGAAGTAATATCAGTTCATCTTTAATCAAAACATGAATATTTAGATTAAAGGATTGGAAGGAAAACAAAAGAGCATTGGGTTTTCCATATAAGAAACGTGAGGGATAAAGAGAGACAGGGACGGAGAGATGGACAGAGAGGCAGTAGGTGGATGATAAAAGCTTGCCCTGCCGCTCAGGGATTTGACTCTCTCTTTTCCCAAATGTCAGCAGACATCTGTTTCATATTTATGATTATTATCCTCCCCTCCCCACAAGCCGGTTAACACTTAAATGATTCTATCACTTTGCAGGGTCGCCCGCTGCCTTATACTGCATAATTTATGAAGCTAATCTGTCAGTTAAAAAAAAACAGAGCCAGCAAAAGCAAAGATTTTATGCCAGATGAAGTGTGTAAGTGCTGTAAAATGTTCTACGGGGAGCTGAGTTAAATGCCTGTTACTGTAAGATCTATCAAGCATGAGAACCCAACTGGAAGGTCAAATAAAGTGGACTTAAATTTTCTAACAAAAGTGAACCACTGGATGAAGCCAACTCAAGCTGGGTCCACTGTTTGCTTCCCTAATTTCTCCATCTAATAGAGACTCGGGACAGATTGACTACTGTGTAGCACTTTAGAATAGGGAAAACTTATTTACTATTAACTTCAATAAATTCCTAATTTGCTGCTTATTAATAGTTAGTGTGGTAGTTGTTAAGTATTGGGTAGGATCAGGGATGTAGAGTTAGGTCATGTAGAATAAGGCATTGATATGTGCTTAATTACTACTAATAAATGGCTAATAATCTAGTAATATGCACGCCAATTAGCAACTAGTTAAGATACTCTAAAATAAAATGTCACCCATTTTAGAACTACATTTTTGCACCAGGTATTAAGTTCTAATAAAATAAAAAGTAAAAGCAAAGTAGATTCTATGAAAATTTTAACCATGCCATTTGCCTTTGCTACTTGGTTTGATTTTATCATTTTAGACATGAGAAAATATTTTAAACATTTTTAAATGATAAAGTATAAGCTAAGGTTAAGATGATCAAACTGTAAAACTATTTTATTTATATATAATATATATATATAAAAACACAGCTGTCATTTACACCACACCAACAAAAAAGCAATAGTGAATATCATTATTAAAAAAATAATAGATTAAGTCAAATTATTAAAATAAATCAATATTTAAAAAAATATAATATAAAAAATAATATTTTCAGATTTTTTTAAATTAATGAAAAATCAAATTGCAATTTTGCATTAATCATTTGCATGTAGGATACATAAAAATACTACTGTCTTAAGACAAAGGAGCAGGACATTTAATTTTATTAAACAAATAAAATGAAATCATAAAACAACTATAAAAGATACAAATTAAACTATTTAAATTGTTTGTATATTTCCATTACAGAATTCTATTAAACAATAAATTGGTGGTGACAGTAGAAAAAATAAAAAAATAAAATAAAATAAAATAATATATATATATATATATATATATATATATACACACACACATACACACATGCAGTATATACACTATACAATATCACCTTTTCAGGCCAATTCCGAATATCAATTTTACAATTTTATGCCATTGTTTTAGCCCCAAGCCCTTTGTATCAAAACCAAGAGTAACTAATATTTCCACGTGACTTAAACACCGCTAATTGTTTATATGGATGTTAATAACTTCCTAGGTGCTTCACAAAATCCCTCCATTTTTGTCCTCACTTATCTGAGATCTCCACTCAGGTCATCTGATTTCTCAGGGTTTTTTTTAGGCGATTTCTACATCTCTTGCTCCAGGAACGAAGTAAGAGTGTAAACATAAAAGATAAACCTCCACCCTCTTGCCCTCGCTATTGTTTTTGCGATTTTACGCCAACAACGTGACACAAAAATGCTTTCCTCTTCCCCACACCCTCATCCTCGCACCAGCACCGTCCGTTCTGTCCATCACCACGCCTCTGTCCTTCCATCCTTCAGGCCCGGCGTGTCAGCCTCCCCCTCCCTACACGTACGCCATCCCCGATCCGCACCCCGTTCCCGTAAGCGTTATTATGAAAAGTACACAGTTTCGATAGAGTGCCCCCTCTGACATTTCCCACTTATTAGCTAGTTTTCATACAGGCTTCAATCAACCTTCCTAATCCTCCGAGGGGCAAGAGCAGTTTTAATTCACCGATCGACCGATAAGCCAAGCACGAGCGAACGAGCGCCTGCCATAGCAATGCAGGCCTGAGAAAAAAAAAAAAAAAGAGAGAGAAAGAAAAAACGCAAGAGGGAGAGACAGGGAGAGAGAGAGAAAATGATTTACACATAGATGAATCGTGCTTACAAGATGGAACCCTGGGCATTAGCCGCGGATCTGAATTTCCTATCTGCCTCTCTCTCTCTTTCTGCCCCATTCTTTTTTCGCTCTCTCTCCTTCTCTTCCACCATTACCCTTGCTGATTGCAATCTTTCAGCGCCATTGGGTCCTGTGCCTGGGTTCTGTTTAATCTGCCTTTAATCCGATAGATTTTAAATATTCCCCCTGCTCCCGCAGACTGGAGGCAATTAACTAGCCTTCTGATGCTCTTCTTATCAGTTGCCTCCTTGTATCTGCGCGAAGCAGCCTCCAGACACTGCCAGACTGACGAATAATACCCGCCATTTACCGCCGAGACCAGCCAACACGCTGCCGCTCCTCTGCATTATAAACAGGTATTTGGTAAACATATCATATACACGCGCACGTAAACACACAAACAACCAAACCCTGCAGATTTCACGTGGCCATGCGTCGGGGCAAACAAAAGGTGCGTTTTAAGTGTAAAGCGATTCGTTGTGTGTATTTGGAACGAGAAATGTACGCAAATGCACTGGAATGTACTGTAAACATGTCTGGATTTCGGGTGTAGATGGCGATAAAAATCGTAAAAACCGTTACACTGTGTATGCAGAATTTCGTCTTTTGTTTTCAACTGAATTGTCAACTGAAGACTGGGGGGGGGAAAGAAATTTACATTGAAATATACATGGCTGTCGAAGCTGTGGTGTGGTGGGGAGCACATGTACTCAAAACACTGGTTCCCAGGTTCAACCTGGGACTGCTTCATGTCCTGATATCATTCTGCTTCTCTAGGTCTTCCAGTCTCTCACAAATGTAGTAAAAAAAAAAATTATTCTTGAAAAGGTCTATGAATGAAAAGGAATAAGACCTAGAAATTGTGTGTGTTTGGATACGTCCAAAAATAAATAAATAAAACAGCTGTAGGGCAATTTGCATTAAAAGTTGCACTATGTGCAATATATTATACACATTATCTTTCAAATCAATAAAAAAAAAAACAATGCATGTGCATAGGGCAAACAGAAGATATGTTAAATATTAATGCTTTTCATTGTGTCTACAGTATAATGTGCAGTATGTGTGCAAAAAGCACACCGTTTATAATTTGTGCTTTTAAAACAGTTAAACTATGCATTAACTATTCTTGTCCTTTCTTTTAGAGTACAGTTAAGATGTCAACTGAATTCTGGAAACAAATAGGAGGTTAATAGCATCGTCATTATCATCAACTATGCAGTACCCATAACCATAAACGATGAACATTCTGCTACGAAATGTGCATTCACTATAAACTAAATGTTTTCCTATGAATAAACACCTAATTTGTTTTTATAATTAGTTAGTAAAGTAGTTGGTAAGTTTGGGTATCGGGTAGGATCTAAAATCCGCTAATATCAATAAGATATTAATATGCGCTTTATAAGTACTAATAAGCGCCAATAGGCAGTAAACCTCTAGTTTGCGTGTAAAATGGTAGCAAAACGTTGTTAAAGTATGTATGTGCCAAATGTTTCGAATAAAACTATTTGATTCTTTAAAAAATAAATAAATAA
>JAUCNO010001091.1:6898727-6923590 GCA_032353835.1 Enteromius viviparus | reverse complement strand
ATATTTGTGTGTGTGTATGTGCGTGTGTATATAATATATATATGCAGAAAGGTGGGTAGTTCATGACCTGGTTAGGAATGTGATCTTTCCAGAATTCCTCAGGAAACCGAACACCCTGTCTGTCAAAATATCGGGGTACTGTGAGAGAAGGACTGTGTCTGCTTGTCTAATTATGTGTTTGTGTGTGTGTGTGTGATTACAGGATAGAGTTTGCATGCATAACGCCATTCCATTTTACTTTGCTCCTCCCACAGTCAGAAAAGGGGCGGGAACGACGCTTGACACAGGAGCAAACAGCACTGACAACTTCCTTCCTCTGGGTAAACACACCCCAAACCATTTACACACTCACACACACCCCCTCCTCTCCTCAGGGTAAACATACCCTTACCTCTTACATGCAGGTCAGGGAGTCGATCACACACACACACACACACACACACACACTCTCTCTGTATTCAGTGTTTAAGAGCTCTTTTATGAGTGTGAGTGAGTGCTTAGAGTCATTTGGTCAGCACTATTTCAACCTCTTTCTCTTTGTCTTTGTGTGTGTTTTTTCAGCCATTTTCAAAAAGCATCCTATACTGCACTGTGTAGTAATGGTAAAACCATAATATGGAGAGATTACCAAATTCATGTAGTATGATATAGCAACATACTTCAAATAATACCATGGAACCATGTACAAAACCGGTACACATCCAGCAAAAATGTAAAAGTACCATGCTCAAAAGCATGGGAGCACCATAGTACACATCCAAAATAATAATAATACAAAAACATCCAAATAAAACATTTAGTGAATTATACTACTTTTATTATTTGGTCGTCACTGCTGTGATTTCTCTGCTCATACACTTTGATATGAAGCTGTGTGGTTTGACCACATTACAAAGGCTTCACTAGGGCATGTGTGTGTGTGTGTGTGTGTGTGTGTGTGTGTGTGTGTGTGTGTGTGTGTGTGCGTTTGCATGCATGCACACTGTGTGTATGATACCACCGAGGGTGGGAATGTTATCTCAAGCACTGATCCATGAGTTTGTGCGTTCAATCTGACGTCTCACTTACCAATAATCAGGGGGGGAAAAAAGAAAAAGAGCCCTTGGTTAAAATAATGAATAAAACCTGGATAAAATAACGCATTATGAAATGTATTATTGACTGCCAATTTATTTAACAATACATATGCCAGTTTAAACATTAAATACAGGCAGTAGCTTTGTTTATGTGTGTTTAGTATTACAGCTTGCACAAAGCCGCACCTATTATAAGGAAAGTAAATATGACACTGAATATCATTATATTAACTCTAACCAAGCACAAAAACGAGCACACAATTTACCAAAGAGCAATAACAAACTAAGAGAGAGCCCTGCCCTGTTCACTTATAGAAGACAGGTCAAAGCAAGTTCCATTCCATTTATGAATTATTGAATGCAGTTATAAAGTTATAAAAATTATTAATCTTATTTTCTATGCACTGCTAAGTCATTTACAATTATTCCTGAAAACTGCAATAGGAAACTACATTACATTTTTGTTGACTTTTTAATCATTCTTAATCTGTTCCACTCCATTAGCAAAAATACTTAAATGTAAGACTCCCCAAACTGTGCTTAAACAAAAAAACCTGGGTACAATAAATACACACACACACACGAAAACTACACACACTGTGTACTGAAAGCTGGACATGACTAATAATTCAGAAAATAAACCACCTAATCTGGACCACTCTACTGTCTCAGGATTAGCCCAGCGACGTGTGTGTGTGTGTGTGTGTGTGTGTGTGTGTGTGTGTGTGTGTGTGTATGAGAGAGAGAGGTCGGGTCAGGCTCACACACTCTGCCCTGAAGACCCTGCCATGAAATGAAATCCCTTTAATCTGTCATCACCTGTGGAGAGGTGTGGAGTGGAACGTACAATATCTGCTTCTGTGTGTGTGTGTGCGTGTGTGTGTACACATTTTTCATTTTTCTTACAGATAGTTATTTAGTGTAACCAGCAATACAGGTCTGCAAAGCAACATGAGATGGAAACTGAAGGTTTTTAAGTAGTTGATAGTTTACCCTAAATTGTGTTTTTGTGTCAAAGGCCATCGTCGAGAAACTATCACGTTGTGTAGCATAATTGGTCTAAAATCCTCCACCCAACCCCTATTCCTGTGTTTAATGTTATAACAACTAAAAAAAAAGGACACACAAACATCTACGCGCACACACACACACTGGGAACTAATAGAGACTTTTTTATGCAGACGTGCGCATTCACCACTTTCTGTTTGAATTTAAATATGTGGGCATTTTTGACTTTGAGGTGGTCCATTTGGCTTAAACAATGCACCACCTCAATTCATTTTATCCGTTGTGAATTTTTTGATTCTTTACTTTATTATGCAAAAATACTATCTTCCAATGTACTGAAAGAAGTTGACGCTGCTATTATTAACTTCCGTGTGAAAAGTGTCTGTGGCAAAAGCACAAGTAGACATTTTGAAGACCGTCATGCAGCTCTTTTCCACGCAACTCTCAGCATAAAAAAGTGTGTATATTAGTACTTAGAAGTACATAGTAGTGCATAATCCTATACCTAAATGATACATATTAGTATCTTTTTTAAAGGGTACCGTCCCAGTGACAGCTTCTGTTCCTTTTTTCTGAGAATGTAGCATGATGTATCAATGTATTTTGTATGCAAAAGAACTGCGTAAAGTAATTTCTCCATTTGCGCTTTCTTGGAAAACATACATTAACGGCATACGGGTTTGGAACAACAAGAGGGTGAGAAAATAATGGCAGTTTTTTTTTTTTCCCTTTTAAAGTTCTTTCCTTTTTAGTTCTACCAAGCACCGCCTTCAGGATCTCACGTGCACTTCACATGATGCCTCACAACACTGTTTACCACTGGAACGCGATTGGCCAACTGAATCAAAAAAACAAACAAATGCCTTAAATGGGATTCCGAAATCGTATCAAGCCGCAATTTTTTGAATTAGTTCAAAGATGTTGATAATTAAGTGATAAACCACACAGAATGAGGGGGAAGAAGAGACTGAGCAGAAACAGAATTTCAGAAAGAAAAGAGCCATGTTCTTTGGCGACGTGGCATGCCCGCAATTTCCTGTGAGTGAGAGGAAAGGAGACATGTGGGGGCGAAATACTAGGTGAAACAGCGTGTGAAGTGACACCACTGCTACTGTCTTCCTCCGAAAGACAGAAAGAGAAAGGTAGGCTCATCCTGTCTTGAGTAGTGAGGTTAAATTGCGTTGATATGTGGGTGGGTTTATTCTGCCATCCTGTCAAAGGTGATGTCAGATCTGGCTGAGTGGGCGCAATAACTGTGGTGAACAGCCAGAAACACAAGCATTCAAACACAGGTAGGCACAGTTACATGATGCACATTCAGTGGTGTATGCATTGTACACAGACTACTGTTGATATTTAAAACATCCTATCATTTTGAAAAAGTAGCGGCCTGAGGTTAAAACTGAGGAATTGCATTTTATTTTACTTATTCAAATTACATTTTACTTTCCTTAACATAACGTCTTTGTCGTCGACAAAAAAATAAAATGTACAAGAGTAATA
The DNA here is from genome assembly GCA_032353835.1 of Enteromius viviparus. Classification (NCBI taxonomy): domain Eukaryota; kingdom Metazoa; phylum Chordata; class Actinopteri; order Cypriniformes; family Cyprinidae; genus Enteromius; species Enteromius viviparus. The sequence goes on along the minus strand of JAUCNO010001091.1, from coordinate 6,920,003 downwards.
TTTATTGAATTTTGGTTCAAATCTACTCAAGCCTAATCTCACGAGAAAAGTAGTTATTTCTGGAGGTAGCATTTTTGTATGAATTCAATACACAATTTACAAATAAAACCTTACTTAAACCATGGTAACCACAAATCACTATAAACTATAGACAAGCCATGCTATTTTTGGTTAACTGTCAATTCATCAAAATGAAATAAAATTAAAGGGTCACTCCACCCCAAAATGTTTTTTTTTCCATTAATCACTTACCCCCATGTCATTCCGAACTTGTAAAGCTTCATTCATCTTCGGAACACAATTTACGATATTTCGGATGAAAACTGGGAGGGCTTGACTGCCCAATTGACTGCCAAAATATTTCCACAGTCAAGGTGCAGAAAAGTATAAAAGATGTTGTCCGAGTGCTCCATATGCCCTCAGTGGTTCAACTGTAATATTATGAAGCTACAAGAGTACATTTGTGTGGAAGGAAAACAAATATAATTTTATTCAAAGATTCTGCACCGTAACATCTCTCTAGCAACTGCATATGTAACATGCGTACACCTGATGCTGGGGTGGAGTAACCCTTTAATAACTATCTTACTAACTATTAATAAGCAGCAATTTAGGAATTTATTAAGGAAAAGGTCGTAGTTAACAGTGAAAAAGTGTTCCCTATTGTAAAGTTTTACTGAAATTTCCACTGTGTTAGTGGACTATGTTAGCTTTACACCTCAATAATCTTTCATCTTCACATGAAAGTTTAGCATTGCTAAGCTAAATATGTTTCAGCAGAGCTACAAGTGAAAAACTGTAGTTCAGATAAATTAGTTTTAAAAATCATAACTGACAACTCGAAAGTCAATTTATTTGTAAAAAGAAACAGCTACGATTTTCTTATCTTGGCAAACAGAGCTAATTAGCGATTTAGAAAAACCTAGCATACTTGAACTGTGGCCAAAACCTTAGCTGCAGTTATTAGCCTTTTAATGATCTTTAACCCGTATTTATGATTAGACACCCTTGTATTTCAAATAACTGTAAATAATGCTTTGAATGTGTGCTCTGTAGGTGTAAAATCAAATGGATGGGAAAGCAAGGGTGCAGTGGAGCAATATACGCCACGGAAAGATTGTCAAGGCATGAAATTGAACATCAAGCTCCTCTCAAAAATTGTCAAAATGGCTATTTTGTACCACTTCTTTGTATTAAACAGCTGCTCATCTCTGTTTGAAAGATCTCTACAGGTTATGTTTACAGTTGGCAGAGTTGCGATTCTTTTCCGTAAGCTATTAATAGGTGTGGTTAAGTTTGTATGCTGCTGGTGTGTGGGATCTTAACTCTTTAACTCAACTTGTGCTACTAACAACTTGTCAGAATCAACATAGAGTTGTTTTTTTATATAACAGGTCAAGATAGCTAGATCAATCTTTACACTTCATCTATCCGTCCATCTATTTAAAGACTTAATTCAAATCCATTATTATGCAGAGTCTACTTTTACCATCAACAGTTGTAAAGCAGATCACTCGGAATCCTGAAACAACATTTCAGCTGCCATCAGCTGTATGTCACTCTCTCTGTTGTCATTCTGTCAAATGAATGTGTAAAATCCAGTGTATTACCTATCCCAGTGTGTCATTTATCAACATTACTGGTAAGTAAGTTCACCTTGTTCTTTTGGAAACAGGTGTGACCAAAACATACACTAACATCATGTTATATTAACATCAATCAAAAAAAAAAAAAAAAAGTTATTTTGAGTTTGGGTTACTTTTTTTAAGATTTAGGCATATAAAAAGAACTATACAGTACATTCTCAGTTAGACAGTAAATGTGTGATCGAATTTAACAGTTAAAACCACAGGAAAAAGTGGTCAGACAGTTTTAGCAAACATGTGAAAATGGACAGCGTTGATGGCAAGAGGCCCTTAACACCTTGAGGCCTACAAACTCACCTACATGCACACAAAGAACATGAGCGTGCGTATCCTGCTGCAAACAATTCTACTATATTACCTCAACTTACCCTTGATTCTATTGCTTTTGATCTTACTTTGATTATTTTTGGTAACACTATTTCGATAAACTGGTCCACTTCAGACATTCTACTAACAGTTAGTAACTTTGCAAGTACATGTCTACTATTAGTAGGTTGCTTAATAACATTTAACACTTTATTTTTGATGGGTCCACAAAATACAACATACCGACTATGAGAAACTATGCAAGTATATGTCAGCTTATTCTACTAACCCTAAACCTACCCTAACAGTCTACTCTGAAAGTTAGTAGACATGCAGTTGAGAATTAGTTGGCTTGAGTTACAAAGTTGCTTATAGTTCGTAGAATGTCTATAGGGGATTATCAAAATAAAACATAAACACATGCATGATTGACTAATAAAAGGTTATGGCATATAATACAACATGACAGGTGATCACACAGCAAACAAATAGACTTTTAGCCGCACAGACCACAATGGGATTAGCATTAGCATAAAAAAGTGAAAAGGTCACAGCCTAAAGCAAGACTTCTGGGAACACACAAAGTGCACAAGCGCACTCCAGAACTGGCTTGCCTCAGGTGGTGCGTACGTGTTGAAGCAGCGGGACCGAGTGTCATTCTGACAGCACTTTCACAATACTTCACTATGAAGTAGCAGCAGAGCGTGGCGTGCACACACACTTCTGAGGTATTATGTGTGTTAGCAACAGCAATTAGCATGTTAGCTAACAGAAGCAGGCCAACGACATTCACTACATTTGATTATCACTGTAATCTGTCTGCTTGACTAGTGTTACAATCTTTTCCATCTAACACTGATGTTTATGATAATCAGTGATCAGATAAGAGGTGATTGGCTGCGGCCGCGGCGCTGCTAATTTCACACACCCAACCCAGTGATAGGAAGCACTACTTCTACTGCTGTTTTTACCACAGAAATGTGCTCTTAGCTGCTTGGAATTCAGTCGCATATAGTTTTGCGAACTAAAAAAACTCCAGCTAAAACTATAAAAAACAAATAATGTCGTAGCGCTAGCATGTGTGCGCGCTAGCCTAGCAACAGGACTAAAATAGCAAACAGCCCGTGAGTGGAAAGTACATTTGGGTTGAACATCACCTGTCTTTTTCTCTCTCTCACACAGCTTAAGGTGTAGTTGGTACATTAATGCGCTCACACAAACACACTTTATGAGGGTTGTGCTGAGAGTGTATTTTCCCATCGTCCAAGCACTGCTAGTGTTTAGTGTGTAAACAAGTGTGTGTGAGAAAATCACCACAGGGCTTTAGCTTTGCATTCTTAGGGGAAAATGACATGCTGGTACACACGCACACTTGCATTTTGAGTTAAAAGGAACCATCTTTATATACTTGCGTGTCCCCATTTAGCGGAGCCAGCCTAGATCGAGCGAGTTAGTTACTAACTATCCAAAGACTACTCTGGGGTAAATTATATTTCATTAGGGTAATTACATAAGTGCCCTACACTCTCTGAAGCTGATTAAGATGTGTGTGTTTGATAAACATGTTCTCTGCCTTGCTAACTTCATAAAGACCTATACTATTGGGAAACAGGACAACAGTAGCACGCTTTAACCAATAAAATATCCATCAGTCATTATGACATCACAATTACCCTTCACATAATTAGACAAATTGTCCATATGCACTAGTTCAGAACATCAATAGCAATTTACTCAATACTCCAATTTCGGACTGCATTATGGATTCCTAAATATAGATTCTTATTATATAAACAAATTGTAATATAGCTGAGTGAAAATATCTTTGATACAAACCGAACTTTAAAATTGATAATTCACCTAAAATAACGTAATTTCTTTTTTTTTTCTCTCTAACTTGTGTTTTTGTGTGTGTTGAAACAATATACTGTACAATATTAAAACTAATAATAATAATAATCCACCTGCATTTCCATAATCACACCTGCTACTTTCTCGAGTAACTGAAAGCAAATTGAAACGTTATCCCTTCCTTAAATGTCCTTTGCCACGATCATGTTCCAACCGTCATACATTACGTCTTGAATCGTTCTTGAACAGGAAGGGCCGAAGTGATGACTACATGAGGTAGTATGGCAATTGCACTAAGTATTGTTTGGACGGCTAGCTGGATCATTACAACACAGGAAGGCACCAGGAAGCCCTGACTCTCTCATTCCATGAGCTTGTTTGATAATGGGCTAACCAGCATGAGGAAAAGTACCACATTTCTTAGAAAGGTCCGAACTTTCTGGGCGCACACATACACGTACACAAAATAGTTTAATGGACGGATGTCATGTTTAGATTAGCCACATTACAGCAACTCAATACACACGTTTTGAGCATTAAAATGTCTCATTAGTTTTATCAGATGAATCTTTTTTTCCCAAGCTCCGTCCATTTGGGTGGAAAGTAATATCACAGTAAGCTCCACACCCATCACACTAAAAGCAATCTGACTAGAAATTTAGTAAAAATACCTCAGTAGGCAAAGGAAATGCGTCTGGGTCAAACGATGGAGGAAACAGTAGGAATGTGTTCTTAGTTATGTTGCCAATATGTTCAAATTTACACAAAAATGAAAATTCTGCCATCATTTACTCACCCTCTTGTTGTTTCACACCTGTGTGACTTTTGTCCAAACACCACGACAGGAGAAATTCTGAGCAATATTTATTCAGTTGCTTCCATGTAATGAAAGCAAGTAGTGTCCAGCATCTGTTGAACTGCTAGAAAGAAAGAAAAAAAGTCTTAAGTTAGATATTCCAAGTAAATAAATAATATTTACATTTAAATCCATTAAATATGTATTGCTATATTGTCAAGTAGACTACATTGTTCCACTTATTTCATGAATACTGAAGTAAACAAATAAATGGAAACTATATATTTTAATTTGGCTATTTTATAATTTTTTTACTTGTATATTACAAATAATGACCACTACGACATACAAAACAATTAGCCTAGCCATAAGGCAAAATACTGAATTCCCTGTGAAGCCATTTTGGGACACGTGACATGAAACTAGTGCCGGTTTTAGATACCGCTGACAAATCAGAATGGACCATACCAGGGCACATTATAATAAAGCCTTAAAATTTGTGGAGGTGTTATTGTGTCATTAAACTTGCAGAGGCACATCACAACATGTGCAAACGCTAATGATATTTAAGTGGTATGACCGAAGGAATGATTTCAGCGAATTTCAACTGACATTTGAGTTTGTTCTTCATACAAAGCCACTGCAAATTCAGAAGAAAAAGGATATAGTGCACGAGACATACAGGCTAAGTTTATGGTGCATTTTTGTCAAGCGGCAACTTCTCGGTTTTTCTCGTCAAACCAACATGGAAGTGACTAAAACTGCAGTTCATCGACTGGCCTCTAGAGGCCGGCTCCCAAAAAGATTCAGTCCCATAGACTTCCCATGTTAAAATGGCCAGCTTAACAGCGAAAAAATAAAATAAAATTTTACAGCCTGGTACAAAAAGTGGTTTTGGTAATTTTTTGTTATCCTTTGGTAAGGTAATTATGCCCATCCTGTTAGGGGGTGTTTTTTTTTTTTTTTTTTACTCATCCAATTCAATTATCTTAAACTTTAACGTTCTGCATAATTATAATTACAGCGGCTGCTGTCACCACTGTCAAGCAAGGGGGGCGTGGTTTCATCAACCAGTTCCCGCCTATTTTCGATTACCCGAGTGTGACGCAATTCCAAAATGGAGACATCCAGCTCCAAACTTTGAGCTTCGAAGACTCTATTTAGAATCCTACGGGTGACATCACGGACTCCATTTTTTTTTTACAGTCTAAGGTTTTTGTTAATTTTTGGGCTTGACAGCCACTCATCATGTTTTAGTTTTGTGGGGGAAAAAAAAAAAAAAAAGTGTTGAATTCCTCAAAATATGCAATCTGGTGTTCGACAGAATAAAGTTATACAGGTTTCGAATGTAAAAGATGAAAAACGGTTGATGTAAATTTTTGGGAGAACGGTCCCTTTAAATAATTTTGAATGAGAATCGTGATTTAAGCATTCAGGTAAGGCACAACAGTACTGTAACACACAGACTCTTTACCGATTTAGACGACAACGAATTATCCTCAAAGTAACGCACACAGCCTGATAACAGCATAATGATTTGTTTCAACTGTTTTCAAGAGCTCAACTGCCTTAAAAAGCTGATGAGTGACTGAAAGGAATGAGAGAGGAAACACTGCAAACTGGAAAATCGAGTTGCTGTGCCAGAGGTTTGCGTAACACCAACCCCTTCAAAAAATGAAGTGGGGGGAGGGATTCCTCTGAATGTAGCACACCTGCCGATCAATTACATCTAGTAATTCCAGAGTGTTACAGCTTTTTAATAGCTCAGCAAAGATGAGTTTATCTACTCGCCGCCCAGACATTTGCTTCAGGATATAGAAAAAGAAGTATAGCTATCGCATAGAGACAGAGAGTATTAATAACCTAAGCCTATAGTCTCCAGACACACACAAATTCACTTAGTACTATTCAAAATCACACTCCCATAGATGTAATTTTTATTTTTTTAAATTCAGACATTTCTCAAATATCACAGTTTAATTACAAAATGGTAATAAAATATAGCAAGAACTCAAGAGTTAAACTGTATCATCTTGATAATGTCAGATAACTTTTTCAATCTAACCATATTGTTTTTCTACATGGCTTTCTGTCAAAGGGTTAAATCACTTTATGGTCGCAAATGTTTATAAATTTTACTGGTGGTCCACAGTATAAATAATATTTGGGTACCATATGCCAAAGCTGACTTTGTTTTGCAATCCTCACTTACAAAAATTAACTACTATAAAGATTTTATAATGACTGAATCATTTTTGGTCTGAATGTACACACTATCAGGTTATTTAACACAGTTGGGATCATATTTTTGTATATTTTTATAGTTTGATTAGGTGCATGACCTTTGACATAAAAAAACAATTAATAAAATACTTACTTTATAAATCCATCTGTTGCCTTTAAAATTTAATTTAAGTTAATTTATAAAATAAAAGAATAAATACATTTTTTTTTCATTTATTTATTTATTCTTTTTATTTCCCCTGTTGTCTCTAAAAATGTTAAAATAATAGCGATTATACAAAATGCATGTTATTTATTTATTTAGTACTGTCCTGAGTTAACACAATTGATGTTTACATATAGTCCACAAGACAAAAAAATTGCAAATATTATTAAAATAACCCCCCTCAAAAGTTTGTGTACAGTTGGTTCTTATAATGGTGTTTGGTTACTTGGATGATCTACGACTTTTTTTTTGTTTAGTGACGGTTGTTCATGAGTCCCTTGTTTGTTCTGAACACGGAGCACCTTTCTTCCTCCAGGTCCTTTAGATTCTTCAGTTTTCCAGCATCTGTTGCATATTTGAACCCTTTCCAACAGTGACTGTATGATTTTGAGATCCATCTTTTCATGCTGAGGACAATATAGGGACTCAAACACAACTATTAAAAAAGGTTCAAACATTCACTGACGCTCCACAAGGAAACAAAATGTATTAAGCCAGTGGGTGAAAACTTTTTAATTTCGGAAATTGTATTTAATTTGTCTTCCAGCAACATGCAAGTATCTTCTGTTGCTTCCAAAAGGCAGTACTAAATGGGGGAAAAAATAAAACTTCAACAAAATAAGAAAACTTTACACAAATTCATCCGGGTTCAAAAGTTTTCACCCCCTGGCTCTTAATGCATCTCGTTTCTTCTGAAGCAACAATTTCAATAATTCTTACATAAAATGTCCATGTCTTGTGGACTATATGTAAACATCTTGTCTGTAAAATATCTTCCTTACAAAAAAAAAAGCAACAGGCATGTATAATCTTTTGTTGTTAAAATTTGTCACATTCTCACAGATTCTGCAAGGGGTGCCCAAACCTTTACATAAAATTTTAACAATAGCAGTAAAACAATATTTCTGTCTCATTGTAGTGTTTACATTTAAGGCCATTAGAAAAGTGTCAATGATGGTCTGTCAGTGTGCTGTCAACAAAAGACAGGACAAACATTGACATACGATTAGTATCAAGACCTATTTACAGTACTGTGGAAAACGGTGAAAAGCAGTAATGAGAATTTCCAATGAAATTCTTTATTGAAGAGACAACTTGATTAGGTAATTAAGGATGATGCAGTTTTATTTATTATATTTTCACATAATTTTTTTATCTCATTTATATTGTGTATCTTACTTGCTTCATAACTTGTACAAAGCAACTATGTTATTTAAGAAGAAATTAATTTTGATTTGCATATTTATTTTTATGTTTTCATTTGAGCAGGGTGACTACACCTGAGCGTTCTGGGTTTGACACCTAACCGTGTGAAAAAGAGCATTTGTATATTTGATAGCATGGTTTAATATGTTATGTTCTGGGGTGAACCGTCAAACGTAGGTGCTGGATGAGGTGTGCATGCGGTTAAGATTTCTAAAGGCTCCCAGATAGGGTCTCAAACCCACCAAAAGTGTGTGAGAGTTTGCGTAGTGAAGTGTGTAAACTGAACCTCTTTGTTGGGGTTTCTGTCAAACCATATACCTCCTCTTTATACACTAACACCGACCAAGATGGGCCTGTTCTACAATCACACTCCTACACACACACACAGTCACTGATATTGTTTATTTGACAGCTGTTTGTTCAAGATGCATAGAACTAAGTTGTACATTATGACTGTACACCATGTCTAGATGGTCACATTTTTCACATATTTTGTAGGTCAAGACACATATTTGAAGACTCTGTAACACACACCAGTCACACACAGATGATTTCACACAATGACAGATTAACCTTTGAACTCTGCAAATCCTTTAGAGCGCTCAAGTTCAATAAGGCAGTTAATGGTATGTATTTACAACCATTGTGCGGAAATGACATGTTGCTTAAGTCTGCACTGCAATAAAACATGTGTTTTTTGATCTAAGAAAATGTGTGGTATGTGGTAACATTTTTGATATTTTTACGAAGTCCATCAAGGCCGAATTTTTTTATTTAAAAAAAAAAAATTAATAATGTTATGAAACAATCTAGTTTAATATAATTTAAAATATAATATGTGGAGGCAAAGTGTAATTCTTCAGTCACCTTTCATCAGTTTAACACATACTTGTTTATTTATTTAAACTTCCAGTGTATATTTTTACTAAATATTTTACTAATATTGTTTTTTTATCATGTAATCCTAAAAGGTTAAAAAAAAGAACAGTTTCCAAAATAAAATAAATATAATTTGAAATATTTTATAATTTGAAATTAAATAAAATCTGCATTTTAGAATTGCTTAAGGATCATGTGACAATAAAGACTGAAGGCTACTTATATTTAAATAGAATAAAGTATATTAAAATAAAAAAACGTTTTAAATTATGATATGATTTCACAAGATACATTATTGAAAAAATTCAGCCTTGATAAGCATAAAATATTTCATTCAGAAACAAAATCCTAGTGATCTCAATCAGAAGCAAACATTATCTGGTTAATTAAAAATCTAAAATATTAATATAACTCTATCCACTTTTATTACATTAGGTTCTGCAAACCAATGTTATGCAATAAATTAGCGTTTGTTGCATAAAATTTACATTTGTATAAACTCCTATGCCTACCATATTGGTGCAATAAATATATTTCATTGTTAATTATTTTATTTATTATTGATTTTATTACATTTTCAGTTTTTTTCTATTTTAATTTAAATACTAATGTAATGTTGAATTATTACTTTGCTATTCATTATTTCTAAAATACATTTTTGAATTATTTGTACACAATGTTTAAAAAAAAATAATGCATGTTATATTCAACAATAAGTAAAACGACATTGCCACAAAAAAACAAATACCGTTAAGAATAAGACAATATTGCTACACATACATTTTCCTGCCTGACAATGATTATATTTCTACATTGCTTAAATTCTTCAAATCATAATGCGAATAGGACCCATTCTTCAAAATCATGAAGTTATTGAATTCAGATATAAATGACTATTGGATCTATCCAACAAGAAAAGAAGAAACCGAGAAAGAATGTGATAAAACTGTGCCTAAGGGACAAAGAGTACCTCAGGGAGGAACGGCTAAATACCTTCCCTTTGAAAGAACTTCGAGTTTTTGGTCTTCACACAGACCACCTTTGATTTCCAAAGTTCAAAAGCCTATGGGCTTCACAAACAATACACACATACAACTACACCCAAGAGAAACACACACAAACACACACAAAAAACCCAGGCCCCCCTCCCTCATATGAAAGGGGTACATGGCCCCCTCCAGGCAGGCTCTATTCATCCAGCATGTCTCTGCCTCATTAGGGCTATTAGCATGGGTGAGACGAGGCGGGGTAATTTATCTAATCCTGCTGTGAGGACAGGACACACAGATCTCAGCCTCACACAGGTCACAGCACCTCTGTAGTCTTGTTAAAGCAAGATTTATTACCATAGCCAAAATTATAGCACACGCAAACTTCAGTGTAAACATACCAAGTCAACTGTGCTGGATTTAAAGTGCTGCCGGTGCACCAAAGCTGCCATTTTGATTGACACGCGGGTTGGTAACAAACTAATATCTTTGTGTACAGGACAAATGTGAAAGAGGTGTTAGAATGAATCTACGAAAATACACCATTCGGAGAGCATTTGGCATCAGACTAATGTTAATGTTGTCTGCACGTGTGTTTCTGTTAGTTTGTGAGGTGCAGATGTATATTTCTATAAATACGAAAATCAATGGGCAAAAAGAAATTAAATGTCAGGGGTATACAATGCTTAAATAAAACTATGTATTTTCCTCCTCTAAAATATATTGATGAATCTATTGTTGAAAAATGCGTTAGTTGTTGTAAATCCAATATTATATTGAATTTGAAGGTATTGTAATGTGAATAGTACAATATACTGCATTGGACTGCTTTGGTCTTGGTTTCGATGTGCAAACAGTTTCTAAAATTTGAATCTAATGAAGTATTGTTTTTTTACCATGTTTTTAAAGATTTACACATCACAAATATGCAAATAAAAAACATTTGTGTTTTATTTGAAGTTACCTAACTAGCAGTGCCATTAATTTGTCTTAACTTTACTTAACTTAGTTCAGTTTGATTTTTTTTAATTAAACTCAATTTAATTCTAATTACATTCAAATTCTGTTAAATTAAATAAAATAAAATGTATGTATATTTAATATATTAATATTTTTATTTAATTATATTCAATTTAATTTCAATTTAATTATATTCAATTCCATTCAATTTCATTAAATTTTATTCAGTTTAATTCAAGTTAATTTAATTTTGTTTAATTTAATAGTAAAATGTACATTATTGAATTAAAAATATTAATATTTGTATTAACTGTAGAACTAACAGTGTTGCTTGGTATTTAAAATATTAATTCCTGGTTTGTTTAAAAAAAAGATTTCATTTTAAAAAGTTTCATGTTTTTTTTTTTATGTATTAAATACATTATTTACTGCACAAAATAAATATTTTTTATATTTTGAATGCTTTGTTGTTTGCATGTTTGCTGGCTTGTTTAAAAATATAATGAAGATCTATCATTTAAATGAATCATTAATGATTTGAAATGTGCATTTCTTTGTGTATTTGATCGCGTAAGATCAGGTAAAATCAGATCCTGATCAAAATAAAATTAAATAAAAATTCCCACAGTTCAACAGGTCTCTCTTAATGCTCATATCTTGGACAGTAGCACTTACGGGCTGAGCACACTCTAGAAAGCCACACACATGGTTCCTAATTACAGATCTCAACGTACCACACACACACACACACCCCGTCACGCTGTAAAATAACTAATCAGAACATGAGCCAAAGCAATAAGTGAAATGGAAACACACACACTCCCACAAAGCTATAAACACACCGGTTATTAGGTCTTTAAGGTCATAATTAGAAGCAAACCGCTAGGCAGGTTTTGGGCTGTAAACGCAACCCAGAACAAATTGGACGGGGTAATCGGGGGGGGGGTTACGCCCACCAGAACAGATGGAGAGGAAGGCCCGCCGATCCCACAGGGGTCTCAGCTGGCAGCCATAGGAACGCTAGACACATATGCACCAGTTTAGCCTTTTTAGCAATGAAAAGAGAGAAGCTGTCATTCGTTTGATATTAGCCTGACCCTATTACACCAGTTTAAAAGACAGCACTCTCCAGGGACAAACCGATGCCTATAACAGCAATCAAACGGATGGCTGAACGAAGAGGAGAACAGGAAACGAGCGACGGAAGGGGATGGGAATCAATCTCAGACTGATTTCACATGCTTCAAGTTTGTTGTCAATGCTGTATTTAGCATTCAAATGAGGGAGCGCTGGATAAACGCTAGCAGGTCAATGTAGGGTGACCGAAGCACATTAGAACTGTCTACACACAAGGATATCTTTCACCTCAGCACTAACAAAACTAGCAAGACTGATTTTATGCTCGACTTTGGGTTCGAATTTTATGCTAAACCTGTACCAACGTACACAACGGGCCGAAACACACTTCCGTCACGCCTCGTAAAAATATTAGCATCGTTTTTGCAGGGAAACTGTATGTTTTACTTTTGATTTGATGTTTTGAACGGACCAGAATGTAGCGCTTTAGCATGCTAGCTAGCGTACGTTTACACACAGAAGTTATTAGCGTGTTAATTTAATGTCACGCTACTGAAAGACGGGGTGGAGAGGTCAAAGAGAACATTGAGGAGGAACTATACAGGCACCACACACAATACACTCGCTTAACAGCCCAGTTAACATCCCACTGACCCGCCTCCCCACACACACACACACACAATCACTGTCTACTGCCCTGACTGGTTGTGATTAGCACTATGATGCTGCATAATGCTGTAATCGAGCTTGTATTGGTCTCAGGAGAGACCCCTGAGAGTGCTGGGAACTGGGACCACCCTCTGGTTCTCCTGAGAAACCGAACACACATACACATCCAGAGCTGTAATGATGAGCTATAATAACCTATCTCTACTAGCACAGACGAGCTGGTGATAAACTAATGTGTGATATTGAGATCCAGAGATAAGAGAGGGGCGGAGAGAAGGAAAATGGCAAAAGAAAGAGTGATGGATAAAAGAGGGACAATGGCATGGGAAGATCTCCACCAGAAGGATTCCATGCTGGAAAATAGATGAATATTGACTCGGACATGAAAATAAACCAGTGAAAATTGATGCTTTGTGAAATTAATTACAAGCCAATATAAATAAAACATGCAAAAATAAGTAAATATAGATATAAATAAATAAAAAAAACTATATCAAATACTAAATTAAACAACTTTAAAAATGTTTTCAAATTTATTAATTCTCTTTATTCTATGGATTTAATGTCATGTGCTAAATAAATAATGTATTAAATATTGTAACGTAGAATAGATATCTACATATTACATATATTGCATAAAGGCTAAGCACATTAGGTTTATATAATATATATAATTTAAAAATGTGTTTTCATGTATATATTTATTTACTTATTAACCAATAATGTTTTTTAATTATTATAAATTGTAGGTATGTGTATTAAAATTATTAAGAAAATGCTAAATAAATTATAATGCAAAATTATATTTTACAATAAAATATAATGAATATAAAATATAAAAATAAAATGTGACCCTGACTGTGAAATCCTAAAGTTTGTGTGTGTGTGTATTTAGTTAAGTATTTAAAAAAAAATTATATACATATAACTATTATATAAAATATATAACTAACATTTATATAATTTGTATGATAAAAATGAGAAATATATATTGTAAGATATAATCATTTTAGTATTCTCACAAGCATGCAATATTAAATATATTGCAAATACTGTATTTTTTTTTTTTTGCATTTTACCGTAGCAAAAAAATTTTTTTATTAAAATTAACTTTTTTTCTCTTTTTTTGCAGTTTCCAGGCTTTCAACATTTTACAACCAATTTGATGTACAGTACCTTTCATATAACAGAAGATATATATATAGTGTGTATATTCAGTTAAAACATCTGAAACGTTGCCATTTTTTCTAAACAGTAGGGAGGTTAATTGATCAAGACATGCTAATGGTGTTTACACTGAGACAGGCAAGGCACCATGTGCTGCTCTGAGCTCATGAATATCAAACACCACCGAACCCCTCTCCCCTCCCCAAGGGTCTTCATTGTCCGCCGGAGGTCCCGAGGGCCTGCTAGAGCAACAGTGCAGACGCGTCGACAGAGCCCAGCTCAACAGGTTTCAACGCACTCCTTCACTGCCTCCGACCAGACCAATACTACATCCAGAAACCCTGCCCTCTGCAAAAACCTACTGCGAGAAAGGCTCAATTACGTAAACTCCCCCCCCCTGTTTATTGTGTTTATGGTAAACTGTCTGCCAAGGAAGAACTGCTGCGGAAAGATAGCGGTTACAAAAACATTTTAATGAGGCAAGGAGTCGTTAATGACACGTACAGCCGCCTTGAACAACGACACGTGAAAGCACGCCTGGAATTCGCCAAGAACTGGGAGGTTTTCGCACAAAATAATGATTTTCTAATGGTATTTTTAATCCAAACCTTCCCTCAAGTGCACAGTCGGTCTGAAAACAAGCTGCGATCATTAGCAAATGTTGTTGTTTTTTTAGTCTGAGGAAAATAGTTTGCTTTCAACAAGCAGGAAGCTTTTAAAGTTGAACAGCCTCTTCATCACAGACATTAATCACTGGATAGAAGTTCAGGAGATTGCCTGAGAGTTATTTTAAAGGGGGGGTAAGTCATGGAATGTAACACAGGGATAATTAATCAAATAAATTCATTTTATGGTGATTTTGGAAATTAATGTTGAAAATTATTTGGGCTGATTGACTTGCAAAGTTTGGAGAGACAGTTTTTTTTGTTTTGTTTTTTTGAATGTAGCCCGAGTTGAAATGCATCTGACAGATGCGCACACATCCAATTAACAAGCCTTTCACGATAATTTACTGTCAAGTGTCAGCTCAGTTGCAGAAATTTAATATAAAGTGATCTGTGTATCTTGGCAACCGGTGCCATGACTAAAGGACTGAAATGACTAGATGAACAGGTGTATTTCCATTCCCCTCACTCACTTTCTCAGTCCTCGTTCTCTCTCTTCATCTCTGCATGTATTCGGTTTTTGTGATGTTTCAATAAAAGATCATACAACATGGCTACATTTGCACAATTACACAATTTGAGATTTATAGCATTTTCCTAACAGGTGACTACTTTGAAAGCTAAAATATGAGATTTATTAATTACATATTACCATTTAAATACCATATTTCCATTTGGGTTATTGTTTTACATGATTTAAAAATAATCTCAAATGTGAAAATTATAACAAAATATGAGTGAGACTGTGCAAACGTTTAACTTATTTATTTGAAAGTTGGCTTTTACACAAAAAGTTTGAACACACATTTGTCTTGATTAATATTAATATACTTTTTTTTTTTTTTTTTCAATAAAATCTTTTATGGTGATTCAAGATTTAATTTGATTCATTTTATTAAAAGAAATTGAATTTATACCAATAATTTAATTGATCATTTAATCATTTTGATGATTTTATTTGCATATCAAAATAAGTGCTGTTAAATGACCAATTGAAATTAATCGTATACAAAAGAAACGTTTTTGTTAAAATAACGTTTTTTTGTGTCTGCGTGTAAATATACACACATATACATACACAAAAATACACACATACAGTAAATATAAAAAAAACTTTTTCATTCAAATTCATTTATTTTCATGTCAATATTTAAATTCATATAATTTATATTATAAAAATTATTATTTATAGTTTATATTATTGCATTATATTAATATATTATAAATATTTAATGTATAAACACATACTATGTAAACAAAAAAAATTATTTTGGATGTGATTCTCTCAATTAATCATTTGAAAGCACTAAGTATTTATAATTAAGTTTAAGTTCAAAAAGTTAAAAATAACAACAAAAATGAAACAATTTGTATTTCATTCATTTATTTGTGTGTGTGTGTGTGTGTGTGTGTGTGTGTGTGTCTTACAGATGTTTAGCTTTCGAAACTTTAGTATTGTGTGTATCGGTTTCTATCCAAACATGAGAGCATTCGAAGTTTGTGTACAAACATCTACGAATACTAATGAGATCGCATTGTTGCGTGTGACAAATTAGATAACATGTCACCACGCACACTCATAATGCCACTAACAGCTTTCCATCACATTCTGCAAAAGTGCACACACTCGAAGCACATGTGCACACACAAAGAACCCTACTTTCTTTATGACATATCTGGGTTTTCAAAATTAGTGAAAATCAGTTCACAGGACGGAATTCAAATGAAATCGATACGACACAGACTAAAAATTTGCCCCCGCCTAAATTTTCAAGGAACTTCTCTATCAAACAACCACAGACACAGCTTCTATGAATAGCTGTTTTAGCGTTTCATAACACAACTTCTAAGAACTTTAAAAAAAAAAAAGTCTACTTCAAACCAGAAGAGGTTACCTACCTGACTAGAAATCGGGAAAGCTAGTCAACTTTATGCCAAACCAGTCAATATTAGCAGTACAAGTAAATTTCTATTGCTCTTTGACAACAGTTTCCTAAACACACACACACATTCTGACATATTAGATCAAAACTAAAGGAACTGAAGGCAATTGAATGTTTGACTGTTTCGTTACGCTAATAGTTTTAGCACGCTAACGCAAACATTTGTGTAGCAAAACACCTAAAGTTGTTCAAATGCAGTCAAATTAGTTTGATGACAAGGTACTGTATTTGCTTATGACTGATTAATATGTTATTGTAAACATGTACATTTAGCACCAGCGCTAGCAATGCTAACGCAACAAAACGTAACACTGCTGTCTTTGTACATTGTACTTTGTAGCTTTGTAAACTGGGGCAATACATCAATCAAACTTACTACCTGTCAAGCTGTTCTCACTTCCAAGGCATCTGATTTTGTCACGTCCAAGAGAAACACACATACAGGTGCCAAAACTACCTTCTATTGTCTTTATTGCAACATGACTGATAACGTATGGCTTTTGCGGTCAATACACAAAAAAAGCATGGGAATTTTATCATCTTTAAATGATCCAATATACTATAAATATATTTTAAGTCCCAATTCTCGCTATTAACAAACCATTAACTATAACATTTGCCTTAATAAACACCTAATATGCTGCTTATTAATAGTTAGTAGTTGTTAAGTATTTAGGTATTGGCTATTCAGAATATGTGCTTTATACAGTAAGTACTAATAAACAGCCAATATGATAGTGTCACCATATAAAAAAAATCATCGTAACATACGCTACGGCATGATTTTTAAGTTTTTAAGCCATAATAATATGTTAAAGCAGGTATTTTTAACTATTGAAAGGGTTTGTTCACCCAAAAGTGAAGATTCTGTCATTAATTACCACACAATGACCTTCAAGACCTTCAGAACACAAATTTTTGATATTTTGATGATTTCAGAGAGCCATCTGAACCTCTATAGACAGCAATTCAACTAAAAGAATCCAGAAATGGAGCAAAAAATATAGACAAAACTGACTATGTCACATTAGTGGATCAACTTCAGTTTTGCATGTTGCTTGATGCATGAGAAAAATCTTCTTTGGTTGGGAAACCTTACTTTTTTTCACGTGAAGTTGATGCATGTCGATCAATGGTTATATGTGAATAAGCAACCGCATCTTTTCAAATTACTTGAACCAAACCACAAACTATGGATTATTTTTTATGTTTTGATTCATATGGATTACTTTATATGGTTTATAGAAATCCCTTGAAAATTAAAGTTTTTGTGCAATGGACTTTTAATGGAGGGACAGAAATCTCAGTTTTTATCAGAAAAGGTTTTTAGGAAATCATTTGTATAAATCGGTTTTATACATCCCTTAATAGAGTTTTATTCTTATTTTGTTTGGGGTACATTTTGCTTCTTGCCCACCCTCTATAGTGTCTGAATAATCACAAAAGCTACAGTTTCAAAGTAACTATTTGGGAATTAAACTCATAAATGCAGTCATTTGTTTTGAAGCCAAACATCTGAAGCCAAACATCTAAAGCGATGCAGTCAAACATCTAGAAAAGGCGAATTAACACCACTTCAACTCTTGGCCGTTTCCATTGAGCGGTCATTTATCCATCACACAAAAGCCAGCCTGGACAATGGCTCCAAAAGCCCACCGCTGCGCCAAGACCACGAGACACACGCGCTCAGAAACACACACTCACTCCAAGGCGTCACTTGAGCCTGAAACACTTCTCTTGAAGAAAGAAGAGAAGACCTTTGGAAGAGAAAGGCCTTAATTAATATTAAGAAGGGTAAGCGGGCCGCTCAGCTGACGAACTGCGGAGTCTGATCGCCGTATTGTAAATAATCGGTGTAGCTTTCATAAAGACGTACTGTACCGTGGAAAACTACTTGAAATCGGTGGATCAAATGCCCTCTGTCTCTTTCCCGTTTGAGGCGGCTTAGAGGTTAAGGCTGTAGAACAAAGGTAAACAAAGCGACATTAACGTCAGGCTACTTGAGATGGTGAGAATTAATTGAGCATTGATGAAATGCCCTATACAAACACTCTTCCTCCCATACAAAAGAGAGTTAGCCTATTCATAAAAGAGGTGAAGGGTGACTGGCGTGTGTCTCAGGGTGTAGTCTGAAGTTACCGTTGTCAACTGTAATAATTTAAGCCTGTGGGATTAGGCCTGAATGGCAGCCTGCGGTGTACCTCAAGTACGACTTTAATCTTCAACACACACACACACACACACACACACACACGAGTCAGTCCAACTATTACACCTGCAATTAGTTTGCCCTCAGTCAACGTTAGGGGTAATTTTAGGCCATTGTGTGGAAGAATACTGTCAGTGTGGAGAGAGATAGGGGCATATTCATGTCATTCTGGAGAGAGAGAGTGTGTGCTATCAACTAGATACAGTTCCAGAGAAACTGTGAGTAGTGTTTGCCCGTGCAAAACTGATGCTTGTCCACAACAGGAGGTTGTAAGATTGTTCAGTTGCTAAGGTGTTTTGGGTGGTTGCTGTTTTGTTGCTTAACCAAAGTCGAATGTTGAGTTATGAATTTGTACTTTTAAATGACACTGTCCCTTCAGAAAGTGCTTTTTACAAGGGAATGAGTGAATGTTACTAAAGTAATTTTGCTGTAATTAACACGTAAATGCATTTTCATTTTGAATACTGTTTACGTAAACAGGAAATGTAATGAGTTACAGCAAGTTACAGCAGGGTTATTATCGATAACTAATAATTTAAAACTTTTTGTTTTGAGCTACTGGCCATTTCTGTTTAGTTTAAAGGGATCATCATATGCAAAATTCACTTTATAAGTTGTTTAAACCTAAATTTGTGGGTTTTTTGTTTTGTTTTTTTTAAATCAAATCAATCACTTTTATTGATATAGCGCTTTCAAAAAGCACTGAACATTATCAAATAGGAGAATAGAGTGATTGTAATGTATAATGACGAGATTAAATTATATATTTATTAAATCCAGAAACGGTCTCTGTAATCAAAACAATGATAATCACTAGAAATTAGATGCCCTGAACTAAGCAAGCCAGAGGCAAGAAACCAAAACCCCATCCGTGAGAGAATGGAGAGAAAAAAAACTTGGGAGAAACTAGGCTTAGTTGGGGCCAGTTCTCCTCTGGCTGGACAATATTGTATATAATATATGTGTGTGTGTGTGTGTGTGTGTGTGTGTGTGTGTTTGTGTGAATTTTCAAAAAACGCTCTCTTAAATCAGGCTCTTCTGAGATTCCTGCACAGAATGACATAGTTCTGCACAGGCCACTCCCACAAAGTAAGTTACACAACAGTCTAATGACAACAGCTTATCACTTCACTGAAGAGAGGGGCGGGGTCAGCAGAGCTCATTAGTATTTAAAGCAACATGGACTAGTATGGCTTGATAAAACAGAACCGATTTTGAAAGGGAAAAAAAGGTTGTGAGAAAATTTAACCAAAGTATGTTATAAACTTTTCATTAAGACCCTAATGAATTACATAAATTTTGACCCCTTTAAGCTGAAGAATGCATGGTTGAAAAAAAAAAAAAAAAGAAAAAGAAAAAAAAAACAATTGTAAAGTTGTAAATGAAACCAAATTTAGTGGAACACATTTTACCACTACAAAACTTTACAAAAAAAATAAATTACTAGCAATTTTTCAAATGGCTTTTTGTCAGTGTATAAATAAAAAGCACTCAAAAGGTCAAAGCATTTTATGTAATTAAATAAAAATATCACAAACAACAAAACTATAAATAACTTTTACAGAAATACAAAATTTTTTTCGTAAAATATGATATAAAATATCAAAACTCTGTATAATACTGCAGCATAATAATAATATTTTCTTATATTAAAACAACACTGAATTACTTAATGACATAAAAAGTATATTAATCAAAAACATCATCTTTCCTGTTAGGTAGGTGCAAAAAAATGGGGAAAAAAACACTGACAGAGGGGAAATCAATGCATTCAAAATATGGTTAATGCCATAAATAAACAGGAAAACAAATGTGACGTGCTGGACCACATGGGATGTCACTGAAGCCTAAAACCATCAGACTAAGACTGGCTGACTTCACATCATGTGTGTAAATGTGCTAGAGAGGTCATTAATGTTGGGAATGGTCAGTAGAACTAAAGTGGATGGCAAAGAACTTGCTGGTTCAATATGATCAAAGTAGGAGTAAGCTATATCAAAATATGATTAAAACACCAGTGAAAATAAATATGGAAAATGTCTCCAAAATAAATTAATTTAGGCAATTGTATCACTAACTATTTTAATTCCTTCCAGAGTGCAGAAAGAGAAAGCAAGCACGAAATTTAAAAAAAGAAGGGGATGAAGTTGTGTTTGCATGTAAAAGCTTTGG
Source organism: Enteromius viviparus (assembly GCA_032353835.1). Classification (NCBI taxonomy): domain Eukaryota; kingdom Metazoa; phylum Chordata; class Actinopteri; order Cypriniformes; family Cyprinidae; genus Enteromius; species Enteromius viviparus. Next base: position 6,899,019 of record JAUCNO010001091.1, on the reverse strand, counting down.
TTTCTTCTGCAACGGCCTGATTGAGTGGTCTGAACAAAACATTCAGAGTCTCAGAGTAACTCTATAAAGAGCCTGGTGTCAAAGAAAGAATTCATACAGGTCTAAATATGAGCTCCATTTCCACACTCACACACACACACACGTCTGAAGCCAAGACAGTGCGTCTCTTTTTCATTAGGGCCATTGTGCTGGATGAGACAGATGGAGTGAAAGAGAGAGAGAGAGAGAGAGAGAGAGAGAGAGAGAGAGAGAGAGAGAGAGAGAGAGAGAGAGAGAGAGAAAGAGAGAGAGA
>JAUCNO010001091.1:6882718-6894889 GCA_032353835.1 Enteromius viviparus | reverse complement strand
ATTGGCGCTAGCTCAAAAAAAGTGCGGGGGACAGAATCACCTGTTTCTAAAAGTGAGGGGGACGTGTCCCCCCCGTCGCTACGCCCCTGGATGCATGTGATGCCATACATATATAATACATAGATGTCACATTAAACGAGTTAAGTCCCGATGATAACGCTAGAGATAACGATATTGTCCTTGTGAACAGGCTTTTACACAACATTTTACAGTTAAAGGTCCGTTCACACCAAAGATGATAACTATAAAGATAACAATAAAGATATAGTTCTAAAAATCGTACACGCCACAGCTATCACTATAAAAGGTACAGACAAGCGGTATAATTAAAATCACTTTTTTTTCAGCTGGTAAATCATAAAAACATTGACAGCCAATCAGAATCAATCCTGCTATAAGCAGCTCCAAAATTTAAAGCGACAGATGAGTGTGCACCAAGAACAAATCGAGGATATCTTTTACTGGTGCAGATACTAATATTGTTGTCTTTATAGTTATTCTTGGTGCGAACTTTCAGCTTTAGAATGTGTTGGTTTGTGTTTTTAAATTAGCGCAATATTACCGGTTGTTATGACAACTTTTTAATGCCGTATTAGCTAACGCCTTGTTGCATTGTGCTAGTATAGCTAAATCATTTGCTGAAGTCTGTGGCAGTTATAGATATTCATGCATGTGTTTAACTATGATTTCAGATGCACATTCAACCACTTTTGGCCATTCCAATATGGCGGACAGCTTACATACAGCAGCCCGTAGAAACAGCTGCCTTTGACTTTGCCGCAATTCAAAATGAAAACCTCCACACACAATCCTTTCCTTAAAACATAAGAAAATAGAAAGTGTTGGGAAATGGATCTTTTGGAACTGTTGCTTCTTAAATTGTCTGAACGAATGGTTTTACTTAAATGTATCATATTTCTTATATACTAAATATGACACAAAGAAGACATCCAGAAAGGTTTGTTTTTACCTCAGCTCGCTCGGCTACAAAGCTGTGCGCTCAAATAATGTGACAGTAAAAACAGTGATGTAGCGTTCGGTCACGGTACATTGCTACTTTAGCTTGTTACTGGAAAAACCACTCTGTTTTGAAAACAGCCAAGTTAGTGTGCCACCACTGACAGATTTAAAATCAATACTTTTAGTCAGCACTAAAAGCAACAAAGATCGACTGTAAAAAAAAAAAAAAACACCTAAAAACAATGAAAAACTTTTCTCTTGTCTTGCTAAATCTTGCGCGTGCAACACTTATTAAACCATTTACAAGAAAAGTGTGTATGAAGTTAAACTGATTGAGAAGGAAAACAGATTAATACACGAGAAACAATTTATAAATATTGCTGTCCATTCAGCAGAACAAATGAGTTGAATTTTCCAGTTTGGTCATGGGAGTTCAACATACTTTATTTTACCTAGGCAAAAATGTTGCACATGTAGTAGTAGTTGTTTGTTTTGTTTTTTTCTTTTTGGTTAAAACATCATGACTAAACAATAGATTCTGAGAATTATAAATTAAAATCATAATTAAAAGCCAGATTGAGGCCTAAATTTGAGACCGTCATAGAGAAAGAGAGAGAGGAACAGAAGCCTGACTGGTTTTGGCTGATGTAAACCTCTGTTGAGAGAGACAAGAGGGAGAAATTTCCCTGGAATTCCACCACACCGCTTCCTCCTGCTGAACGTCACCTGAGATCCCAGTTCCCGAAAGTAAACAAAACACTCTCGCACACACAGGGGAATGTGGGGGTGTACAGAGGTGCACAGGAAAGAAAGGGGCAAGGAGGAGAAGAACAACAAGCATGGTGACACACGGACACAAAATGTCAAACAAACACACTTTTGTCATGTCACTTAGTTTTTTTGATTTAAAAGGCTTTGCTCCCAAACCGAAACTAAAAATCCTGTCGTTTCCTCATTGTCATGTCATTTAAAAACCTATATGGCTTTCTTTTTGTTGCATAGGATAAAAAAAAAGGACCTCACAAAATGTCGAAAGGGGAGACTCGCGACCAATTTGTATGTATTTTACAAGGTGCTAATTTGAACAAATTCGTACAACTACACTCGTATGATTTTGTACGATTTGTATAAACACGACTGATACAATAGTTTGCTAGAGATTACGTTTTTTTTTTTTTTTTGAATATGGGTATTTTTTTAGAAACCTTTATTAACCCCCAGAGGCCCTGTGTGGAATACTTTTTACGATGGATGGAGTTTTTTGGACTTCTATCGGACTACTGAATATCAACACTCGCTGCCTTTATAAAGTGTGGAAGAACAATTACTTTTTTTTTTTTTTTTTTTTTTTAATGGAACTAATCATATTCATCTAAAAAAAAAAAAAGTTAAAAAAGTAATAAACATGGCCTGAGGGTCAGTAAATTAAACTATCCCATTAAACAATCACTTGCACAAGTGGTCAACAAAGACCACAATATGAATAGAATCCAGACATAAACAAATACCAAGCATTTTTGGTATACAGGCAACAAATGCAGCTCGATTTGAAAAGACACACCTACTTGCATATAGAACATTGGAATGAAAATTTGCAGAAAGTCTGTTTACTTTTTCAGGTAACTTTATTGACCTGAATCTTTTTCCTGCTCCTTTTGTTTTCCTTACATATTTTGGCCCGTGAACACCTATTATGTCTAAGTATTTGAGGAATAGCAGGTAGCCCTCTATTTCACATTTCGGTTCTACATATACTACATAACTCTAAACATAAACGTAAATTTCACCCTAACCTTAAATCCAAATACCTATCTTTGTTGTTTTTTTCTTGAACACATACTATAAAAAAAAGTCCAACAAAATTAATTTTACTAAAAATAACAGCTGAATTTAAAGTTATTGTACTTGGGTTAAGGTATGTGTAATTATTATGTATATTTTCCCTATTAGTTAATTTATTCCATTTATATTTTGTCCCTTAAAGGGTTAGCTCACCCAAAAATGAAAATTCTGTCATTAATTAGTCACCCTCATGTCGTTTCGAACCCATAAGATCTTGATTTATCTTCAGAACACAAATTAAGATATTTTTGATTATATCAGAGAGCCATCTCACCCTCCATAGACAGCAGAACAACTGGCAATGATCCAGATCCAGAAACAAAGCCAAAACATTGGTAAAACAGTCCATGTGACATCAGTGGCTCAACTTCAAATTGCATTGTGATACTCTCTTAAATGGCAGAAGGTGCAAGTCACAGGAGAAGAATGGCAAGAGTAAACTATGTGTTTTTTTTTTTTTTGCGCAAAAAAAGTGTTTTCCTAGCATCGCAAAAGTAGTTGCTCCACTGATGTAACATGGACTGTTTGACCAATGTTTTTGCTATGTTCCCGTTTATGTATTCGAGGTAGTAAATCATGCTAATTCGTACAAATTCTTACGACCTAACTCGAGGTTCGATTTTGTATGATTTATATAAACTCCAGTGACCGGTAGGTTTTGGGAAGGGGTTAGATGGAGGTCATTCGTACAAATTTATGTAAATTGGCACCTCGTAAAATATGTACGATTTAGAAAAAAAACGTGTGCATTTGTATGAGTGTGGTACGAATTTGCCACCTCGTAAAATATGTACGAATTACAGTGAGATTGGGTTTGAAATATCTTAATTTGTGTTCTGAAGAGGAACGAAGGTCTTATGGATTTGAATCAACACGAGGGTGAGTAATTAATGACAGAATTTTTATTTTTTGGAGAACTAACCCTTTAAGTCTGTATATGTTGCAAAAGCACTCGTGAAGCAAAAAATTCCAGATTTTCAAGATTCTGCTATGCGAATCACCCCTAATGTAAAATAAAATAAGAAATAATGTAAAATAAGAAATAATGTTTTTGTATTGATGCTTGTTACATCGTGAACAGTCACCATTTATCTTTCTTTATTAGTTAAAACATCAAGTTTACATTGTTGAGTATGCATTATAAGATCGAGGCTGGAATTTTCTGTTGCCTTCAAAATACGTCAGAATCTAAAATCATGCTATGCACGTGCTGCCACTGGACATGCACGCGTAAGTCTCTCGGCTTGCAATTCGAACCGCGGCCAATCACCCGGACACCGCCACTCACCTTTCCACCCGTCTCTATGGCAATAGGGCCACGTGCGTGAGCGCCGTGGTCAGAGGACTGTGTGTGTGGGGTAAATTGAGGAGTGTATGTGAACGCTAATCTGCCACGGGGTCACATGCAGGGGAGCATTTTGTAACCTTAAGTGAAGGTTTTGTAATAGTTAGAAAGTATTTTGTATCGGTTACAGCAATCCAAAAGAGCCGAGCGGGGCGAGCGAACGACCCTGTTCTGGACAGGATGATTAGAGAGCTGGTGTAGAGGTAGGGAGGGGGGTTGCCAGGTGTCACAGATCAGGAACTTCAGGAACGCCGAGTGCAGGTGGACTTTCAGGATATGAACACACACAATCTTACCTTTCATTCAAAAATGCTCCCCTATATGTTGTGCAGGCAGATTGTGAAATGTTCTAGTCTACAGAGGACAATTGTGCTGTATGTGTGTCTTTCAGTGGGTTAAAACAGGTATGATGGGAATGAGGCATCAGGTTGAGACATTTTGAGGGGGTCTTGCCGTGAGCTATTAGCTCAAGGCTGCATCTCTTAACTTCTTTGCTCCCCCAACATTGCACCTGGACTGAATTTAAAAAGACATCAACATACCCCTCAGGTACACCGGTACAAAGCAACAAATATGCTTGAACCACATTTAAATATGAATAAAGAAAAAAAAACTTTGGAAAATCAAGTTACACAATCTTGTGGTTCTTTTGTTTCAGGTGGAGAAGGAAATGATATATTGATAATATTATTCGTTTATTTAATAAGCTAAAACCTTTATTTTATTCTAAAATATTAAACAGGTGTTCATACTTTACATTCTTTTTTTAAACAATAAGTAAATACTGTGATTAAAATAATTAAATATATTCAAATAATATTTTGTGTGTATATATATATATATATAAATAAAAATATTAAGCACATGAATACCTTATACTGCACATTTTTTGTATCATTTTACAAATAAATTATTCAAAAATACCGTTTTAGTTTGGAGCAGTCGCACCACATGACATTTTGCTACCTGATCTAAACTTGCCTTGTCATAAAACGGCTAAATTATCTGATATTTAAGATAAATGTATTAATGTATTAACAGCTGAGTAAAACGGTTTTAATCTGTCATCTTTATTTATCTTTATAATCTGTCATCTTTTATTTATTTCGCACATTGGTCATACCACATGACGTTAATTTCAAAGACTTTTTTTTTTTTTTTTTTAAACTCTGATGATACGTTTTTTTATGATTATATCAGGAATCACTTTTCATATATTTTTTTCAGTTTATATCAATTTAAAATATGTCCAAAACACACACACACACACACATATATATATTAAAGAACGTAGATTTAGTAGGAAAAGTAGGGTTATGCAATTAACCTGAATGACACTGTATTAGATAAAAATATACCAAACCAAGTAATCAGTAAATCATTCATTTCAATTTACAGTACTATTAAATCTAATGCAGTAACATCCAGTGTGCAAATATTTTTAAGGCCAGGTAAACCCACACTCCTCTTCACTCTTTTTTTTTTTTTTCAAAAATTTTAATAATCCACATACAAAGCAAAAAATTCAAATCTTACCTGCAAGATTGTGAAACCACTCATGCGAGAACAAACACACATTCACGCACAATGACAAAAGCCTATTGTTGAGTCCTCAAAACTGAAACAACTGACTCACCAAAAGCACCCAAGGGATGTACCATTCACTTCTCAATCAATCCAGAGCTTGTGCATCCACTTCAGACAGTCACACACACACATACATAAACATGTCGTTTTATGAATATATACAATGTGAGTGGAATGCATGACAGTGTGCAATAACCACACACACTCAGTAACTCTTATTTGTATTGACCTGTGTGTGTGTCTAAGAGCTCTGGGAATAATTGTAGACAACAGCTCTAGAATTACGACAATTCCAGTTACTTATTCTTCCCCAATGTGAGCTTGAAAAGAGGCAAGGGCCTCTTTAAATTATTGGCTCAAACACTCATTCACACACCCAGGGTTTGCAGAGAGCCTAATTAAATCACATTGATTTGGAGGTGCATTACAGTTCCCTAGAGCGGTTTAAAGCCACACTTCCTGAAGGGTTACTAAATCTACCTCGTAGATCACGGTCAAAACAAATTAACTATCCTGAGCTAAAAATCATGTAGGTGGATTTTATCTGAAATTAAACTAGATTTTGATATTTTGCTAAGTAAAATAGGTTTTGTTTTGAAGTCCCGTCATTTGTGGTGCAGGAAGTTATGCATTATCACAAGTTTTAGATTTTGTCTACTGAATAAAGTTAAAACAAGTACAAGTTAATATGCGGTGGGTAATTTCATTACAGTGGACATGTAACACTGTTAAATTTAAAATATCACATTTTGAACATTTGCTATAAATTCCTGTGTCTGTGTGTGTGTATGCGTGTGATGTTGCAAAATATTTCCACTTGGGTCCAGTGTGATCTCAGCCAAGATTGTGTGAGATACACACTCTCACACTCCAAACCCTGAAAGCACACACACTAAAACGCCCTGAGAAATCCATGTTAACACTCACACCCCATACCACACAGCTAAGAGGATTCATAAACAGCCCTAAAAACATGAAGAAAACACATTTGGAGGAGGAGGGGTTTTGTTAGTTTCCACACATAAGACATGAAGAGGGCTATGATGAAGAAAAAGCGCGGTGGATGAATAAGAGGAAGAACGGATGCATAATTCACCACTTGTAATTATAGTTTACCTGTTTAAAAATGAGACTCTGGGTGTGCGTGTGTGTGTGTGAGGGAGAGAGAGAAAGAGAGAGAGAGAGACAAAGAGAGATTACTCCATAGAGCAAATGAGGGCATCCTCAAAAAAAAAAAAAAGAAAGAAAAACTTTGCTTTAGACATCTATGGTATATCTTCATTTAAAAAGTGTGTGTTTTTATATATTATTTTGCTTACCCCGTTTTTTTTTTTTTTGCTTGTGTCAAGTAAAAAGAAAAACACTTAACTTCTTGATTTAAGAATTTTTTTATATTTTGGCAATACGAAAAATCTAGGCTAGAAAAGCGTTTTTTGCAGTGTGTGTGTCTTCAAGTGTTCTTTTGGCTAATAGGTCACAAATCATTGCTTTGTGTGAGCTTGTGTGTGTGCTTCTTAAGAACATGGCTGCAAGGCAGCATGGTTCGGGTGACAGAGAGTTCAGAAATGCAGCGTTGCATTTTTCAGCATTTACCTCAGCATTTTCTTACTGTCACACACATACACATAAGAGTTATGGTGGACAGTGTTATGTGGCGCGTTCGTGTAGTGGAATGTACAATCCAAAAAGAGCGAGAGCTCCGTAAATGACAGACAAGGAAAGAGACAAAATGATGCACTGCAGTTCAGACGTATGGAAAGCTAAGTAACGCATTACACTTTCTCTCTCGTTTAACATCGAATCCTTCCAACTATATTTATCTAACTTCTGCAGGAATGCGGGACTTTTCGTTGTTTTGTTTCTCCAGCCAACAATTACAGGAACAATTTCATCAGTGAGGAATTTTTCTAAATTACTTGAAAAGAAAAAACTAGGCATTAATAGAAATGGGAGTAGCTTACTCGAGTAGTGAAATTATTGAAGTATCAACACTAAATCAACTTCAGCTGAAAGTGGCATAGGTTTTCACAACAATTAGCGTGTAGCTTGATAAAACCTTTATCTTGATCTCTGTTGTTATTTCACATTGTATTGTGTTATCAGGCATGACATCACAAAACCAAAACGGACACATGTCTGCAGTAGCACCAAGTTATTTTTTTGATTTTTTTGTTTGTTTTAACTGGGCCAGTTTGATTTAGTGTTCACAAGAATCATGAATCACCAATTTAGTCACCACTTATGCTCACAAAAAATGTCTTTGACAGAAGACTACTTCTGTGTTATTTAATCTTGTAATTCTCTAGAAGATTGTGTCCCAAATGATGTATTGTGTCTGATTCCATACATATTTTTCCCCTCAAGTTTAATAAGTGCATTATTTAAAAAACACTTTTTATTGTTGATTTTTTCAGTTTCAGTGTGAACACGCTACTCACTCCATTTATACTGAAAATGCCAGAAAGTGGTGCATAAATCCACGAATTGGGACAATAGAGTCCACAATGAATTTACAATCAATTTAAATGGAAAACATGACAAGCTACAGAAAGAAAAAGAAAGAAACAAACAAACAAAGTTCGGAGGTAGAGAGAGAGACAGAGACATATGTCGGAGAGCGAGTTCATGCTACCCTGGAGCAGTTCTCTGTATCACTCCAACATGCTACAACAAGCCTGACCCAATCCTGGCCTCAAGATCACCTCTCTTTCTCTTAAACTCTACCTTTCTACCTTCTCTCCCCCCACCCCTCTTTTCGCAGCTTCTCGTTTCTATCTATATCCTTTGGTCTGCCTCAGGTGAGCGTTTCATTGGTCCATTTATAGAGACCTGCTAGGAAACCAAACAAATCTTTTTCTCCAAACAATCATTCAGCTCTAAAAATGATTTACGAACCATTTAATAATAAACTATGAATAACGCCCATCGGCATGATTACGTCAATACTTTAGATTGTATCAAAGCCACACAGGATGAATGGAACAACATCAAAACAGAGCCTTATTCCAAATTCTAGCAAGCTGTCTAGCAAAAGAGCAGCCATAGTTACTGTCCCGATGTAAAAGGATGTCATGTAAAAGTAACTTTTTAGCCAAACTCTAAAAGGCAGCATTACAGGAGTATAATTCCAAAATGAGCTTCAACTTTAAACATACTCGCATAACATTCAATATTAAAAAGAATCAATATACACTTAATTAGAGTCCTTAGAACCAGGAAGTATGAGTATATTAGCCCGGTTCTGTCAACACGGTTCCCTATCAAACCTCGTATACATTTTAAAATCTTGTTAATTACTTATAAAGCCCTGAATGGCTTATCCCCTCAGTACTTGAGCGAGCTATTATCACATTATAGTCCTCCACGTCTGCTGCATTCTCAAAACTGGTAATTTGATAATACTTAGAATATCAAAATCTACTGAAGGTGGCAGATCCTTTTCCTTTTTAGCACCCAAACTCTGGAACAATTTACCTAATACTGTTCAGGAGGCAGGCACACTCTGTCAGCTTAGATCTAGATTAAAGACGCATCTCTTTGGCTTACACAAAACACACTAATACACATTTTTTTAATCAAATCCGTTAAAGGATTGTTAGGCTGCATTCATTAGATCAGCCGGAACCGGGAACACTCCCCTTTCACACATGGTGTACTCATTACAGTGTAAAAAGAATATTATACATCTAATATACATCTACGCTAATATTAGTCCGTCTCCTCTTCATTCTGTTCCTCGGTCCGTTTCCAGATCAGATAGTGTTACCAGCACAAAGAGATGATCTACATTGGACACAAGAACACCTAGATGAGCTCCGTGGACAGATTACCGGAACCAGATGCACACATACACTAGTCCTTAACGCAATCTGACATGGGCTTAAAATTTAACTTGAAATTAGGTGCTGGGCGTCTGGCCAGAAGAGAACTGGCCCCTACTAAGCCTGGTTCTCCCAAGGTTTTTTTACCAATCCTCTCATGGATGGGGTTTTGGTTCCTTGCCGCTGTTACCTCTGGCTTGCTGAGTTGGGGGCACCTAATTTCTAGTGATTATCGTCGTCTTAACTACAGAGACCGTCTTTGCATTTGATAAATAAATAGTTACAGCTCATCCTTCTACATTACCATCACTCTGTTCACCTATTTGGTAATGTTCAGTGCTTTGCTACAATCTGTATTGTTAAAAGCGCTAAATAAATAAAAGTGAATGATTTATTAAAAGTGATTTAGCTTAGAAACATGCTAGCAACATGTCTTTTTATTCTGCCTTCCAAATCAGCTGCCCGAGTAAGCGGCTAATCTTTGAAACAGAGCTAGCATCCTTTGTTTACATTTAAAATTCTGTTTAAATCTTCAATGCGCCAGTTGTAAAAAGGAAAATTAGGGTGAGACAGAACATTTTAAGGTTTCAGTGATTATTAGAGACGCCAACTGTGAGAAGATTTACTGCTGCTGTATGGCTAAGTCAGCTAGCATGTTGGACACATCTCTGCTCCCTTCTACTGTAACGAGCTGTAATTACAAAGACAGCCATGACAATGGCTGGCTGCTGGTTATGAAGGAAAGAGTTTGTGTGTGTGTGTGTGTGTGTGAGCTGAGTCACTGAAGAGAAACAAGCACAATAAAAACGTGTAACCCCAAGCTGCTTTGAGCAGAACCTCAGAACAAAAAAAACGGTCCTTTTTCTCTACCACCCTCAGCTTTAACACTCAGCTAGTCAGCGCTAAGTCCCTCAGAAAGCTCATTGTTTTAGGGAAAACATTCCCCATCCCCCGCTCCAAAAACACCCCACCTCCACCTCTGCCCCTCAACCTGTTTATCCAGTACACACACACACAAACAGCGTTCGACCGTTAGCGTCAACCACCTGCCTTTTCCTGCTCTGCGGCCTGCAACAGACCGAGAGCAAGATCGCAAAAAGAAAGGGAGAGAACAGAAAAGAGACTTACAGAATGCAAGAAACAGAGCATTAAAACAAACATGCCAGCAATGTACCCTCTGAGTGCTGACAGCAATGCATTCCGCATTTCAGCTACCCTACGCAACCGTGAGGAAACGGCCAAAAGTCAACTTCTCTGTGCAGCAAGACTTCGGTTGCTTCTCGATTTGCATAGTTCTACTACGGACTTGCTTTTGAATGCAAAGTATGTATTCTTGTATTGTGTCATGATGCTGTCATACGGTCTTGATGTTTTATATTAAGACAAATAATTTTTTACCACATGCTAATCAAACTATTACATTTAAGGTGATCTCTATATGCTTACGTAACGGTAAAGACTTGTTGGTAGATGACTCTTTAATTCAGATCAAATCTGCTTTAGGAAATGAATATACTGTAAAAACTCTCAGCACCATGCTCTGACGGTTCTCTAAAGATTCTCTGTGTTATTATCTGTGCCAAGATTTACCCCATTAAGGTTTCATTTCCTATGATTCTTAAAGAGCGTTCTGATTAACTTCCTCAAGCACCACATTTTCACTGTCAAAACAACATTCTACCTGACGAATTTCACTTTACAGCATTAGAGAAACTCACATTAGTATATTGCAATAAACTCCAGAGTTCTAAATATAAATGGATGAAATAGAATGGCTTAGAATCAGTGTCAGTCAAATTGCTGACTTAGACGGAAAACCCTGCTATGCGCTCTTATTGACCAATCAGTTTGCCTGCCAATAGATGCTATCAGCCAATTAGAGGAGCGATCCATATGCTACCCATCTAACTGGCATTGCCTGACTCTCCATCTTTAATAAGAGGCAGACCGAAAGTGGAGAAAAGTTCCAGAGCTTGGGATAATTCAATTTCTGTCCACATTCATCAGTCACATTGAGGTATCAGTGTATCAAAGTGGACAGGAGGAGAGTGCTGTCAGTACTAAAGAGCTAAACAGGAGGCAAGCCAAGTACGGAAATGCACACACAACGTGTGTTCCTGACATGCGCTGGGAATCAAGAACTGGATTTATTAAAATCCAACACATCAACCAAATGATACTTTTGATGTTTGATTTCATTTAATAGCACCATTTTAAATATGACTCACATTATTTCCTATACTATCTAAGCTTTTTAAATGTAGGATTGGGAATGTGGAGTATGCTGTAACAGAATGTACTCCTTATATGTATTAATACACAGCTATTAAGTTAATAATAGGCATGCTAATAGGCAACTAGTTATTAGTGAGAATCGGTCCCTATACTAAAGTGTTACCCTTTTTCCTCTGCATAATTTACAAGAGCTTGAGAGAGTGTTTTCTAAAATATTGTTTATTGCCTAAACTCACAGAAAAACTGAATTCAAAGTATGAGTTGACCGCTCATAGATTTGTTGTTGTTGTAAAATATGTATATTCAAGTTTACTAAAATATATATATATATATATATATATATATATATATATATATAAAAAGAATTAAGGAGCCAGAATT
>JAUCNO010001091.1:6865274-6880564 GCA_032353835.1 Enteromius viviparus | reverse complement strand
ATTATTACGTGGAATTGGAACTTCTTAAATTCCTCAAAATTCTCATCCCTACTCCCAAAACCTTCAGGAATCAAACCACACCACATGCAGTATTATAGTGGTTAACCCAAGCCCTCCCTGCTTTTCCATTTCCTCTCCCAGCAAGGAGTCCCTGACCACAGACACTTCTAAGTGACCTCAACTCAAACAATTCAGAAATAAAACTCAATTCGAGGTCCTACAACTGCCAGTGACTCATCCCACTTCGTCTAAGGACAGCCTAGGCTGTTCCGTAAAGCATCGGCTTTACTGCAAAACGAAGCACAAATATAAAAAAAAAAAAAAAAAAAAACAGTCGAGGCACTGCAGACGTTGCACTCTTGCTCTGCCACATTCCCACTCCCTTTCTCCCATGCGGTCATATCAGGGCAGCATTACCTCAGGAAAAGTCGAACACTACAAAAACACACACAGTCTCTGCTGAGCTCCCCGCCTACTAAACAAACACAGGCAGAGATCCCCAAGAGCCCACGTCCCAGACAAACTCACTCCATCTTTTTCAGTGAGGAAGTGAGAGAGTGAGAGTTTAAAGGAGGCCAGGGGAAGCCCTGTGTGAGTAACTTCCGTAATCAATTCTTTAAACTCACCGCAGTATAAGGCAGACCTTTCGTACATGATTCCCCTGATGGGACACTACATTCTGTTTGACTGCTGACTGAATAGACTGCAAGAGTGCAAAAAGAAATTCTATGTTTTGTATTATCGTAAGTAAACATTATAACCACGCAATCATTTCATCCAATCTTTAAAACCCTTCATACTTTACAGGCTGGAGGCCATCCCAGCATCTCAGGCCAAAGACAAACACACATTCAGATTCAATCTACCTGCCCCACATATCCTTGAACTGACCCTCAGAAGAAACCCATGCCAACATGAAAACAACTCCTCAAGGCTAAACTGGGATTTGAACATAAGAGGGTCTTGTTGTAAGGTAACGATGCAATCCGACTGTATTACCACGTCAACCTGCCTCACAGATCTGAATCTGAATATGAAACTATACAATTAATGCTTTTACATTTTACTAGGAAAAGTTTGAGTCGTGCTTGTTCATGCAAAAGTTGGTGTCACTTTATCAAGATGCACATTGGACCATTTTTTTACAGTATTTTATGATTGTTCCTTGTCAGACTACGTGATAGGATCCAAGCAATGGCAACCAAGCAAGTCTTCAACGCACTCTTTTATATCAGACTGTACAATAGATATCATCCTTTGCTTGCAATTGTCAGATTACAGGAACATTTCGGACACTGCAAGAACTTCATTGAGGTCAAGATGCATCACAAAGGATATTAATCTTCTGTCGACTGATGTCCCAAGTCAGTTCTTCCCAATAATCACCTACATTATTAGGCTGAAACCTTACAGAACTCTGCTTTAAGGTGCATCCAGCATACACTGTAAAAAATGGCTGTGAATTTAACTGTTAAAAAACAGTGAAAATGCTACAGTAAAAACCTGTGAAATTGTTAATTCCTGTTATATTTACAGGGAAACACTGTAAACTGACATTCCCAGAATTCCCTGCACTGCATTTAAAATTTTGTTTGAATTTGATGTTTTTTTCTTTGAAATAACTAGGTTTCTTCTTAGCTTTTTGTATCAGTTATGTTTATTAGGGCTGTGTGTTACATGTAATGCTGTTAAATTAATGTTTATTGCCCATTTTAGTTTATTAATTCTTACCATGATGGTGTTTAGTGCTTGTGTGAATGACGCTAAGCACCTTCTATACGTTTTACTATTTAAAAGCTACTTGTAATGAGCTTTTCATCATGTGATTTTCTCATAACCACCTGCATTTGGAATTTATCAGTGTATTATCAAAAGTACAAAATAGATTTCACTATTTCAATCACTATTTTAATCACTATCTATTTAATTCACTATTAGAAAATAGTGAATTTAGTAAATTGTAAATAGTAAATTTAGCAACCACAGCTGCCGTTTTTTTACCGTAAATTTTACGGATTTTTTTACAGTGTACAATTTTTTGCCATCAAAGACAAAGGTTTTATCATTATTTAACGTTAGAATTTCGGTGTAACCCTAAAATAAAGTCTTACCAAAATAGCTGAGACAAACGCTCAAATCATGGATGAGCAAAGGGACTTCTCATTGGGTAGGTTTCAAGAGACTATTAAAAGCATGCCATAGCTATGATGACAATCCGGAAAAAGCTGCCAAATGCAACACTTTAAACTCACTCATGCTCAAGACCAATCTGTGCCAAGAATCTTTCCTCAGGTGTGTGTATGTAGGGTGTGTGTGTGTGTGTGTGTGTAGTGACCGCCAAATGCTCAAGCAACATAATAAAGAAATCTTAACATCAACACCTGTCTCTTTGCTTGCCTTTATCAAAAATTGTATTACGCAGAGGTTGTTCTTTGTGTAGTAGGCATAATAAAGCTCTCAGTTGTAGCTCAACTGGTTGCTTGGTGTTAAAAACAAATGTCACAGGTTTAATAATAAAAATGTAACAGTAATAAAAAAAAAGGGGGGGAAAAAGCAGAACTTGAATGCACTGCAAGTTGCTTCTAGTTTCATTGAAAGACTTTCGTCTTTCAAAGCTAATGTGCAAAAAACTAATTTAAGACAGCCATTTTTAAGACCCAGATTTAAGATCATATTCCCCCGAAAAGAATAAACAGTGTGGCACTATCTAAAATTAATAGTATTATTTTGTTTATTGGGCAGCCTGACACAGCAACACTGGTTTAACCAATGGCATGGAGTTCTGGGCAGAGGCCATGTTTGTCAAATCGATGGGAGTGCTTGAGAATCTTTTTTCGACCCTATTTGGTGACACTTTCATTATACACTTTGGCCAAATTTAACTAAATATTTCATCCTTTCTTTCAGGTTTTCTAGTGATCATTTAGAAATATTTAGACAAGTGAAGAGAAGCTTTTTTTACTTTTCGAAAACTCCGTTGACAGGTTCATGCAAATTCTCACAGAAAAGACAGTTTTGCCTTTGGCATTGTAGAGTCCGTTATGAGGACTTCTCTGAAAGCTCAAACACATACATTAAGCACCATTCTTCCAATTTAACCAACAATTAATAATAAATAAATAATGTGAGTGTTTTTGTCTCTCTATTCTGTAAAATTAAACATTTAAAGGCTACAATAAGTTAATGCTCTGTCGTGTTGAAAATATCCAATACACCAAACCCAACCCTAAACCTACATAATAATGTTAAATGCAAAAGTGATGCATTTGATAATGCTATTTTAAGTACCTTACGCGGATCTGAGCTGTTTTGTTGAATCCCATGAGCTAACATATTGATTTTGAAAACCCACGCATATTAAACTGTATAAAAGTTCAAAAAAAGAAATTTTCAAATCTCGCAACATGTTAAAATAGTTTTCAATTCTTAACATAATAGTCCTCATGTAATTATGCACAAATTTGGCTTTATTAATCGAAACTGTGGACCTGCAAATCATATTTTGTGTGAGAAGGAATTAAGTTTGTCGGAGTTTTGCTGCCTCTAGTGTTCGTTTGAATTGGAAACTGCAGCAATTGTTAGTGTCGCAGAAATGCAGGTAGAGTCATGTATTTCCATTGAGCCTACGTTGAAAAAAAATCAATTCATAAATTAATCATATACCACTGATGATGTAACACAGGGTGGAAATTTTGTATGGGACGAAGGTGTTAAACTTTAAAAGGGCAGGTTATATAAGAACATTTGAACTACATTTCCAAATGCTGTGTGGTAAAGTGTATAATATTAGTGAGTTGGATTGTTCGGATAAACCATTCTTTGTAACCTAGCTGATTAAAATAAAGAATTTATTGTGTATTGCTGTTGTTTGTTCTGGTCTTTCCATGTAAGTGAACCAGTTCGAATAAAAGATTTATTAATAGTTGAGAAGTCTAGTTGTTGAGTATTAAAACAGTTATTTCAAAGTTTTCTTTCAAAGTAACTTCTTAGATCACCACAGAGGGTACGTTTTTCAAAGTGGATTCCCCCACAATGCATTTTAACACATCAATTCCAGTTTCCCCGCCAGCCATACACACTGTTTTGGGTGTATGTTTTTGTTCTGCTCATCCATTCAGATGCTTAGATTTGTTTGAAAGAGGATCTGTGTTTACGGTCACACACATACACACACCTTTCCCTCTCTGGCCTTCAAATCACCCCTCATCTCCGCTAAAACCGTGTTCTCTCCCTCCCTAAAAACCCCCAGAAGCCCCTTCAACTCCTCCTCTTCTGTCTTTCTCTCGCTCATCATTCACTCCATCTGTCACTGTTGTCATTTACCTGAACGCCCCTCTTTCTGCTTTACCAAGTGTGAACTGCTGAACTCCACGTAAGTGTGTGTCTGATTACGGTAAAGCCCCATTCTGTCCCAGGCTAGGGATGAACTGGTGAACTTTTAACACCATGATTCACCAAACTTTCCAAACCCAACACATGACTGAACCAAACATTTGAAAACACCAGTAATAAGATCATTTAAATGTTTAAATCAAAATCAATTTGGAGGTACCTATGCAGTTTTGTTGTTTCAACATGGCCAAAATAATACAGTACAACATTCAAAGTGGATCAAAACCTTTCATAAAAGTTATCCTATAACTGTTCTTGTCTTAACTTTGATGCACTTTTTTGAATCACTATACAGGGTTTTATATGGATACACCTTAATAAAGTGGCCACCATGGTCACCACCCATCTTGAAAAGTTTCCCCCCTCACATGTACTCATGTGCCACAAAAAGGTAGTTAATATCGCCAAGCATTCCCATTTTATTAAGGTGTATCCATATAAATGGCCCACCCTGTACATCCTAAACTTCCGATGACATAGCAGTCTTAGTTATGGTCTTCCTTTCAAACTCTTTTTCACTAGTTTTGTCATCTAGCTGGTAATAATCAGACGGTCAGTTAAGTAATTAAAAGTAATGGTACACCTCTTCTTACCAAGATGCATGTCTTGAGACATAATTCATATCCGCATTAGTGTGATGTACTCCAAACTTTACTATATTAAATGTAATAAACTGGTTTGTTTCATAAATTGCTAGAGTTCATTAAAGCAAAAATGTTAAAATAAGTGATTCATCAAGAACTGTAGTATTATGAAGTTCAGTTTAATCGGTTCGTTCACAGATGGCTCATTAAAAATCTGACAAACATAATATCGTACATTTTCTTGTTCTGTTCAGATTACACTTTTTTTAAAAAGACAATTGAACTAGTTTGCATGCACCATTAATAGTAAATAAACAGCCAAAGCCAATCAAAAACGACAGGCCTTGATGCCCAGTTACGATTTCTTGACTTGAACCGATTATTTGATGAACTTCTTTTAAAATGAGCATTATATATGTTAACATTATACTCTTGGTAAAACACCCAAGGTAGTTGACATCATTCACCACAGCCATTGTTTTCAATGACGTGCAACAGGCAGTATCAGATTAACTTCCACATATCCGATACGATTTACACACATTCAATCATTTTTACTGATTTTCTCAACAAAACATGCAACCTGAGGCATCATTTATATCTATAGAAGTTTGATACTCCGAAGTATCCACGGTGCTTGCAACACCACTAACTAACTCATCAACTTTCAAATAGTTATGTATTAGTATTTTTTTAATACTGTAAGTCTCTGTTTCTATTCGCGCGCGCGCGTGTGTGTGTGTGTGTATGAGGCAGCCGGCATGTAGTGTCGTCGACCGGCCACCCTGCAGCCCCTCAGGCTTCCCCAGTCGAACGAGAGAGATGATTATCTGTTATCTGCCATGTTTTGACGGGAGATTATGCTAAAGATTTACGATTGCTGAAAAGACAATGCTGAACACCGCATTCTCAAGTGGCAAAAGAGTGTTGAAAACAAACATACAGAACACAGATAACTGCTCACTTTAGCAACAGAGGGACAGCATTCCCGGCGCTTGAAGCAAAAGGTTCACCGAGACTGCTTCTTACAGCATCATTACAGCAACTCATTTTTTATCAACATGAAGCATGTATTTTCACGTATGACTTGACTGCAGCCTTATTAAAATTCTTGGCAATAGTTTATCGGGCTGGGCCAAGACGCTTCAACAAAAGTGCCAAACTAAGAATCTGAAATTAAACTGACAGGCTTTGTAATTGAAGGCAATTGTGGTTATATGTCTTATGTTTTATGTTTTCAAACTGACTGTAAGGCTTTAATTTTCTGTGATGATTTCTGATGATGATATTTGGGATCATTACACAATGTTAAGATGATATAGGCAATATCATTTGATTTTTATTCAGGCCACACAGATTTTATTGAGCAAGTTATACATCTGCATGTTATAATGCTTTTTGCTATCAATAAATAGATAAATGACATGACGACGTGATTTTTTATTGCTTGTATCTAACAATATGTTAAAAAAAATGTAAATAAAACATACATGACTTGAGCATGCCTCTTCTATGATTAGTATGTTTGATTTTTTTAATTAAATGAATTAAGATAACTTTAGGGGACATAAAATAAAAAATGTCAAGGTATTACAAATACATCAACTTCATAATAAGAGCCATTAACACCCAGATATTCCTCAAATCTCTTAACAACACATTTTACAATTTCTCCCCCCACAAATCCAGTTGCATGATAACAATGAATAAAAATTATAGTGGGAAAGCAGGCCAGACAGATATGGTTGTTTATTTTTTGTCATCGCAGACTTCATACGTGTGGTTAGACTAGCTTGGTTTTAGGAGTGTCTAAATGCATATGTGGTTTCAAGCAAATAACTGTTCAAGTGTGACAGTAAGTATTGAATAGGTAATAGGTCACAGACCAGAGACGTGTGTAAGAGTACGAGGGTAATGTTTGTATGTGGTTAATCTAAGTAAATATGGAGTGGTTTGTTGGAGACCCACATGAATCCCATGGTGTGGTCATATAACCACTGACACACTTCAATCAGCCGTCACCTGACGCAGAATTAAACCCAAGGCCCGTTCCAATAAACACCGCTATAATAACAATTCTCAGCGCTGCAATGTCTACTTAAGCCCTGGTTAGCAGATCTAATCAACTCTTAACATTCAACCGGGCTGGCATATCAAGTCTAATAAAAGTGAATTCCACCCTTTAAAACAATGAGCAGGAAGGAAGTCTGTGCTGCTGACATTCAGCTGCGCAAATGACTACTTCTTATGAGTTAGCTAGGCATCGAACCGGGTCTTTTTTGAAAAAATAAATACATGCATGGCTAATAAATAATAACTGGATGGCTATAATTGTCATCGGCATACATTTTTAGCTTTTAGTGTTTATTTTTATTGATTTTATTTATTTTTCGGTTTTTTTGTACATGTATGGGAAAATGCAAGCAAGCTTATTTTTATTTATTTACTGTTTTAGTTTTAGTTAACTACAATAACCCATGTGTTCATGGTGTTAATATGGGTTGCTGTTGGTTTAACCAGTAATGAAAGATAGCGGTACTTACCTTTTTTATGAATTTTTCACAAACAGCTGAAGGCCACATGCTGGATGGATGGTTTGAAGGACAGTTTCCTTTCTATTTTGCTGTATTACCTGAAGTAGAAGCACTGGTGAAACCTAACAGCCACCAAAGCATGACTTGCTACTTGCTAATGCTAATGAGTGGCAGGTGGAATTAACGGGAGGGATCTTCTCGGTCTAAAGAACGTTTGATTGGACAAAGTGTATACATGGCCTTAGTTGGGCCATTGTTGGTCCCAGTTAAAAACTGGATTTGAAATGTACTCGAGTTTGCCATGTTTTAGGACACCAGCTTATGCAAAGCTAACAGACTAACATGGATTTACAACAACAAAATATTTTAAATTCATGCGGTCTTTATGTCAGTGTAGTAGTGTCACATGACAAGTCTGGCATGTCAGAAACTGGAAGTAAGCACTCATGAAAACTATTTGGCACTCCAAAACCTTTTTTTTCCTGGTAGTTAGTGGAGTTCCCCTTTAGGTTCTTGTTTACACATAATTGATGCCCTTTTATAGCATAATAATGAGAGGAGTTTCTTCCAACGCAGGCCTTGTTTGGATGATGAGATTCTGCTAAGATGGTCTAGAGTTGTAAACATGTTTGAGCTTTTGACTTCATGTTCAAATCTCAAGGAAATCAATCACAGGTTAGATGTTTAAACATACAGCTGTCATAATAAACGTTATGTTGACTGCAGGTAACCGCTTCTCAGGTGGTTGTTCCTATGGCAACTACAATGTTTTTAAACACATACCCTTTTTATTATTTCTGTTAACCCGGAAAAAAAGCTTGACTTATTATTTCAGTCAAATGGTGTGGGTGAAACAAACATTGGAAGACAACCAAAAAGTCCCATGTTGGCATTTGGCTTTCTATTTATATAATTTTTTTATCTGCCTACCACTGCAGTTCTATATACTGTATATATATATATATATATAAATCACATTGTATGATTTTTTTAACAATTTTATTTGGAAATTACTGTGTCAAAAAAGTATTTGATCACTTGAGTCAAAAAATTTGTAATATTTGGTACAGAAGCCTCTGTTAACAATTACAGAGGTCAAACTGTTCCTGTAGTTCTTTACCAGGTTTGCACACACTGCAGGAGGGATTTTGGCCCACACCTCCATACAGATCTTCTCTAGATCTGTCAGGTTTCAGGGCTGTCGCTGAGTTGCAGCTTCCTCCAAAGATTTTTAATTGGATTTAGGTCTGGAGACAGGCTAGGCCACTCCAGAACCTTGATATGCTTCTTACGGAGCCACTCTTTGGTTTTCCTGGCTGTGTGCTTTGAGTCATTGTCATGTTGGAAGACCCATCTTTAATGCTCTGACTGAGGGAAGGAGGTTTTTGACCAATATGTCACAATACATGGCCCCGTTCATTCTCTCCTTAATACAGCGCAGTCGTCCTGTCCCATGTGCAGAACACAGGTCTCATCTGACCACAGGACTTTCTCCCAGAGCTCCTCTGGATCATCCAGATGGTCCCTGGCAAACTTCAGATGGGCCTGGACATGGCTGACTGAAGCAGAAGAACCTTCCGTGTGATGCAAGACTTTGAACCATGACGTCTTAGTGTATTACTGATAGTACCCTTGGAAACGATGGTTCCAGTTCTCTTCACGGCATTGACCAGCTCCTCCCGTGTAGTTCTGGGCTGATTCTTCACCATTCTTTGCATTACTGATACCCCACGAGAAGAGATCTTCCGTGCGGCCCCAGTCTGAGGGACATTGACAGTCTTCATCAGCCTCTTCCATTTTCTGACAATTGCTCCAACAGTTGTCATTTTTTCACCAAGCTGCTTAGCAATTGCCCCGTAGCCCTTTCCAGCTTTGTGAAGGTCTACAATTTTGTCTCTTGTGTCTTTTGACAGCTCTTTGGTTTTGTCCATGTTGCTACTTAGACTCTGGCTGATTGTGGGGTGCACCGGTGTCTTTATCACAGCTAACGACCTCAAACAGGTGCTACTAATTTATAATCATGGGCAGTGTAGCTGGACTATTTAAAAGCAAAATAACAGGTCTTTGAGGGTCAGAAATCTGGCTGATAAGAAAGTGACCAATTGAAATGCACCTATGCTGACATAGCTGCTGGCACCCCTCCATGATTTCTTAGTAAGAAAACCTTCAAAATCACAGGGTGGTCAAATACTTATTAACCTCACTGTATATGGGTGTTTCTTCAACTAGGTGCACTTTTAGCCTTGTGGCTTTTATCTTTCATTTTGTCCTTTCTTCTTTTTTCTGAGGTGGCATCTTTATTTTAATACAAATATAATATAATTTAGAAATAAAAATAATACAAATACAAAAAAATATATATAATAAAAGATGGACAGTACATACCTTTTTATGAATATTTCGCAAACAGCTCAGGACCACATGATGGATGGATGGTTTAAGAACCAATTTTCTTTTCTATTGTGCTGTATTTCCCATGCTAAAAGCAATGGTGAAACATTACAGCCACCAAAACATGACTTGCTACTTGCTAATGCTAATGAGTGGCAGGTGGTATTAGCGGGAGGGACCTTCTCTTGATTGGCAAAATGTATGTATCATATAATGCAGTAAAATAATAAAACATTATTAAAGATATACGTCCCAACTGACTAGGCAAAGAAACTGTTGAACCAGACTAAAAGCCTGTTCCCACTGCGAATATCGGCGACATTTATGCCTCGTGACTAAACAAAGGGTGCCAATGTGAATGTGCGCACTGAAGTGCAAAACGCGATGCGTAAAAGCATTTTTAAAAAAAAATGTGGTTAGCCAGATTTAGTTGGTTTTCTACATTTTGCCACGTCTCATTTCGAAGGCTGTGTCCTCTGGAGGTCGCATCTGAAGGCTCAACCTGATCTCACAGCAATTCGTACATATTTTACAAGGTGTCTAATTCATACAAATTCGTACGACCTCACTCAATTTCGTCTAAATCACTTGTATTTTACGAGTTGCCAATTCATATGAATTTGTAGGATTTACCTAAATGTAACCCCGCCCCTAAACCTACCCTTCACATGGTTTTAGACAAATCATACAAAATTGTACGAGTGAGGTCATACGAATTAGTACGAATTAGCAGGAATTTGGCACCTCGTATGAATACGTACAAATTGGTCGTGAGACTGTGTTGAAAGGCTGCACACCACGTCATTAAGGATGTCTTATTTAAGAATAGTAACAACAATCAAATTCACCGTTATCATTTTGTGTTCATTTATTTTTTTTTTTATTAATCGTTACTTTTCTTAAATAAAACATCCCCGATGATGTACCACAACCTCCGTAAGACACAGCCTTCCAAATGAGACACAGCTACAGCTGATTTGAAGGCTTTTTCAGGGGTTTTGTTCAGTCTGGGAAACCAGTTAAAACCAGCTCAGCTAGTCTGGGAGACTAGCTAAAACCTTCTACTTCCATCTTAAACCAGCTAAGACATGCCAACACTTTAGGCTGGTTCTAGCTAGTTTTTAGTGCATAAAACATAGTCAGTTGTCTTATATTTTTCAATATTCACATTAGCACTAAACTGTCAGTATAAAACCAGTATAAAAAACAACAATAATTCAATTAATCAAAACAGCTAGTTAGCTAGCTAATTTCAGCAACTGCTATAAATAGACAAAGCTGACATTTGGCCCCAAAAAAAGTACTTAGGCTGTACATAAGTTAATCGTGCCATCGTTATTCCTTGCTCACAGCATCATTTGACTCAGAAGCGTCAAACCAAAGTCACCACAAATGCTTGAAGTAAAAAAAAAACCAAAGGTGCGCTTGCTTTTTCTGCATTGTCATGATATTTTGTCTACTGGGGATCCTGTAGTTTGCATGCTAGTGTAAGCGAGCTAGTTTAATTAAAATCCCTTTAAACTAATCAAACGAACCTTAAAAGGTGCATTTTTGGACCGAAAATGTTTAAAAGCTTCCTTTAGGGACAGTTTAAATGTTTGCTTAATAGCTAACTCAAGATCACCGTTATCCCATTTTAATAATCCAGTTCCTGATCACATCGTGGATGCACAAAATGTCACAAGCATAAGAGACGTGATTTAAATATAGTAAAAGAGTGAATATTGGTGAACAGATCAGCTAAAGTCAGTCCAGTAAACTGATGTGGTGACTGCAGCGTGGTGTAGTCAGAGCGGAAACTAGCAGCGTGACATTACGATATGATTTTTGATAAGACCTGATGATTTAACATGCAAAAAGTTTTGCCTCAGACGCTCCACTCTCAGACTCAGCATATACATACTTGTGTAGTCGGC
The DNA here is from genome assembly GCA_032353835.1 of Enteromius viviparus. Classification (NCBI taxonomy): domain Eukaryota; kingdom Metazoa; phylum Chordata; class Actinopteri; order Cypriniformes; family Cyprinidae; genus Enteromius; species Enteromius viviparus. The sequence goes on along the minus strand of JAUCNO010001091.1, from coordinate 6,868,747 downwards.
GTATAGTCTCTCTTTCACTCTCTCTCTCTATCTGCATTTTCATGTCTAGTTCATTACGGCCATTACAACAGTAATGAGCAGTAAAGGGCACCAAAGGCCAGCGAGACATTCCAACACGTTCATATTTGCAAAACAGAACCTGATGCGAAAGCCGCTAGAGTGTTTCACGCTAACAGAGCGCTCGTGCCTTTTATGTAGAATTGTTTTTCAGACAGAGTAGTAGTGGAAAGTTTCTGTTTTTGTAGTTAAGTGTACTTGAGTTGTTAATGCGTTTTCATCTGCTCTCTACTATATGTGTAAGCGTGGGTCTTTAGCATCCCTGTGGTCTGGGGTCAGTTCCTCTTTTTCAGGACTTCGCAAAGAAAGTTTCTTAGCATGCTAATGTGCCATCAGCACAAGCTGCATGCAAATGCACGAAACCACAACAGCAGCTAAAAACAAAACAGCTCCTCTATATTCACTTAGTTAGGAAAAAGAAGCATGACGTGTTAGGTGACAACCGTTTTATGTTTTAAATTTAGCATGATGCTAATATAAAACAAACCTTTTGTGTTTGCTTTCTACGCTCACCTGCAGGATTGGAAATCTTAACCCTCGCTGAAATGTTTTTGCCGTTATGTGAGTAATGCGTAATAAGAATTAGCCTCGGTTAATGATGAATGTTTCTTTGAACTTAGCAAGCTTAGCGCAACACAGGAAATCTGCTAAAGAGTGCTATTAAACATATGTATTGTTCGTATTGCATATGATCTTTAAGTTAACAGTTCTTCTACAAAGTGAACGCTTTATAATCAAACAAAAGCCCTCGGGGCAGGTCCTTTCTTACGACCCATAAAAACTAATGGAGTGAAGACCACGGCTAGCTACAATGGAACAGTAAGCAATGACCCTGCAAACCCACAATGAACCACTGATCAAAGTCAGCTGGGGGAAAAAAAAAGATTTCCTGCATGTGCAACGACCGCTTTTGAACATTTTTAATGTTCTTGCGTTGTCTCTTGCTGATTTTGCGTACCAGTTTTTGGCCTACAGTCTGGCCCCGAATTGCCATAGTAGGCGTATTTCTGTTTATTTACTTTTTTATATATTTGATTATTCTGTTTTGGTTTGTAAACATTTAACGTCCAAAAACTTGAGAACCACAGAACCACTTACTTTTGTGCGGACTTATTCGTTTCTATTCTTACTGTTTATTAGCAGCCGAAGATTGAGGGTATTTTCTGCTTTTGCAATTGCAAAACTAAAGATAAGTGATTGCTTTGTCGATTCAAATATAGATTTCACTGCCATATTCATCACTGGATTGCCTCAGTACTACAGTACAGTTACTTTTTCATTCAAATTCATTGAGAGTCACACCTATATTATTCCTGGATCAAACTTGTTACTGTAAAGTGCTGCTGCTCCAAGGTATTTTAAGAATTTGTGTCTTCAAAACATCAACCTACTTGGACAGAAAGTGTCCTGACATGCTCAAAAAAACATTTCTTATAGAGCAGCAGTGTTGACGGAATGGCAAACTCACATTGGTAGCGTGAGGAGGCTGTGTAGAGTCCCTCACAACATGTCTGTTTATTTCTAGGCTTCCTGTTGGTTATGTGGCCAAAAGCATTCTGGGTAAATCTAGAGGTGTCCTTGTGGCTAGCGAAAGCCATGTGTCAGATATCACACATGCACAGTGACATATACCCAAAAAAGCTCACTCACACAGTCATACGCAAACACTCACAAAAGCTTCCACCGCTTCGTCCTCGTAGGATGTCAACAGAGATTAAACTAGTTTATTATTTTTAAAGAGGAAAAAAAATTACGCAACAAAAAGCAAGTCTTTTTTTACACTAGTGATTATTAAATTTGTACAACCATTCAGTCTGCATTACATAAAGAAATAATTCTACATCTTTGTTTCTTTCGTATTTTTGGTACTCTGAATTATACATACAAATAACAAATACAGGAACTTTTTTTCACAATGCATATAACCTGGGCCCAAAGAAGTCTTTCAGGTGTATACGTGAGTGTGTGTGTGTGTGTGCGTGTGTGTGTGTGTGCGTGTGTGAACACAAACCAATTGCCCAAGACCTATAACACATCCAGAAGAGTAGCTGGAAGTCTGCGAGACAGACCTGACTACAAGTTTTAATGCATTACACACCATTTCCTTTCTACTTTTCTTCTCCCTACATCTCATCTCTTACTTTTCTCGGATAGAAATCGTGGCCGCGTCGCCACGCCGTTCCATCTTCCAGGTTTGAGTCGTACCCTTCTTATCACTAGCTGCCCATGGGCATTTCCTGTCCTCGCCTTTTTTCATTTTGCGCTTTAAAAAGTCTTCATTAAATGTATTTCAGACATTTTTTTTTTTACAAATATATGCAGAGTTCATCTCCTGTTGTCATTCACAGCTCGATTCCTCATGTCTCACGGGTGGGAGGGGGGCAAGAAGAGGAGATGCGTAGAAGAAGAAAAGGGGATTTAGAGGAGGTTTGTTTAAAGTCTCGTAATGTTTGTGCCTTGATGCCCACAGGAAAGATGGCATTTGTACACAAATGAAGGTCGACATCAGCGCGGGGCTTTATGATTGGAGGGGCGATGAAGAAAGTCATTGTCTTTTCTCTTTCATTCTCACTGTCTTTCCCTCATTATATAGGGTTGGAGGGGTTTAAGCGGGACGTAGGGGTCTTGGGGGAGCGTGTGAGAGAGCTGGTTCAAGGTCGGAGGGTTGCGGCGGGTGACAGGCTTCAAGGTTAACGGTGCTTTGAGACGTCCACCGTCGGGAGATTGGGCGGTCGGAGGTAGAAGGGCGCTCTAGCCCATCGCCGTCACCATACTGGAAGGGTGGTGAGGGGCGAAGGCCAAGCTGGAGGAGGGGTGCATGGGGGTGGGCGTGGTCAACATGTGGCCGGAGTGCGAGAAGGGCGGGAACGAGGTCATGTGACGCGACAGTGCGCCCGGGCTGAAAGAACTGTTCTTTTCCATCAAGCTTTTGGAGAAATCATCCATGCTGTCATGGGACTTTTTGCTCTTCTTGGACTTGCTGGACATCTTCCTGTTCCGGGTCTGGATGCCCTCTTTCTTCATGGTGAGCGGTCGGTTGATCTGCGAGGAGAGAAGCGGTAGTTATGTTAATAATGGCAATGGAGCATCGTTCTTACATAAGACAGGAGCATAATGGAAAAATGTCTCATAACACATCCAGAGGAACACTTTATTGCTTTGAGATCGGCCTTCATATTTCAGGAGACCCGAAACCAGTTATGTTTCTTTTAAGTATTAACTTAATTCTCCTCAAAATCCCTGACGAGAAATAAAAATAGGAGACAATTCATAATGAAATTTCGGACTATTTCGCACAGTTTAGTAGATCAGAGACGCTCTAAGAAAAAACCCAAAGGGATTCCTTTTACTCATGCCGTTCCAAAACTGTAGGATTTTATTTCTTCAAACACAAAAGGAGAGTTTTCTTTGTGGCT
>JAUCNO010001091.1:6837723-6865195 GCA_032353835.1 Enteromius viviparus | reverse complement strand
AGGTTAAACTTTTTTATATATATATATATATATATATATATATATATATATCTAATGTAATTTCTGTCTTGAAGAAATTAAACAGATCCTATTGATGATCTCTCCTCCTTACTTGACAAGTCCGTTTTTAGGATTAGGATTTGGTTAAACATTGATGCTTTCTTCACACACTCATAGTAATACTTGAGCATATGTGTAATAGAGCTACACTATATCACCGATATGTCACTTTCTTTGAGCAAGCGTGTCTGTATGTACAAGTGTTTGTGTCGGGTCATATCAGGACTAGGCTGGATTTAGCCTCTGGAGCCCTGACACCAGGCATGGACGGTCCCGGTCTTGCCATAGAGAGAAACCCAGCCGGCACTGCCACATCCATCTGCCAAAGCCGGCTACTTTCACCCCACAATTGGACCGTATGTTTCTCCCTCTCTGTCTTAAAACACTCTAGATGCTTTGTGCAAGAGCTATTAAGTGATACTAAGATGTATTGCCTTACAGGCATCTAATTGAAGACTTTAATAAACAGATTTTTTGGAGTTGGGCTCAGCTGACACTTCAAAATCGCGGTGGTGCAAATTTGTAATGGTAAGTAATTTAGTTAACATCAAATTGGGTTGTATCAAAAATATCTGCAAAAACTCTTCTCTAGATATCCGCATTGACATCTGTTATCGGAAAACCCATATTGGCCAACCACTAATGTAAATGTGAGTGAATGTGCCAGTGTGTGTGTGTGTGTGTGTGTGAATTCACACCCCAAAGCAAAACTGTTCATTGAAAACAGCTCCATTGGGCATCACAAAAAAACACATGCTTATATCCGTCGGCTATTAGAAACGCTCTTAATTGTTATTCAGTTATGCTTTTGGGAGAGGTGGGGGTTGTAATGACCACATAAAGAAACTGAGAATCAAAGAGGTCAGAAGTCTAACCCCAAACTGACAGACATACAAAATACAATCACAGTTCTTCTGACAAATCCCTGTCGGCTCAATGAGAGATGGGAGTGCTTGTGATAATGCAAACATGCAAGCTAGCGAAGAACACTCTGGAGAGGGCTCGGGCGTAATTTAGCATGCCGAATCTGGAATTTGATTCAAAGCAGGCCGACCTTCACAGAAAATAGGATGTACCCAAACAAACTCATTTTCCAATTACCCGAACTCTTGCTTGTTTCAAACGATAATACGTGTTATTTGTCTCCCTGATAACCTAGGTCAGGTTTAGGGGATTTTTTTTTTTTTTCTCTCGAGTTCTTAAGAAACCAACATGGCAAAATGATTTAAAAGGGTGCGCTTGCGTGACTAGTAGGGGAATGAAACAGGAGCGTGGGGCCTCAAAGTGTGATGATACAGGATACCAGAGCTGATTAGGTAGAATGAAAATGTTCCGCCGCATATGTTTAACATAGAAATACCACCAACTGAAGTGTAATTCAATAGCACAACAGTACTAGCAGTTTAGCTCGAGCATAATAGCCAGAAAAATAAATAATGATATGAGGAAGAACAAGACGAATCCCTGCATATAATTGACTCTAGCGGCTTGAGACCGTTGGGGAACATTAAAACACTTCAGGTTGGCAGATTGAGTTAAGTTGTCCCTGGGGTGTGAACACTAGTAAGGCCAAGTCGGACAGGCTTCGGGAAATCTGAACAGTTTGATGGAAAAATAAAAATGAGACAAAAATCCGTAGTCATCACATGAATGAAAGAGAAAGAAAGATATAGGATGAAAGAAATGGCATGAAAGCTGCCATCATGCAAAGAGAAGATAGAAAATATCTTACTAGATAAGTGTAAGACAGCTATGGAGCTTACATTGTGTAATTTGTAATAGAGGCCGCAGGCATTGCAGACGGGATCGCCGTTCGCATTTCTCCGCCACAGCGTCGTCGTGGTCGTTTGACAGTTTGCGCATGAGGTCCCCGCTCGTCTGGCAGCGGACTGAAGGACACACACACACACACAGAAAGAATCCGGGTTATTACACTCATAATATAAGACCTTCAGATGATGATTGCATTCCTACAGCGCTAATGGCCCCCAACCCTCCTGTTTCCTGAAGCTGCAAATGGTTTTGAGCAATGCAGAGATATGTCAGAGGAAAAGAGATCTCCATAACACTGGTGCCTTAAACTCTAGGGTAAAAATAGTGGCTTGCGCACATGCCCTCTCAAACCCAAATATTTACAGAGGACATGAAAGCACTGGTTTAAATAGTGCCCATTAAAGCTGATGACATTTTCCCGTTAAATGATGGAGAAACAGCCGCTCTGCATGAAATGGATTCACGTTTAAACATCAACCTTCAGTTAGATATTAGCAATCTTTATTAACATCAATATGCTGCACTAAAATATCTTGCTCTGAATTATCATGCATTGGTTAAAAGCAGTTAGAATTATTAATTAGAAGCAGTTACTAACATAATCAAATATAATATCAAAACAAGTAAAACGTCAATCAATAAAAAAAAAACAAGTAAAAAAAGACAAGGGGGAACAAGGGAAAACTTAAAAGAAATGCAATGATTTTGTAGGGATCAGCAGCATATTTAGGAATATGCAGAATGAAAATGCATGCTGTGTTTTGGGTTGATACAGAAATGTTGACGGTGCGTATTGATATGATAAATTAACGCTTTATTCTTTTTAAAGCCAAACTGATAATCAAGAGCTTGATTCACTGAAGCGTCATATTTTGCTTATTATGACTTGCCGGTTTTTTTTCTTTTCTTTTTCGATCGGACTCGTTTGTAAATGAGAAAATACAGCTATATTTTATTGCCAAATAATTTCAATTATGCAAAGAGAACAATATATGTTCTATACAGGTAATTCTTTATTCGCGTGCTATTATTTTCTCTTTTTTTTCTAGACGACTTGAGCTTAGTGAAGATCAATCTGAAGTCGTGACTCCTTTCTGCGCGTTCTCGCCTGTCTGTTTAGACTGCGGGAGCGAGCGCTGTTGTTCGAGGAGTTTTATCAGCAGCGCTCAGATATCCGCCGGTCTTTTCCTGGGAAGTCGGCTTTTCACATTAGAGAGGGAGAGAAGGCCGGTGCCAAAATAGCAGCGCTCGGACTATTTCTCTGCGCCTCAAGAGCCTCGACTCTATCCAAAGCCCAAAAGAGAGACGTGTCTGTGTTGCCAGGCCATTGAAAAAACACAGTGTTTTTCTCTTTTCTCTCTATCCCTCTCTCATTTATTAAATCCCTGTGAAACAGTGTCCCCTGATGAATGGCATATTGTCAGAATTGAACCTAATTTCTACAGACGTATTTGACCTGTTGGAGCTGATCGCCTCCTACGCGTACTCATTTGAGATAAGCGCTCGTTTCACAACACTTTGAAGTCTCTCCGTGACAAATTTCGTTATGCTGACACGTAGACACAGTGTCAGCAATATTTGCGATAGTATAAAATTGCCTACGGGTTTGTTTAGAGCGGAAAAAATCAAAGGAAAATCAAATAAAATCTGATAAATAAAATGGCATTATTATCATTATTGGTAATAATAATAATAATAATAACTGCTATTGCTTAATCTTAAAGAAATGACACCTGCGCTTGGCGAGTCAATTTCTTGCAGCTAACACTTCTTCCTGGGTAGAAAAAGAGAAAGAGACAAGTGTCATTAATGCAGTGCAGTAGAGCCACATACCAGCCTCCGCTTGGGCTTGATGAGGGGTCGGTTCTGTCCGTTCATCTTGTGGTACAGTCCGCAGGCGTTACACAAATAGTGACCGGTGCCATCCCTCCGCCAGAGAGGAGTCGAGGTGGCCCCGCAGTTAACACATTCTCTACCCTCTGCGAACACAGACACACACACGCATGCACAACTGATTTTTTAGAACCATTAAAACACACTTGCATGCAGACAACTCCACAATCATCACAGGCCACGCCAGAAGTGGACATATTAAACGCCCGTGGCCGGTCGCACGGATATACGTTCAATTAACCCACATATCAGTATTATGCACATCATATTTACTAATAATCATTTTAATATTACAGACATTTTGCACACATAAAAAAAATAATGATAATTATTCGTAAAAATAGGAAAATGCAATATCAAACAGGCTTAACAGTCGCATTGATCAAAAGAAAATGAATCTGGAAATGCATTAATAACACATTGTTATTATTATGAATGCATTACCACATAAAAAGCATTATCTAATATGACATCACTGAGCTTAACTCTTCAATCGTCAAATATGACATCATCTGATAAGATCTACAAATAACTTAGCGGTTCTAAGTAGGCAATGCTGTGAAAATGTACACAGAGATAGGTCTTATCAAACGTATCATACTGCAGGCTCTCCTTAAAAATACTGCATCATTTATTAATAGAGGGAATCGCAAATATAATATGGCTGGATAAACTCGATTTCCAAAGAAACATCCTCCCGGTTCTTTAAAGCATGTGGCTGAGAATAATTATTTATGCAAGAGGAGATTTTAGATTCTGAGGCTGAAATGATGTTAAATAGATTCAGCAACAGTAAGTGAAAGCGGCGGTCTAATTAACTCATTGTGCAACCCGCTCTCTTTACGTAATTAAAACACCGTAGCGTTTGATTGGCATTCTTTCCGTTTGACTGACAGGTGAAGGGCGCGCGCTTCACATGTTCAGTGACCCACGCCTCCGGTCGCTCCGCTGAAACGAAAAACAAGCTCTCCGTGCAGCACCCCCCTCCCCTCCCCTCCCCTGTACCCGGCAGCATTTTTGTCCTCATGTGTGGAGGCAACGAGTCTCTTTGTGCCTCTACTTACAGCCCCAAAAACCACAGAGCTCGCGAGCATATCACTTCAGACAGTGACACACACGAGTGCGTAAAACAGCGTTTTGCTGCATTTATAGAAAATCGCGCAGCGTTTTCGTCCAACTTTAGCTCAAAATAACACCTGATAAAAACGAGACTAGAACTTTGTGGTAGTTTTTCATTATAGCTCATGCTTATTGTGCAAATAAATATTCCAAATAAAACAGCAAACGAATTAAATAGCTATATTATTTATAGAAATAATAATAACCTTAATAACAAATATAATTATAAAGCGATTATGAGAGAGCATAATAGATAGTTATCATAAAATCATAATAGATAGTTATCATAAAATCAGTCGTTATGAATAGACCATGATTTGAAAATCGTCCGCTGGCTAATCGCATTTAAAAAGCTGGTTGACCTTTTGAAATCATTTTCTCTGTGTGTTTGGATAACGCTCTGTCCGTGCATGTCGGCCATGCATTGCGCCAGCTCATTCGTTATTCCGAGCGATCCGCGGCGCATCCGGACTCTATCAAAGTTTCTGCGCAAAGTAAACAATGCAACTGTCGCGTGCAGCAGTCTGAAAATAATTGGATTAGCTTAAACATATAAACGCGAGAGAGACGGGCCGTGTACTGCGAGGCACAAGAGGAGCAAGAGATGAGAGAGAAAACACGCACACACACACACACACATCCACATCCGGAAAACCCTAGCTCTCCGCTTCAAACGCGGAGACTCATCTGCATATGCTGAGCGACGTTTAATAAATCAGGGAAGCTAATTCCGCTTTGTGGCTGGACGACATTAAATATAATATTTTTCGAAGCGGAATATAATAACGGAATAGCGCAAAGCAGGCGTGTTAACAAATCTCTCATTTCTCTAAAAGAACAAGTCTAGCGCGGATTGATTATTTAAACTGATACCACAACAGAAAAAAAGATTAGATTATTGCATCGTAAATTAATCAAGCGAAAAGGATTATATGAAAGCTCAAATTAATTATACTAATTTCCTAAATGTTTAATTATTAATCTACTATTTTTAATAAATACATGCTGTTTTTTTTATTTAACCTTATCTTGTTTTAATATCGTTAATCGATTCCTTTGTGTTTTAAGGATTGGAGCCATTTGTGTACTTTGAATAAGGGAGGTGGGACTGTGCCCAAATTTGATAGCCAAGCCTTGGCACAGACCAAAAAAAAAAAATCCAGGACCAAATCAATAGTCTGGGAATTGGCTAACCTGGGAGGCTGTTTTTGAGGAAAACGAGAAGAATGGCAAGTGCACAATAATAGAGCTTTTTTTTTTTTAGGAAAATCTATTGTTGAATGATCTTACTATGATTATGTTAGTAAAAATCAAAGGGTAGTAAAGCGCACGCCTACCTGAACAGGACCTTGTTTTTGGTCTCGTTTTGGAACCATAACTAGAAGAGGACCCACCTATCAGGCTACTTGGTGGGAAGAGCCCCGGCCCGTAATCGGACACATAGGATGGGTAAGTGGCGATGGGGTGGTGCGCGGAGGACGCGCCCGGTCCGATAGAGGCCATGCTCCGACTATGAGCCGAATCCAGCTTCATGCTTTCGGCCAGAGACACCTGGTACTTAATGCACTCTTTGTCCTCCTGCCGTATGGATGAGCCCGAGCCTGACGTGGAAATTGCGGGGTCAGGGGACACATCTTTGGGTGGAGTGGGGGGAAAGGTGAAGAGGTGTGGGCTGGAGTGGCCAGCGGACAGCGAGGAGGAGGAGGCTGGGGGGTAGACGGACAGAGGCCCAGGGGAACTGTGATGCAGGGAAGTCTTAGGGAAAGGCCCGAGGTTCCAGGGGGAGGTACTGTGGTGAGGGCCGATAGGTTTACTTCCATCGAGCCAAGGAAGAGAGCCGTGCAGCAATGATGGGCGACACACCTGAGTACCTGCTGAAACAAAAGACAAGCCTGCTGTTAGGACAGGGCGAGGTGGGGCTGTGGGATTCGTCACATTAAGCAGCCAAGAAATGACATCTGAACGATTAGAAAAAACGATGTGTTTTGTAAACACGGTAGTTAAACGTCGCAATTATGTGTGGATAATAAACGGTAGAATGAAAGAAAGGTGTTGGCTATAATAATAATAATACGCATACATATATATATATACTTAAAATTACATGCATGCAAAAAAAAACATTCAGGATTTATTTAGGCACAGCGCTGCGGAACAAAAAACTAGTGCGTTTTTTATTTGTATTATTACTTTTTCACACGCATTCCACACGTCTGGTATTTTATGCGTTGAAACTCTTTTAACAACGGTCTGAAAGAACTAGTGCAACTAGCCTAAATGAGTAAAACTGTGAAACTGCACGTAAAGGCCTACATTACTCTGAGTGGCTTTCGATGGCGCTGGGAAGGGTCGCAATTAACAACCCTCGAGAGTTTCTCTCTTTCAAAAGACTTTCGATACCCACCAGTATCTATTGAAGCTGCACGGATTTTGAAAGTTTTGATATGCTCAGAGATGGGGCAATTCAAAAGAGAAACAAGGTCACGCTTTGCCCCATTCCGCTCAGGAAGTCATGTCAATAAATTAAAGCAATTGTTCTTCCGCACTAAAATTCAAGTAGCTATACAGGAAAAATGCGCTGCGTTATTTAGAGACCTGCTTTTAAATCATTAAATCGTCTGAATCCCAGCCACCTGGTTCTGAGAGGAATATTATACTTTAATTTATTACGACACACCAACAAACTATATTTGCGCGCTCACATTTTATCACATTAAAATGTAATTAAACGGTTTTCTAAAATTAAAGGGATGCATAACATTATCCAGTACATTATATAATTATTGTACACCCTAAAAAGACATATAACCATAGAATACTAGAAAGATGTGAAACCAGTGACACACCACTTAAGGTAAGCCACACGTAAACTACACTGACACTGTTTAAAATGTCAGTTGCATTTTCAGTACAATTCTAAAAGCGGTTTCTGTCTTTTTGTAGACTTTTTGCGTATTGTAAAATTAGTCAGAATGGATTTAGAGGAGTAATGGAATGGCCTATAATTTAGGGCTGATATACTTACCGTGAGGTGGCGGGTACCTCTGCACAGCCCGAACCGAGTTCCCGTAGTAAGGGTGGTTGCTCTGTCCGTCGATATTAAACAATACATCCACATCTTCCGCGAGGGGATACTGCGACGGGTCCATGTAGGAGTGTCCCAGTCCCGGGTGGTGTGTCTCGGGATGCTGGCCGTTTATGACCGGGTGATGGTGGGTCATCCAACGGGGCTGCTCCGGACTTACTTCCATCGTTTTTTTGTTGTTTTTTTAACAAGCGTTCATACACTCACCGAAACACACAACGCGAAAGTTCAAAAAAGTCCAAACTCCTCCTTTGTTTAATCCACAGGTTCGATTTTTTTTTACTTCCGATCACCTGAAATTGAACAAGACAAAATGTTTTTTACAAAGTCCGTCCGTTCGTTTGTGTTCTTTCTGTCATTGGCAAACTGTCAAAAGCTCGCATAAACTGGATCCGTCCGTTCAATAAACGCGCGTTAGCTTGTGAAAGTCAAACGCATTTGCTAATGTTGGTCATAAGTCCGCGTACGCATCCAAACGCGCGTCAAGTTCCGCAAGTTTTTCTCTCTGTATTGTACTGTTGCGCTGCGTAGACTCAACAAGTGAGTTTGACGGTTCAGGCCGAGCCGGGTCGATCTGGATAAGTTTTCTGCCTTCTGACCGAACACAAGTTTGATCAAATATGTGTTTATGCGCAGTAGTAGTAACCCTCTTCTCTTACTCTATTTCCATCCCTCCCTCTATCTCTCTCTCTCTCTCTCTCTGGTGGTGCTCACTCCCTCTGTCTCTGAATGCACTGCTCTCTCTGTGTTTTTTTACAGTGAAGGCATTCTTTCAGGATGGCGCCAGTCAGCTCAATGCTCGCAGACAGCTGTGGCGCGACGCAACTTAAGGAGGGTCTGTGGTGTCATCAGCAGGGGCGGGGCCCAACAGCCTGGGCTAATTGAATAAAGTGGGCCAGGAAAGATGACCAGAAGCTGCGCCCAATTCTACTCCCCATTCATATACAAAACGGAGCGTTTATTACTATTTTTTTAGTAGGAGCTAATATTCTGAATGCGTAAATATTCATATAGCCATATAAAAAAGCACAAGCACGCAAAATGTTTTACGTAACTTTTACGTTTATTTAAGGTATCATTGTTACGCTGTAAATATATATTTAAATAGTGAGTTATATCAATTAACAGGTAGGCTACTTTAGAGTTAGATTTTGGTTTGTGGTTAGTTGCGTCTAATTTCATAATTCGTACTTTGATTATGAATAAACAGACGCTGCGAATGAAGTCTAAGCTTAATTAATTTAGGGCTAATTCAGAATCCTCAATCCTGTTCCTGAATCAAATAGCAATTTGGATAAAAAGTAACAAATTTAAATAACGCCAAAGGCGTCTTGAATAGAAACTGCGTTTCTTTAAACGCAATATATGTATTTTTATATTGTATTTTATGTAGTTTTTTTTTATTAATTACTTGCTGAATAACGATTTATTAGCATCGCTTAGAAAAATAAATAGGCCTACATAAAAAAATAAAATTAAAATTAAAATAAAAAACACAACTCTTATAATATATCATTTGTTATATCCTAAGGGCCCCATCGTTCTGTGGCCTGTTGTCTTTTGTGTCTATATAACTGTGTGTTTTACCAGTGGGAGCTCGTGTGGTGTGTGTGCTCTTTTAAATTGTGACAGTGCGTCCTCTCGCGGTGACAAGCACGTTTTTCTAATGGTTCTCCTTTGCATGTTCAAACGAGGCTCTTAAACCCTTACTGCGACATATAGGCTAGTGGTGCGGTAAGACTTCGGTCATCCCTTCCTCTCTTTTCACACTTCAACACAGGCTTTCCCCTGGCATCTTTAGTCAGTTTTCTTTATTCCTTCAAGGACACCAACCGAACGACTGCTTCATTATTCATTTAAGGGGCCATTACATGTAACGTGATGCAAATAGCTACATTAGCGCTTCAGTGCGCACGGGTAAAACTTTAACCCGGGATATATAACACAAACGCATTTCTTTTATAGAAATTGTGCGTGTGTTCAGACTCCACATTAAGGGATGGTGTCAGGTATTATTACTCGGTTGCGCTGTAATATGGGGGCTTGGCCCTTAGGGTGATATTTTGTCTGTAAAGCTCCAGTTTGGCCGGCCCGTCCCCACAGATTGACAAAATGTAATTGGGCAGCACGTTTGATGCTCTGAAACGCGCTGAGATGATGGCCAGCCCTGCCGATGCCGCTGGACGTGACGTCAGTAAACAGGCAGGAAATATACTACTGTAAAATATGTGCTCTGCAAGCTTGCGTTTCTCTCGCGATAGTTATTTCTCTTTAGGTGTCCAGAAAGCGATATGGAAACACCAGTACTGCTCGAATAACTTAATTTGATTTCAGATGAATAAAAAAAAAACGAGCAAGAATGATTTATATAGTAAATTGGTATCATAATAGCAACCATTTCCATTGCATCGTGGCGACTAACCTTTCATGTTCCTTTAAAAAACGGCATTGGTTGAAAATGCCGATTCAGGAAATGTGCATCCTCTCTCCCTCCCCGTGCGAAGAGGAAAGCCTCTCCTTTTCGCTGGTAAAGACCGAAGTTGGATGGAAAGTGTTGCACTGGCTCACTGTCATTGTCAAGCTGTCAGCGGACGCGTGTAATGATCCGCGCGAGCTATTATCCCGCGCGCGAGCGTACATTAGAGGTACTCGAAGGCAACACGCGACGGTAAAAGTGAAATCCTGATTATGTGTTTTGTTTCTTGACTGAACGTCTTAAGCTTAGTGCGCGGGACGTGGATGGAAACAGTCCTGAACACTAGAGACACGGGTTTGGAAGTATTCGAGGAGCTTCCCTCTCAAAAAAAAAAAAAATGCTGTCATTTATCATACTTTGGGTTGTCGCAACAAAATATGGAACGGAATCCTATTGTACAGCTATAACTTGATGTACAAGAAAAAACTGAAAAATAAAAATAATCCAAAAATACATCGCAGTTTATATAGGCTGTTTATATATATATATATACACACACACACACATATATATATATATATATATATATATATATATATGAGGGCTAGGCGGTATGTTAAATCAGGCCCGTTCTTTTTAGCCGGGGCCAGGTTGATTCATAGACACTACAGTAAATCGGTGGTAGACGGCGATACTGGGTCAGGTTGAAGATTGGGTAGATAATTTGTGAATGATTATGTCAGGCTAGGCAGATTAAAATCAGGAGGCATCACACTTTTCACTGTGGGTGAGAACTTAAGACCCGGCCGTTTTATTTTAGTCTATCCTATAACAAGGGTTAGAAGATGTGCGCTGATAACACGCTTTGTTTATCGAGCACCATTTATCGACACATAAAACCTCCACGTAATAATTTTGGTGAAGTGTGTTTTTGAACGGGCGAACAAAATGATAAAATCCGAAAGCAGGTCATGAAGGTAGAAGCTATCACAAACAACGTGGTGCACAATTACACTGGGCCTAATTAAAAAAACAATAACAAAATTGTATCTACTGCAACTACTGTTGTTATTATGTAAGTATAGTAGCTCTGCTGTTATTGCTTTTGAGAATTATACAATTCAATAAATCAAAACAATTGTGTTCATCTTCGTCCGCTTTCATTTTTGATTGCTCGTGGAGGCGAGTGCGATTGTTATCTGTATATCTTCTGTATGACTGGTTTTGTCATTTATGCATGGCTATGTGTAATGGAAAATATATAATACAACGTAACATAATTAAACATAATAATGTTTGTTTGTGTGTGCGTGCGTGTTTATAAACACACACACACACAAACACACACATATGTATATATTTATATATGTGTGTGTGTGTGTGTGTGTGTGGATTATACATGGGTAGTAGGTTTTATGGCGATGAATCAAAATTTTAACGCAAGCCTCCATGACGTTTGAAGTGACCAGTTGAAGATGTGAGGAGATTTGATGAAAGGGTCGGCCTAGAGTGCCCAGGTAAAGCTGTCCAAACAGAAAGGGGTGAACCAGAGGACACACACTTCACCCCAGCTACCGAATGATGAAGACAGGGGAGGGGGACTCAGTTCATAGCGAAACATGAGCGCTACCCTTGCAACATTCACGCTTTTAAAGGCTTGTTCGTCACATTTATTTTTAAGCAACAAAACGTTTCTCTTCTCAGTTACCAGCTGTGGAAAATCACAAAGTAGCTTAACTGTAAAAAGCATAATATTATAATAAATTCTGCCCAACACGTTTGGAAGATAAATTATTATAATTGTGCGTGTGTGTTTATTTCTAAAAAATAACAAACAAAAAACAATAATAAACAATAGCCTATATTATTATTATAATTGCATTATATTGCATAATAATAACAACAATTATATATCATCATAATAATTATAATCATAAGAAAATGGTGAAGAAAAAAAGAATTATAACGGTAACTCGGAACTTAGACATAGGCGGCTTGTGATTCATGGTCTTTTCAAGAACGAACTTTCTTTCTGAATTTGTAAACCGTGTGATGATGGCCTATGTAGGTTATGCTGCAAATTCTTAGAACCCAGTCGAAGACGTGAAATTCTGATAGTTGCGTCATAATGAGAGTTTGACTTATTTCTAAGAACTGACAAACAAGGTAAGAGGGAAAAAACGCGAGAGCCTCGAGTGCAGGTTTTGTTTTTGATAATTCCTCGCTCGAGAGAAACATCTAAAGATCGTTTTCAATTCAGCAATCTCCACAAATTTACATTCCCCCAATATTCTCTATTTAGCCTCCGTTTGGTTATTCGTTCTCATTAATCCATCCCCGAGAAACAAGCCTTCAAAATATGACTCCGTCTGTTCGTATAACACCATCACCCTGTGTTCGGCTGCTTTAGGCCTGGTGCATTTATTTGATCTCCACTGGTGCTCTTTAGGATGTCGCGTGTAACAACTTCATAACTCAAAGGGGGTAAACAAAGAGGCGCATCGCAGGAATATTCGCGTTCAAACAAAAGTGCATCTCTTCCTTTCGGTCGAGTGCTGATTTGAGGACATGGTTTCAGATCATTTCTCTGCGCGGCTGAATGGAGTGGCCGGTCTCGTGCTATCAGGGAGAAACAGCTGTTTTACGCGCATTCAGCTCCAATCAGTGGAAGCTGCTGCTCTCTACATGCAAATACAAACCAAACGAGTTCGCTCCCATGAAAGACGGCCTATGATGTGCCTTAATGTCGCGTCCTCTTCTCTCTGTTTCCAATGCTCTTCAAACCAGAAACACAAATGCATCCTCTCTCTCTCTTTCTGCCCCTCTCTCTCTCTCTCTCTCTCCCTACACACACACACTGGAAGCGCAGTTTCAGCAAATCCACTTCTCTTTATGACCCATTGCGGGGCTAATCAGATCAATTTCACGGGTTAAGGGAAGCATACTCGCTCACACTCAGGTGGTAATAGATCATTAAAATCCTTCATCTAGAGGACGGTAGGCGGGAAAATTACTCTTAAAATACAGGGGCGTCCATAAAATCCCACCCCGATTGTCGGAAAGTGGACGTGGGTGCTGGTGACACGCATAGCCTATATATGTGTCGGGTGAAATGAATAAGCTCATGAGAGTTGACATCTACACGTCTGAAACAGTAAAATGACTGTACCACCTTCAGACAGAACAAAACATGTGAAAAAAGATCTATTAAAAAAAAAATAACAAAACGGACATTCGCAAAACCAACATATTCGATGCAGAAAGGTCCGTTGTCGTGCCCATGTGTATTGCTCCAAATATGAAATGGTGGGACAAAGCATTCGAAGAACTGGCATATAAACGCATGCATAACGCTTAGAAACATGCAAGCTGAATCCATTTATTCGACAGTTTTGGGAGCTAGGCTAATTGCGAAGCTAAAAATGAGTTTAGATAATATGGAAAATATTAATCGGAATATTTACTGACCTGCGGAATTGCGGCTGACGCGTGGTCAGGCGTTTTTTCTGATGGGCTTCAGATGTGAAGTGACACACAGATGGAAGTGCCGATGGCATTTACAGCAGGAGAGAAAAAAACTAGGCTCCTTTTTTTCTTCTAGCCTACACACACACAGCCTCTCTAGCTCGCGCGCGCCCGCACACACATACCGTACTTACTGTACACCAAGCGCGAGCTCTTCCGGGTCGGTGCAGGCTGCGGAGTAAAAACACACACTTAAACCTGAATGGGAGCGATCACACGCGTTCGTAACGAACCTTTTTAACAGAGAGAGAGAGAGGGGGACGTGGACGCACGGGCCGCGGAGAGGGAACAGGTACCGCCCGCGCGCGTTCGGTAGCACGCCGCTTTTCTCCGTGAGTCGTAATAACGCAGCCCGTTAGATGCCAAACTGATGCTCTATAATGCATGAGATGACTGATTGCGCCTGCCACGGTTTGACCATTTGAATTTGTTTTAGTCACTAAACCTTCGCAGTAACTATATCGTGTAAATAATTTGGATGTGTATATTTATGTTTTTTTTTTGTTTTTGTTTTTTTACGAAATGGTAGCATAGCATACGGTAAGAAATAATACCCGCTTGCTTAAACACGTAGATATATTTTACTATAAATATTATAGATGTATTTCCACCCAGAATATATCGTAATTAAAATCAATTAAAATCAGAGGATGCTGTGTGCAAAATTATGACGTGCCTGTGTCGATAATTTCAATTAATTATTAAACAAAGTATTTCAGTATGGCTAACTTATATTGATAGGGAAATCGTTGTGTTTGTATATATACATCTTCAGCACTTTTTTTCTTTAAATTTCCAGTCTGTTGATTTTATTACAGTTTTTATAATTTGTTTTTATTGCAATATTAAAATGCAGATATGCATAAATCACTACAGATGTTCTGTTGCAGGTTTGCAGAGGAAACTCACTACAGGTAAGCCTTCTGCAGGGCGTTTGAGAGGCCTTTGAGGATGTCAGAAATCAGAACACATGCAATGTAATCGCGGTTCAGCTACACTTCCTATTCGAAATACAACCATAGTGTTTTTCTTCTAGTGATGTGCTGATTGCAGATGACAAGCAGCTGTTTCGGCTAACACGCCCATTTATTGACGGAATGGCTTTCTGTTCTCTTCATGGGGGGGTTGAAGGGTGGGGTGGGGGGCGAGGTTGGATGATGTGCAACAAAGAGAGAGAGAGAGAGTTAGAGAAAATAGATAGGATGCTGAAACGGCAGTGACAAAGAAAGAAAAAGAAAGAAAGAAAGACCTGCCTGTATCTCTCACATTGCGTCGGGGCCAGTAAACTGATCACACCAATATCTGTCTTTGGAGTAGAAATTCAATTAAGGTCGTAAATTAAAGATAATTGGCTGAAACGGCGCTATAAACTTACAGCGACGTCGAGCCAAATCGAGGCTCTTTAAAAAATTAATTATTCAATGTTTCCAGAGCATCAACAAGACCTCAAATGTTATGTATTTGATTTAATAATGGAATTAGGCGAAGGCACATCCAGAAGATAATGATTTAATAATCTGCCTCAGTCTTAAATAAAGTGCTTAGTAAAATAAACAGCGGCCTAATATCTATGTAAAACTGTTTTTAATATGCGTCGATGATGAATGCGCATACTAGATGTAATAAAACAAAAAAAAGTCAAATCAAGAAACACCGCACAGATAATTAGAACAAATTATAGAAATATGATAAATGCAGATTAACGTCAACGGCGGTTTAAAACATTTTTGAATTAATTAGCTCCATCTATTTCTTTTGAGAGCAAATTCATTTCCAAATCAATTTTCTCTCCTTCCTTATTATCTTTTATCTCTGAGCGCGCAGCATAAATAAGATTGATCTGGTAGGGAAAATACCGACGTATCGACGTCACCCTTCCCGCGGATATAACAAATATTAGTTAAGATTACGCGGGGGGGGTAAAATATGGAGGTAATGGTAGTAAGTACAACGCCATTTTTCGTTAGGTTTTGGAGAAACGCGGAATATTGCGCAATTTGTGGCGAGAATAATTTTGGGGGGCAATAAAGACACACACTCACCGGTCACACACACACTTCTCGCGCCGTGAAATTCAGTGATTAATGTCGTACAGCTGACGTGAACCTCAGCGTGACAGTACAGCTGACAACAGCCAAGTGTAAACCTTGAGTTTGATACTAACACACGGCGCTGTTTATTCCGCTAATTTATTTATTTATGCTTTTGGTATTTATAACTCCCTCAGTCTTATCGGCAGATAGAGCAGGGGATTATGATATCACGTTTATAAAGCGATTAATTTCAGCGGCAGAAAGCGGGGTGGTCTGTTTAAACACTTTGAGCCAATGTGTCGCTCAGTCGAGTTGTTTGGACAGCCTCTCAATTCAGCGTTCGTTTGCACCTATAACAGTATTAATCAGCTGCCATTGATCTTCCTCGCGTTATCCACCCGAAAGTTTTATTGTCGTCACTGCTGACCCTTATATCACGATCCAAATCAACACAGAATTGTTCGTGTTGAAATCAGTTTATTTTTTTGAACATAGTGAGGAGAACTCTCAGAATCAGTGAATATAGCCAGTGTTGCCTCCCTCTTTCTCTCTCTCCCTCTCTGTTTTACCAACCGTGTGCTCTCTCCATACAACCATAAGCCTGTTTTTTGTTCCAGCTGCCTCTTCCTCCCGATTTGATTTGAAAATATTAGGCCAAGGTGGGGAGAATTATAAACGACTGGCGCTTATCTGCTCTGTGCCCAGATCCTGCAGGATCAGAGAGTCTGATTAAGAAAGAAGGCAGAGCCATAATGATGAGGAATAATGAATCCTTATCTCGCGCCTCCAGATTATCTGCCTTTCAGCGCGCCATGTTTTGTTACATGGGATAATTTATTGCATCTAATACATCACAATGAATCTGATGGGGAAAAGTGATGGCCAATGTTGTGAAAGAGGATGTTTTTTTTCTGTTTTTTTTATCCCGGGGCAATGAAATGCCTTTGCGATTTTTAATTGGTAAAATATAAGGGGGTATCTGATAAAAATAATAATAATAAAAAATAAAAAAGCAGAGGTAATCTTGCCTTCTAGTGTTCATATGCCGCGCTATAATTAGTGTGTCAATTTCGACCAGAAATTAACAACAACGACCTGCCATCAACCGCGAGGCTGGTGGAGGCTGCGAGATCCTAATTTCGCATGATTTATTTTTCACCAAGAGGAGATAATTAATCATAAACACCAAAAACAGTGCGGGAACGCGGAGATAACGCAATATTTGCATCTAAAAAGATTCGATGGTGCTAATTCTCCTCTACATCATCTCCACCTCCCCCGCCTATCCACTGAAAACCTCCAAGATCTTTCATTTTCTGTGATTAATCTTAGTGAAATATCATTAATCACCGAGCAGGGATTTGGTGGTGTGAGGGGTGGGCATGAGTTCGGCTCACCTCTCGGAGCTTCGTGCTCGTGGTTTTGGCAACGGACCGTCTTGTAGATATTGCAGGCTACCTGAGCTTTAACGAAAAGCTGCGATAACGGATATCATTATGATACCAAAACCTTGATATCAAAATAAGATAAAAGATACAACACTAGATACATCTTGTGGTTGTGGCTTTTCCTATCTACATCTTATCAGCCGCTTGATGACACGAGGAAACTAATCAAACCGCAAAATGGAAATACAACAAAGCACTGCAAATAAAAATAAACTATTTAATATTGCAGCCAAATATATTATAAGCATTATTAAAAGGACAGATGCGAATGGGCCGCCTTGGAAGCGTTGTTGTACAATTTCCTGTAATTTTAATAATAATTATTTAATTATTTCTTTTCTTTTCTTTTTGCATATCTAGTGGTAATTAATCTTTTTCACGTTTAATCATATTTTCTTTAACCTTTTCCTCACTATATTATAGCACCATGTTTTGCTTAGTATAGGCCTATTAATTTATTTATTTCTGTGGTTTTCTAGCTTGATCCGTCATTTTTCCAATGTGCTGCAGAGATTTTATCGCTTTATTTATTTCCCCTATATCCAGCATCTCAGGGCACGTCGGAGAACGACAGAGAACGAGAAGAGGGGGCAGAACCGAAAAGAGAGCGAGAGGATATTAGACAGGAACGGGGAAAGACGTCGAAAGAGAGATGGGTTTGAAGAAACGGGGAAAGGGAGATTTCTCACGCTCTGTTTTATATAGGTATAGGCCCTATATATTGTACAGGCCTACGTCAATATGCTAATTATCATTTGTTGTTGTTATTGTTAGGCCAACGGCTTTTCTCTTTCTTTTTTTTTGTTTTTTTTAGAAAACCAAAATATATGGATTTCTCAATTGGTTCCTTTAGGGTAGGCCTCGAACAGCCTCTTGGTGACTAACCAGCATTTCTAAAAGCACATCGGCCCACGATCGTAATAAGCAATCTGAGAGAAGGCTCTTTTATTTGTAGGACTGTTTGTTGGTAGAGATGCGCAGATTGGCAGGAGCGAAGCGAGGGTAACAGAGATGGAGAGACTGAGATGAGTAGATTAACTAATGAAATGGATGACAGGGGAATTGGACACAAATGCGCGCGTTACATCATTGCCTGCTCTCCAGGGGCGCGCGCACAATGGCATCGCTTTATCTGCACTAAACCTGCTCTAACGAGACGTTTATTAAAAGTGTCCTGACTTACTCCCATGTGAAATGGATTTCTGATCTGCCTTCTCTTTACACACGACATCAAACATTGCCACAATCGCCCCGGTTTCACCTGGAATTTCGTGTTTTTGGGGGTTAATGTAAGCAGTTCAGAGGCCACTCCGAGAAGGCTTTTGTCGAAAGGTGTCCGGTATCTTTTCTTTAACGATTCAATAAATACCAATATTTCTCCTTTTCTCCGTCTCCCTCCTTTTAATGTCGCCTTTACTCGCTTGATGAATTCATTTAAGTATTGTGTGGGGGGAGAAGGGGTCTTTAAGCCTCTTACTCAATGGCTATTTGTTGGTATCTCGAGTGTGTGAGAGAAAGCGGAGAATAGGGAGCCTGAGAGAAGAGGAGGCAGACTTGATTTTCATTGCAATCTTTGGAACAAATAACGAACATTTACCGTTTACACGCCGCCTGGCGACGCGCTGGCGCTGCAGGCTCGAGCGAGCCGGTCTAAGATGACCAGAGAGCCTTTGGAGAGCGCGAGCCCCCGGCTATCGTGTTCTCCAGATCCCCCCGCGCGCGCGCGGATCCGGTTTCAGACCGGGCTTGTCCGCGTTCTGCTTTGCTGCCGCGCGCCTTTAAATGAGTGTCAAAGAGCCAAATATCAAATAGCATCGGGTCAAGCCAATTTGAAGAACGCCCCCTCCCTCATCCCCACTCTAAACGGTCCAGCTTAGCTCCAGCCGGTGAAATTAGGTTAGACAAACAACGGCTCTTTCTCTTATATACGCGACACATTGACGTTAAATTACAATTAAGATCGTGTTGATTTGGTATCCCTGGCGCTTTGGTCAACTTAGACGTGCAACCAATTGACGCGAATACAAACGAAGCTGCGGTGGACATATAGATAGACTGTCAGATGTTCAATATAGATCTTACGTCACGTTTAAATTTTCATTTTCAGAGTTTCTATTCAATGCATGCTTTGAATATTTTCTTATTATATATATATATATTACACCAAAGCAGCTATAGGCCTAAGAAAAAGCGAGCAAGCTGAACTTGGCCCCTCGTAGCCTCGTTTTCAGTCGCGTAATAATTAAAAATGGCGTCTGCCATGGACAAGGTCCACTATAGGCTGCGGCATCGCGTCCGATTTCTAAATGTTCGCGAGAACCTGACATAATACATTCACACTGTGCGCCAGTTCAGCTTCCGCCATGTCTCAGATTCATCAACAACTTTGATCTCCATTCACTTTACTTGTATTCTAATTTATGCAGTGCAATTAATCTGGGTAATTGAAAAATACCCATTGCCTGTGAGCACTGCGCCGAGCTAAATCCTCTCCGATAACGGATTTTAAAAGCACAACCTCCCCATCTTTATAGGCGCACTAAAGCACCAATTCATTATCGGCCTTAAATAAATATAAAATAGACAGTGGCACCTTTGGCAGTAAATATATGCTGCGTTTCAAAATACAATTTTGTAGTGGGGAAAAAAGGAGCGCGGTTTGTGAGTTGGCTTTTTTGATTGACACCCTGTCCCCAGGATCATGTTTAATCCCTGCTTCACTCCAGCCTTTTCATAACTCATTTCTCCGCGAGAGATGGGGACCCTGATGGTTGCCTGGGAGACGGCGATAGCGCTAAGCCATTTCCATGTCTGCAGCCCATTTGCAACAAAGGTCGTCACAAAGTCATTCCCCGACACAGCGCGCGTTTATGATGACACTTTCCCGTTCTTTTCTCCTCACCGAGCGCGTGCGCGCGCGCTCCCCAACATCAGCATCTGATGACGCAACTGCCCTTTCAGATCAAAGGAGATGCATGGCCTCGTGTAGGTGTCTTTATGCTATACCTCCCCCCTCTCTATCACCCCCTCCCCTCTCTAATGCGCAAGGAGAAAAATGCCTTTACTTTCAATCTAAATACTACAGAGAGCGCGAGGCGCGCTAGCGTTATATTTTGACATTTTATATCGACAATCTATTCCACCCTTTCAGGATGAAGAATGCATTTTGCATGACTGGGAAGCATGCTGGGAAAACTGAACAGACACAAAAGCTGCACTCCGGTGTCATATGCGACAAAACTCAGTGGTACCAATGCACATGATAATTGCATTCATTCTTAAGTGGCTTGACTGTCTGTTCGCTTGTCATTAATATAAAGGAGATCGGGGCTAGTTGTCACGTTGGGAAAGTTTTCAAATGGTTCAATGTCAAGAATTTTATTCAGAAATTAAATGATTGTGAATTTTATTCCCAAACCTAACAGCCCAAAATCATATTTTTGTAATAGTTGTTGGGCAATCAAGTAAACGCAACAAAATCCCACTGGCTTAAATACACACAGCTATATTATAAAGGTAGATTTTAATTGAAAGATTGAACTGTGTTGTAAAGACAAGTGTATTTTTCACACCAAGGCAAGGTGTTACAATATTTATGTCAAAACAATGGTTTGATTATTTTTATTTTTATCCCCCAATGTTAAATTATGCTGAAAAGGCAACAGTAAGCTTTAAAATATCAGGCTCTCGTTGTGAAAACTTACCCCATATAGCGTGACATCACAAAATATAGGCGAAATTTACCTGGACTAAAACAGTGACGGTGAAAATGTTAAAAAGCTATGAGAAAGTGGCAAAACTTATTGACAGAATAAACCTTGAACATTAACCAAAAAGAAAAACATGGGCAACTGGCCCCCCATTTACACTTGCAGCTAAACAGGATGTGGTAAATATTCACCTGTTCAGATATTATTCTTGGAATGCTCATGGAGAAAAGCTTGTTAAACTTGGCAGTTTATGGCGACAAATGATGCTGCCTCACGCCCCTTTGCGACGTGCACTACGAATCCCCCCTCCCAGATTCGTTTTGTTTATTCTTTCTCTTCTTTCCTCATCAGAAGGAGAAAGTTTATAATAAATGGCGTAAGGGCAGAACGCGATGCGAGTTGTGGAAGGCAGATAGAGCGTTCATTAGCGCCTTTGGTGAAATAATTACCTATCTCCGCGCTGCACCTTCACGCTGGAAGTTCGCGCGACGCCCACGAGGCTGATTATGTTAAATCCACGCACGCGCGCGCGCGCGCCAGCGTTCGGGCTATTGATCAGGCTATTCAAACATCACGCGCGCGCCCTCATTAATTGCACAAGGAGCTTCGGGCTGAAGAGAAAGTCGAAATAAATAAATATTCTAATTAAAATGTATTCGAAATTCCACTGTGCTGGTGTCATATCGCGTCCTTAATTGCTTTTGAAGCTTGTCGTTTCAAAACAATTGATAAAGAAATGCGCTACCTTTGCGTAAAAGGAAGATAAGCTCCGAGTGTAGCTTACAGTGCCGCCGATAAATCACAATTTCACTCTCACAAAAAGTATGCCGCAAACACACACAAAAAGAAAAACTCCCGGCTGTGGCGCTTTCTGAATTCAAAAAGGCAAGAACCTTAAAAGTTTTGTTCACAATCTTACAGATCGCAAGGGAGAAACTTCAAGGCCTCCGATCATTCTTTTGATGAACGTCCTTTTATATGCCTTTAACCAGCACAATATGAATGCTGCTCTTTTATAACAGGGGTTAATCGCCAAAAGGTGCAATATATGGAAAAACAGGCCAACTGTTTAACTTTCAGGTGAATTAACAACTGGATTTTATCCCGTGATGCGTATCCATACCACATCCTTTTTACTGTTTAAATGCGCAATGCTTCAAACAGACTGATAAAATCCTTTTAACATTCTGGCTTGATAGCACTGATGGCCTACCGCAAGCTTTAATGAAAGCAAATGATATCACACCCATAGTTTCCGGTTAATTGGCGTGTGTTTAACCTTGAAGTAAAAATGAACCGGCTCTTACTAAAGCTTTTTAAACTAAATCGTCTTTGTCCAAATATTGAACCTGTAATTTTTTTTTTCATGTTTAGTCATAGCCAAATATATTATTTTCTATACTATTTACACAATTGATAAGTCACAAAAATATTTTTGATGTAACTTAATAGAATGCACAGGTTGCTTTGACACCTACTAAAGTTGCTTCATAACGCATAAGAAATGTCTACGCCAGGTCTCTGAGGATTAAACTGGTCATATGTTTTTCAAATTATTAATTATATTTAAAGATTGATGTAACTTTAAAATTAATGTCAGAGTTGATATTTATTGCAATCTCTTTTATAAAGTTCACCAACAGAGGGCGACGTGATTGGATTTGATTATCTTCATCATCGTCATCATCACCATTTTATGTTAGTGGAATTTTAGCGTGGAATATTTGTTATTTGTGTGTTTGTTTATGTTATTTTAACGCTTAAAAAACCTGGACTGCCTTCATTTGCATACATCCATTTTACTTGCAAATGAACAATTAATTTAGGTTTCAGTGCAGCGTCTAAATTCGTCAAACAAAAGGGCAACATATGTTATGGATCTATAATGAAACTAGAGAAACAGTTTGTTTAGTTAGCTCGATTTATTTATGAAGATGCATCTATAGATTTGATCTCACCGACACTGCCGCTGTTAGTTCATTCAAAGTTAATAAGGCAGCTGCTTACACAGAAACACACAAAAGACAGATGAAAACAAAAACATTAGTCCAACGATGGCCAGATAGTGTGATTAAAAATGCTTTTGTGAAACCCATTTTCAAGAAAATGGATAAGTAAGAAATATTGCTTAAAACAAGCCAGAAAAGGCAATTATCAACTTATTTAAAAAAAAAAAAGACAAAAATACAATGTTATAAAATAAGTTTTAATATCTTATGCCGATATTTACTAAGACATGGACCTTTTTTGTCTGTTTTTCAGCAAGCGCTGGATAACAGAAAAAATTGCACACACACACACACACACACACATATATATATATATATATATATATATATATATATATAGATATAACACACACAAGAAAGTACAAAGCCATTTCATCTCATAACAAAACTTGTTCATTTCAAGATTATCAATAGATCTGTGTATGAGTATATTATCCAGTCTGCTGTGAAGTGCTTTGTTTTTGTTTCTCACCTCTAGAGGAAACTGCTGCATGTCCATCTCTGTGTGACCTCTGACCTTTGGGGAAGCTGTGAGTGAACTTTATCTCCTAATCTGCAAAAACTAACATCGATCAGCAGAGCATTCAGACATGCATGTAAATAATGTCAATGTAATTAAAGTGCTCGACGAGCAACTTGATCAATTGTCAGTTTTCCTTGACCATCTTCCTAAAATGCCACTCGGATTGATATTTTGTTTCCCAATTAAATGTGCATTCATACTTTTAAGAGTGTCTTTTCACAAGAATGACAACGACCTCGAAATGTTTAATACTCGACTAAAACATAAGTGAAGTTCACAAGGGCATCGTTAAAAAGTGAAACACCATCGTCCACTGGTGAAGGCTAGTTAATTGCAATTAGCCTAGTTACAGTCAACTTATCGTGCGCCTTTAATATCTAAAAATGCTTTAGTACGAGATTGGTTATTATATATTGTAGTTTATAGCATGCCAAATCCATATTATTGTCCATTATTTGTACGCGCATCACGACCTCCCCGCTCATCTTTGCTGCGTTAAAGGCACGTGAACGTTTCTAACGGGTGTTTTTGTTGTAGCCTGTGCTCGGAGCTCACAGCTATTGTCTGTAGATACACACTCTCGTTTAACAGGCAGCTCTGGATACCAGTCTACATGTGGAAAGCATTTCTTATCACCATCCAGTCCACTGCTAACTGCTCCCTGCTGCATCGGAACCGTCATTGCTGCTTTGAAACCAATAACAATGCAACAATAAAGGCCTCAGTTTTCTGAGATAAGCGCTAACATAAAGAAATGATCTAGCCACGGTAAAGGCTCATTTAGCCGGCCGTATCTGTGCGATTAGCAGAAATGACAGGTAGTGAGGGGATATTTGAGGAGATTTTAAATGAGTTCAGCGGCGGAGAGTCCGCATCAGGTGGAATACTTACTTCAAAGCTGCTGCGTGGGAGCTAAATACTAGTCATATTGGCAGAACTACAAAGGAACAGACTGATAAGAAGAGTATTTTTACCCTGTTGGTGGCTACCTTTCATATGTGGAGATGTTAATGCACTTTAGCAGTATATTAATCAAATTATAACATCATTTCATTGCTCAAAATATCATATTAACGGTACCCTGAATTTCTTGTTTCGGCACTTCAAAGACGTGTAACGTCATTTTATATAACGAAACAGTATAGTAACGTTATTTGTCGTGTTAATACTCGTAAAAACATCGCAGTTGTGTTGAGTGTGCTTTTAACCAATTGATAACAGTCAAATAAACAACAAGTTAATACTGAGTAACTTACATTTTAGACACAAAATTTGACGAAAACAGTTCCACACTAAGCAGAAACACCGGCTGCGATCCGAGCAACGTTCGTTTAGTTCACGAGTGAATCAATTGCTTTGAATGAATCGAAGGCGGAATCGAATGAGTGAGTGAGTGACTCAGTGATTCACTCATAGTTCAGCCACGCTGTTCTTGCGATTTCTTTATATGCCAGAAATACGAAACTGTATACTTTAAAATGATAATTTTACACTCAAGTTCACACCAATGTGTGAGTAACATCAATTCTTTTCACATAAACATACTCTAAAGTTTGACGGTGGGAAAGCGTCACAATTATTTGTCATTAAAAATATCCTTATATGAAAACGCTCAGTTCCGTTTTGTCTTTCCTTGAAATAAAGAGTTTTTGCTTGTTAAAACTTTTATTTGTAACTGAGATGTCCAAATACTTTTCTGGGCCACTTGAACTTGTGATGGTTGAAGGTTTTCTATGTACAAATTATCATATTTCACAAATTAAACAAAACTCACTGTAATCTTTACGGCAATATAAAAACATTTGCGCTTCAGTTCCCAAAGATCATTTGACAAAAACGCCTTGTTTAATTCAAAAGTCCAAACAAATCAAGTGTTCAGAAATATAACTTAGCTCAAATGATAAAATGCATTTATAATTTTGGCTCATGAAAAAGCAGTCTATCTGTATCTAAACAAACGACAAGACAACAAAACACTAAGATGTGAAAAAGCAACTTTTAATTAAATCCATAGTAAAATGAAACTGCACCTCCAGTCGAAATCAATCATAAGACTGATATTAAAAGGCAGATTATAGTACAGGATGCTTTTTCTCATGGGCGATGCAGATTTGATGAATCGGCACATACATGGAACAACCTTTAATGAGGGCAAACTGAGAGGTTCATTTCAACAAGTCTACTGAACGATCATGAGCTCCATACAAAGATCTTATAGACATACTATACGATTCTCCACATAAAAAAGTAACACATACACATTTGAAATTTTCATTTTAAAAAATACATTATGATAATGGACAATGAGTTAAGTTAACCGAGTTAAAAGAAGGGCTGGGGGGGGGGGAGGAGGATTGGGGATAAACAAAACAAACAAATGAGGCAAAACAGAGTTGGAAATGAATTAAGGCGCAAACAGATGAAGACGGAGACGAGAGAAAAAGAAATGTGGGTCAGTGCGCTTTGCGTTTCCTTTTTTTTGTCTTCTTGTCTTTCTTCTTGCCAGTGCATTTCACACAGTACCACGACTGGTCCTCCGGAGGGGCGGCTGCAATACCCACACAGGGCCTGAAAGAGACAAAAAGAGAGATAGATGAGGCTCAGTTACAAGATAAACCCGAATGATATTGATCAGTAGGATGAACAACACGACTTGCATGTCCGGTTGGTATTTTTTCTATAATTCTACATAAATTCTAAACTGAGAAGGCACTTCTTTTTTTTACAGATAAAAATATTTGATCGTTCTCATCATCAAAATATCTCCTTTTATCTTGAAAGAGACACAGATTGTTAAGTGTGCATTTGCTTAAGAAAAAATGATTCCCAAAAAGCTTTACAGTAATGCCAGGCAATCTAGGCTTAGTTTGTTTTTTTATTGGCACTTCCTCTTTTCCACTTTGTTTTAAGGTGGCTCTTAAAATGACACGAAAGAGAATTCGTATCAAATATAGAAGGCTTGTAAGTTTAATTATAATCACAAAACACACTGCATTTTGAGCTTGTGAGACAAAAAAAAAAAGTTTGGTTTGATATTACTCCAAAAAATGTCTTATTCACCTTCTAAGATGAATAAAAACTGACTGCATTTTCTCCTGATTCCTTATAAAATGTCACATTGCAGTAAAAAACAAACAAACAAAAACAAAATCACTTCGCTGGAGAGAGGGATGTAAATCGTGATTGTGTAACGTTATTGAAACTGAAAGAGATTTTTACCAGTGATACCAGTCGTCACACTCATCACATCCGATCATGGGACTGCCGTCATCAGGTTTATTACAGCCTGGACAAATCCAGATCTGATTCCCAGATTCATCCCGAATCTGTGATGAACAAACACAAGAATCAATCAAACAAACTTGTGGCACTGGTCGAAAAAGAAAGTAAAAGCAAGTGCTATACTATTAAATACGTCACATCCTATTTCATTCTGAGTCTGAGGTCCCCCTGCGCCATCACAAACCATTAAAACGGCTTCCTGTTTTCAAAACCGTTTCCTGTTTGTAATGAAACCTCAGATTTAAAATGTTACTTTTGACTTTGGAATAATAGCTAGAAAATAATTGGTATCACAAAAATGTGTGTGCATATAAATTATAATCTATACTCAAATGCCTATTAAATACGTCTTATATTATATTTTCAGTGTCACTACTGCCTCAATTATTAAAAGTGTGTTTGGAAAAATTTAATTGTGTCAAAAACTAGTGCAGTTAAACAAAAGTTTTTTTGTTTACGTAATATATGTGTGTGTACTGTGTATATTTATTATGTATATATAAATACAAACACATGCATATATGTATTTAAGAAAAATACATTATGTAACATAAGCATACAAATATATAGACGTATATACATGTAAACATTTTCAA
>JAUCNO010001091.1:6809252-6831448 GCA_032353835.1 Enteromius viviparus | reverse complement strand
CTCTATGTGTGTTTATTTATATATATATATATATATATATGAATACACACACTAAACACACAAACAAAAATGTTTATTTATTGTAGACTACTAAACATGTCAACAAATATCTAAAATCATTGCACAACAATTTAGTTTAGTGCATAAAAATTCAAACGACTTAAAATAATAAAGCTGATACACATCTGTCGAACTGTATATTGACATAATATAACGTATATTTGCTGTATTGCAGCAGTTCTTCTTTTCCGTGTGTGTATGTGAGACTCACCACGTATGCACTGACGGTCTCTGTGACAACGCTGCATCCCCTTGCTTTGGCCTGGCTGGGTAGAGGCTGAATGGGGGCGGCTGGGAGTGGAGGGGGCAGGACAGGAGGAGGGCGGGGTGGAGGTGCTACAGGAGCCGGGGCAGGTGGAGGGGGAGCAGGAGGGGAGCGCATCCGTGCAGCTGGACTGGGCCTGGCCACTGGGGTCCGTGGTGGTGGAGGGGTGGGTTCTGAATCTGGGACCACCTTACTGATCACGCTGGTGAAGAAAGAGAGAAAAAGAGAAATTACACACCACACAAATTTACAATAACACTTTAGAATAGTGAACAATTATTCACTATTAACTTTTCCCTCAATAGATTCCTAATTAATAGTTATTATTATTTAGGTTGCTTATTATGCTTATTATATATTTGTTAAGTTAAGGTATTGGGTAGGATTAGGGATGTAGAATAAGGATTAATATGTGATTAATTACTACTTATATATATAAATAATATTATTAGTAATACGCAAGCTAATAAGCTACTAGTTAAGAGATTGTTACATTTAATTTACTTTAAGGTCTAATTCTAACTTTCGCCTCAATCTCTTGATAAGCTGCTTATTAACAGTAAGGTAGTTGTTAAGTTTAGATATAGAATAGAATTAGGAGATCTAAAATATGATCATACAGAAGAAGAGATTAATATGTCTTATAAGTACTGATAAACAGCCAATTGGTAGTAACATGCACAATAATTAATAGCAAGAATTGGTTCTTAAAACAGTTTAATGCCCCCCAAACATTTGTTGTGTGTGAATTTATACAAACACTAGCAAAAAAAGTCTTATATCATGCAATATAAATTTCCTATGGCTATAAAACAAGACAATGGTCAGGATTATATTTTTTTCCTGTCTATAAAAAGTTTTTCCTGTCTACCAATTAAGTAAAATAAACAAAAAAATAATTTTAATATTTAAATAAATAAATTTGAATA
This sequence comes from Enteromius viviparus, assembly GCA_032353835.1. Taxonomy (NCBI): domain Eukaryota; kingdom Metazoa; phylum Chordata; class Actinopteri; order Cypriniformes; family Cyprinidae; genus Enteromius; species Enteromius viviparus. The sequence continues at coordinate 6,830,194 of JAUCNO010001091.1, read as the reverse complement.
AAATAAAGAATGAAATAATTTAAAAAATGAATATATATCAATATGTCATTAGCTTAAAAAGGTTCACATCAAATTTCTATAAGAATACGAGTAAGTTTTTTAATATCTTAATATTTTAACATATTGAGGATCCATAATAACTACAATCTGCCAATAGAGAAGAAACGTTTGTCTTTTAAATGCTGCCAGACAAACTGATTAAACCCTGCTGCTGCTGAGTAACAGGTTGATTGACAGGCTGGGAGAGAGTGGACAGCGGCGCTTGCTGTGGTATTGACCCTGAGAAGGGCGTGTCAAACAGTCAGCTCCGATTACACACACAGACACTCATTATTTATGCTTCATCTGACTGACACACACACACCCCACAACCGTGCACAGGGATCCCTTAGTCTCTTGGTAAAGATGGTGTGGGGTATGCCCTGTCCAGGATGTGACCCCTCAACCTTTCAGAGATCAAAGGTCACCTGTGCCAACCTTTCTACGTGCATCAAAGGAGCTTCTGTTGAGTTCTCGGACTGTATCGATCGCTATTTTTGCGTTTAGTTGATATAAATACTCTATCTTTTACTTTCATCACTGACATACTGCGCATCCCTAATGCCTTTCAAGCTGAAATAAAAGTGAAACATAAACAACATCTAAAGCTTTGTGCTTACGCAAACGAAGCAAAACACAAAGACAGAAATAAAAACACCTTTTCCTCTTGAAAGCACTGCTGATTGTGTTTTTCTACACACTAGACTACAGGTGCAAGGAAAGAGAACAACACAGGGAACATCAGAGGCACAACACACTCCCGGGTTGAGAATAAAGGCCTTCCTGTACAAACAGACACACACACGCAGACGTAAACACTAATGTTTCCTGTCCTGCATGCAGGTGGAACTGAAGAGGTGAGGAAGAAATTTGAAAGCACAGTCAAAACACTGCAGACGCTGTGCTTTCCGAGTCTAAATCTCACTGGCCATTAAAGCGACATCAGTCACATGTAGACGTTCAGGAATCAGTAATCGCCTTACCTGTAGTATGGCGCTGTGTGTGTGTGAGGGGGTTAAGTGGTGTGAACACTGGCGCTATTGATAGGAGTGTGCAGGAGGGGGCTATGATGGGGTGGGGGTGTGTGTGTGTTTGCCCCCCTCAAAGACCTCATGGGCCGTCTGGGACTGGTCACAAGACCCAAAGCCTGAAACTCACACCTGTACACAGACTCAGAGACTCTGACCACACAGAGAGCTGCTTGATACTCTCAACCCTTCGAGTGTCTACGTGTGTGTGTGTGTGTGTGTGTGTGTGTGTGTGTGTGTGAGAAGTACTTACATCTTGTCTTGTCCAGCGCCCACTCTGAGGGTCAGTCTGGGTATGACAGGAGACGGTGGGACAGCGGGAAGAAAATCAGCCTAAACAGACAAAAAAATAATCATTTAAAATATTCGAGTAGGGTCATTGTTTAATTATTAAGCTTTGGCATATATGCTATCGGGCCAAAATTAATATTACAGTTGTTCAATTACATTCGACATTGACATATTTTTGAATATTTACTTCACGTCATTAACAGGGAAAGGAAATGCATTCAACGTTAGATGGACTCGGCACATTGAAGTTTTTCCCCTTTTAATTAAAAGGCATTTGTTTTTTCCCAAAATTCTTTTCTTTCAATTCTTTATTTTGATGTAATACAAAACAATCATAAAAATGCTACCATAGGAAAATTTATTGTTTGTATATTGTTGACAATTTAAACAAATATGAAAATAAGCTGTACTATAATTGGCCTCAGCATCAACAAACTAAAAATCACTCCTTTTCGAAGGGCATAATTCTGTAATAACCAGATATGGTTACGCTAACGACAAATGCTTTATAAAGCTGAATTCAGTCCTGAAAAATTCAAGTAGTGACAACATAAGTGTCCGAACAAAGGGAACACTTAACGCTATTAACTACGACGTTTCCTCAATAAATTCCTAATTTGCTGCTTATTAATAGTTAGTGCGGTAGTTGTTAAGTTTAGGTATTGGGTAGGATCAGGGATGTAGAATAAGCTAATGTAGACTAAGGTATTAATATATGCTTAATTACTACTAATAAATGGCTAATAATCTAGTAATAAGCAATTATTGACTAGTATTCCTCATACACAAGGAAAACAGGTTTTCTTGGGTCCAAAACTTGCAGTGATGACATATTAAACTCCAAATCAGGTACTAATGTGGACAAGGCCACACGGCTTCACCTCAGACGCTCACACTTAACACGGCAGACGGAAAACACAGCGCCCAGCTAATCCAGTTTAGCTATCACCAGGGTCAGTCCTCCTGAAAAGCCCTTTATGTACACACACCTCTGATGCTGGCAGTAGTCTGACCAGTCTGAGGCCATGGAGACAGGAAGTAACGGAGAGAGGGGTACGAACAGACCCCAGAACAGAGATAAAAACAGCAGAATGGGATGATGAACAGAACAAAGCACATGAGAGATGGAGGAGATGATAGCGTTGGGACGGATAACGCGGCGCTGGCGGAGGAGACCGGTGTAGAGTGTGTCTCGGGGGTTTTTCCGAGGCTTAACGGGAGTGAGGTGCTCTTTGTGCGTTTGTGTTGGGGAGAACCCCTGCCGCTGTGGCGCTTTTGTCCGCCCAGATCCCCCATAATGCCGCTGCACTAATTGTTTAACACAGAAACATGTCTTTTCTCTCTTTAATGTTTTTGTTTTTATTGTTGCGCCGCGCATTCATTACAGAACCTTTGTGGATTTGGAGACTCCTCCCTGTGTCTCGCTCACTCTCTCTGTCTGCCGACCCATCCTCTCTCTTTCTCTCTGTTTTTTGCGTCCTTTCTTCTATGGAAAGAGGGGAACGTTAAGTATCAGCAGAATTGAGAGGATGGCTGGCAGGTTGCATCATTTGGAGAGAATAGGAGCGTGAGAAGCCGTGTTAGCCGCTGCATTAGCATATATGCATGAACAAACCTGGCGAGTGGCGCCAAAAAAACAAAAAAATGTCTGGAGGTATGCCTGCGCTCGCAATTCTCCTTCTCCGATTCGCTTTCAGATCCGATCGTCCCAAACGGATGGCTTTTATGAAGCATTATAACCGTGACTATCAGACGTCTCTTCTAGCGATACATGCTTGGGAAAGCACCCCGATTGCTCCTATATACGGGTTACACTATACTGGGGCTATAACAAGGGCTGCAACTCTAAACTGCCATAAAAGATTTATCAGCAGTTTGTACTTCAGTTGATTAGAGGAGCTCTTGAGTTAACGCTGGACTCGGCACATTGAATTTTAGGCCGCCGTGTTAATCTATGGAAAACTCCTCAGAGAGAAACGGACAAAACAAACTTGTTACACCTGGTACCGGTGTTTTTTCCTCTGCTATTCAACAGCGGTGCTGCCTAAGATGCTGCACTGTGGCGAAATAAATTATATTTTCTTTGAGATGTGACTTTGCGGTCTGAATTGAATGTGATGAAATAAAGAGTTGATAGGACAGAATAATGCAAAGACAATAAACATTTAAAAAAATTAGTTTTGCTTCATCCAAGATTTGACTCAAATGTCTAGATTTTTTACTGTAAAGAAAGTAGGGGTTAGTAGTAATATACCAGTAAAACTGGTAGAGATTTCGGACTATCCTCTCTATCGCAGTTACATGGTCAAATGACGTTGCTGTGCTATAACGTCACAAAAACGTATCATATGCAGTCGTCTTTAAGCAATGCGGCTTTCATTTTTAACGCAAACAGCAGTTAAACGGTAAAATACGCACCTGTATTTTCAAAATGCCCGTCTTTAGAAGTATTCTCGTAAACAGTTATTTAGGTCTTATTGGAAAGCAAACAGCTAACAAACAAAACACGTTTTGTCCGAACAGCTCTAAAAGTGACAGCAAATGTTCCCACTCTTTTCTGTCATTCATGTAAAATCAAACAAAAGTGACTTAATCGTTCACTGTTCTTGACTAAATCACTTTTGTAACTTTAATTAGAAATATATCTAAAGTGAAGGATTTTTTAAACATTTGACTACTTTATACAACATATACAGCATTTCTTATTTATTTATTTAAATTCAAGTAAAGTAAGAGGGACTTGAGACGCCATCAAAAAATCTAAATCATTGAAATGAATCGTTAAAAAGGCTCAAGTTAACAATTGGATTGAGTCGAATGTACTGCTTGACGATTTAGTCAAAGCAAAATAGTTAGATGAATAGATGAAAATAGTTTTGTTTGAGTAAATGAAAAGCATTAAAATCTAAAATATTTTACTGAAATAGTATTGTATGTAGTTATGTAAGTTATTAATTTAGCAGCAGGACTTGCAGCAAGTAGCAACAAATCACTGCAACGTACAATGACAATTTTAGGTTTTAAACAGTCATTAAAGTTTAAAATGCAAATGACTTGAAATTGCGATATCTCCCGTTTGGAAGGACGACACCTGTGTTTTTTAACCACAGTCGGGCAACAGGGAACAGCCGTCCAAGACACGAGCAAGTACAGACCTTTCAACCTCCCTAAGGAAGGAGCTAAGGCCATGTGTCTTGACGATAAGGCCCGTGCACGTGTGTGTGCGCGTCTGTAAGAGCGAACGTGTGTGCACACACTCAGGGTGACCCACAATAGCAGGACGAGATAGTACTATCTGCTTATGTTAATTAGTCTTTAAGTGGTTGAGGAGGTGGCAGCAATGTCTTTCTCCCTAAAAGTGCCCCGTCCTACTTAACCTACTCCTATCACGATTAGGCCCCGCTCATTCAAACACGCACGGCACGTGCACCCAACATAAATGGCTGCGGGATCGCGTAAATTGATTAATCAGCTTCTAAATGGATGTAAAGTGCTGTAGCTAGTGTGATCTGGAGACCAGCGTCGCTCTTTAGAAGTGCTATGAACTAAAGAACCGATAACGAAAAAGTGAAAAAAGAACTCTCGAAATTTTACAAGAGCGTAATACCATAAAGCACAATACAATTAAATATGACACAAAGGCTCTTTTTTGTGCCGTATAGCAAAGAGTTTGTGTTCAGGAGGATCGGAGATTAGACAGTACGAGGAGACTCTAAGGTTGTAGGATAGAACGTGAAACAAAATCCAATTGGATGCATTTACACGCAAATTAAAAATAAACTAGTCAATTGAATGCTATTCATACTAATGACCCTGATCTCTGCATTTTGAAAATATTTCATTTGGTTACGGCATTCTTGTCATTCCTGGAATTTCTGAGAAGCACAGATTATATCTTGGCTTTTACGGAATGCCCAACATTACTAATAGGATTTCCGCTTGAGACCGTCTGTACTGGACAAACCGAATCTATTTATACTGTTGTCAGAAGTAGCGCAAACATGTGGAGTATGTCAGAAACTGATCACGCCACATCCAGTTATCACTGATTCTAATGGTTTCTATTTGCCTTCTGTCACATCACTCATGTTTGGTGTAACAAGCTCTTACAAGACTAAAGGAAATCTGTAATTACTGATTGGTGGTTGTGTAAAAATAATGTATAATCTCAAGTAATATTACTTTTTGGCTGATACAACAATACACAACAATACCTTTTTTATATAACAAGGGTGGGTAATAAATGCTAATATATGGAGATTCATATTGAAATTAATTTCATTAGACGTCACGTTTAGCGACAAATTTGTAGTAAATCATAAAAAAAAAAACTACATTGAAAACACAGAATTTAAGTGAAAATAAAATAGATTTTGTGGAGGTAGGTACCGCCATGAAAAATTTGGTTATTTTGGTACTTTGTGGAGTTTAATTGTGAACAACAACAAAAAAAGTTAAGTGTAATTTCATTCTCAAAGTAAAACAAGCATGTAAAAAGTTTTTTTTTTATTCCCTATTAGCGTCAAATGAATACGGTGATAAATATCGAAAATGTTACGCGTTTTTAATTTAATGAATTTCAAGTTTCATTTAAAAACATGAATGTGGCGGAAAAAAACATTTTGTTTTTACTTGTTTTCAAGCGAGCAACTAAGGACTAACTAAAGACTGAAGAACCATTGTGAGACAGAAAATGGCATAATCTCTTTCTCTTCTTTCCATCTCTCTGTACACGGTATCGTTGTTTCCACTTCTGCCCCCATCTCTTCTCTCTCTCTCTCTCTTTCTCTTGCCAGCGTTCTCTCTCAATTTCTGTAATTCCTTGTTTGGTAGCAGTACTTCGGAGGCAGTTCTCAAGAAACAGCACTGGATGTTGTGGTTAAGGTCCAGAGATAGCAGATTGCATTGTGGTCCCACAGCATTGGCATTGTAGCTGGATTTGTCCGGTTTTATGTAAACGCAATACTCTTTTCACCTGAACTAATACAACCAGTGGCGTAAAGCCCCTTACTGCTACCGACGGCATTTTTCTGCTAATCTCTACGGATTTAAGTCCCTTGCACACATACCTCAGGCCAACGACTGATAACCCCCCCGGCTCCCCACCCCCTCGGCTCTCTCCCTCTCTCTTTTTCCTCTTTCCTCTCACACTCTTGTCTCTTTTTCTTTTCTCCTGGATGGCAGCAAAGCAGCCTTGCAAAAAATTAAAGTGATGGAAAGATTTAAGCAGGTGGAGAACGAGAGAAATCACTTTCTCAATCCCATCTCCCAGTGGCAGCGGTAGACGGAGAAAAAGATGGAGAGAAAAGAGAGTGCGAGGGTCAGGGATTCAGGTAACGAAAGAAAGAGACAGAAAGCAGGAAAAATGGAATTCCGCAGCAGCCCAAATCAATTCAGGCTGCTCTGATGTGGTGTACATACATTATCACTGTCACTGGATGGAGAAAAGCGATTGGAGGATGAGTTTGATAAAGAAGAACTAACACACTCTTTCGCTCAAGCTCTTTTGCAGACACGCATACGTATACACGCTGCAAAATGGGGTATGAATTGGGTAAACAGAGGCTTTGAGGTGTATTATCCCTTGTTTGATTTGCACACAGATTGATAGTCTATTGTTTATGTGTGTGTGTGTGTGTGTGCACAGGGGCTCCATGCAAGGAGCAGGATTCCAGGGACAAATCGACCGGAAAAGACGGAAATGTAAATGTAGCTCAGCGATCTACCTCTGATCTCAAAGGTACACACACAAGGACACAAAGACAGAAAGATACACACACACACACTGAGCTAGTAACGGGGCCAGCTAGTAAATCTATCTGTGCGACTCTCTTGTGTATTGCATTATTGATGCTGCACCTGATAGTCATATTGAATTCATGTGGAAGTTTTATGAATGGCCTATGTAACTGGCATTCAATGATGCATATGCATATGATTTGAAGCTGCATACTTGTTCACCGGGTTGTCTCTGCGTATTGCGCGTCACTCAAAAATATTAGGTCATAGATCTAAAACAGTTGTGAAGATGCTGAGTTTAGAGGTTGGTGTAAGCAGTGAAAGCAGGGACTTTGTCTTACCAATAAACTTGATTTCTCAAGTTTTGGCTTGTCTTTCTCCTTTTCCTTCGTCTTTTCTTTCTTCTCTTTGTCCTTCTTCTTCTCCTCTTTATCTCGCTCCTTCTCCCTTACCCGTTCCTTCTCCCGTTCCTTTTCACGCTCCTTCTCTCTGTCTTTCTCCTTCTCTTTTTTCTTCTTCTTCTCTTTCTTGTCCTTCTTCTTGTCCTTGTCCTTGCTCTTGGTATCCTTGGGGTGTGGGAATAATTTATCAGAAAGTATTGGCGTCAAAGAGGGCAAGATTGGTGGGACCCGTAAGCAGGACTGGGGGCTGAAGAGTGGGCTGGTGGCGCCAACAGCAGCGGCGATGTCTTTGGTTCCTTGAGATATCCTCTTCTCCTCCTTGCCTCGCTCCTTGCCCTTGTCTCGTTTCTCTTTCTCTTTCTTGCTTTTCTCTTTATCTTTCTTCTTGTCCTTGTGCTTGTCCTTCTCTTTCTTCCCAATAATGCTGTCTCTCCGCTCTTCACCTCCGAGTAATAGCTCCGGCCAGAGCATCTTGTTCTCCTCTACCTGCCCTCGCTCCTTTTCCCGCTTCTTCTCCTTGTTCTTGTCCTTGTTCTTTCCTTTCTCTTTGCCTTTCTCCTTGAGTCGCTCCTTGTCTTTCTTCTTCAACTTGACCCTGATGTCCTTCTTGAGTTTCTTCTTTAGAAGAGTAGTGGTAGTAGGGTCTTTCCGTTCCTGGGGAAGTTTTAGAGGTGGCGGCGGTGTGGGAGGTGAGTCAGGTGGGGACGAAAGGTAAGTGGGTTCTGGAGGTGAAAGACTTGGGGCCTGAATTGGCTTTTGAGCCTGATTGGCCTTTCGGATGACCTCGTCTATAGAGTCATCCATCGTCCAGCGATTGGGTGGGTTGAGAATTGGGGGAACTGGTGGAAGTGGAGGCTTTATGGTGAGAGCTTGTGGAGGTTTGATGTGGCTTATTATATGTTTGGGTGCAGGTTTTGGAGGGTTTGGACCCTCACTGTCTGAGTCCGAGTCGTAAGCAAAGGGATCTGATGTTCCATCTCCATCCGCACAAGCCCGTGCAATCACAGCGGCAATAGAGTTCTCAATATCCTCGTCTCCCGTATCATTACCTCTAAACTGGCCATCGCGAGAACTATCATCTGCAGGAGATCCAGCCCAACCACGTCCAGTTGCACCCAAAAGGACAGGGCTTGGCCTTGGGCTGCGGGGGCTTTTGGGCCTACCGGGTGACCTCTTTCCTGCCTTCTGATTGGTCTTGGGTGGGGTCAACATAAGTGGTCTTCCTAATACGCCAGTGGGTGCAGAACCAGCACCTCTTTTGGGTGATTTGTTCTTCTGTCGTGCAGGAGAGGGTGATGGCAATTTTGGCTTGTGCCCAGGTGTAGGGGGTGCCAAAGGAGGTCGGGGTAATTCGGGGGAGAGTGGAGGGGAGGGGGAATGGGGCATGTGTTGGGAGTTGAGGGAACTGAGAGGTTCCCGTGGCTCGTAACTCCATTCGGGGCTAACGCCGGGTTTGCTGCTCAGGCGGGGTCTCTTGGCAGCGGGTAATAGACCCTCAGGCCTGGGACTCTCTCCGCCATGACAACTAAGCCAGTTCTCATCGTTCTCCTCTTCCTCAACGTCTTCTTCCTCACCCAGGGAGACCTGCATGGCCTCGGCAGAAGTGCCCATATCTGCAGGAACCGGCTCCTCCTCTTCTTCATCTGCCAGAAGGAAACATACAAATATAAATCAAGTGCAATCAAAGTCACCAAAAAGCAAGAACAGAGTTGAGATACTGGGTCAGATAATTATGCAAGCGAGACTAAAAACCACTAATTACACACCCTGTGTTTTGTAATAATACAGATAATCAAAAAGAACATGAGACGGGGAAAAAAGGCAATAATGACATATGCACAATATTAACAGAGGGGGAACATCTCAGGGTGGAATGGAGGGCGGATATCAGAGCAACAGATCAAAATCATCCACACCTGATTACACAGCAGAACAACAGAGCGAACAAGATACACACACACACAAAATCAGACCCACATCCAAGAGCGCAAGCAATCTCTGGTTAAATCAAACTTTTTTTAATGTCTCCAAGCACTCCAAATGCGTGCACACACACACACACTACACACTAGGTTGGCGTGATACCAGTTAACCAGAGGTAATCTGGCCACTGCGACTCTCCTCACCACAATGGATGACAGGAAGTGCAGGCAGGGCCCTCTGACACTCTCTATTATAAATAGTGTAATCTATATGGTAATATTGTTGTATTCTATAAGCGGAGAATGGGGATAAGATAACATTGTGACTTTAGGCTTTCTTCCGGCCGGTGGAATGGTAATAGTTATCAAAGGTTATTTGGGAATGACACGCCGGCTGCTCTCTGATTGGCTGGGGCCGGTTATTTATGATACGAATTATGATAAAGATGATGTCTCTTCTGCGTCGGTCGCTCTCCCTCTCCTCGGCCCTCTCGCACAATAAATTGCTATCGTTAATCACGGGAAGGCTTTGTGCCTGCGTGATTACCGCGCCAGCGCCGTAATAAGAATTTTTATTTAAAGGAAGAATATGGATTTGTCATCGCCTCCTCAGCATGAAGTAAAGTGACAGTATTTCACAACGCTGACATTTAATTTGTATGGGAAAAAAAGGAAAAGCAGCATGGGTGATATTTGCATTTTATGGCTCTATCCTCCATTTCCTTTCTTCCTGGAATAGAAGTGCTCTCTTTCATTCAGACAATTGGACGTTTCCACGAACAAGGTACAAAAATGCAGTTTGAACTCAATTTTTTAATCCACCAAATGGTCAGAGTAAAGAGGTGCTTAACCTTCATGAAATGTTCATCCACCTCATGAGGTCAAGCTTAGGAGTTTGAAATACATCAAATTAAACACTAGAATTGGTGACTTATTGTTTCAAATACTTTTTTACTTATAACACAAGAAAGCAACTGAACTTTTTAATTAACTCTGGTAACAGCTTTAGTTTAACAAACGTCTCTAAGTTTTATATGCATATATAGTATTATACATATTCTACGCAGAAAGTGTCCAAATCATTATATAAAAGTGTCACAACATTATATGATCTGCAATAAGAAAACTAAAACTAAAACTAAAAAAGAACATAGGTAAATTTTATACTTTCAGTAATTTAAATGAATACAACTGGGTGGGCTGTATATGTTTTTTTACTACTACCTTTTTATTTTGCATCAAATATGTTAATAATAATTAATAATGAAACAGCCATGGTTCTCCGTACACATGCCTTTTGAGTCTGTAGTGATTTAAAATAAAATAAACATCCTTAAGACCAGCATATTAAGAGCAAATCAGTGTGTGTTGAAACAAAGTGCTCATGGAAGGGATTGAAATGAGAGATATCTGCAAAAGTGTGTGATCATTTTCAGACATCAGGCCTCTACTCGTCCGTCCAGTGGAGAAACAGCTCAGTTTTCACTTGCAACCAGTTTCTCTTTCATCTGATATCAAACAAAAAAATAAAAAAAATTCACCCCTCCTTCCCATTTCATTTGGCACTGCCGAAGAAAAGCACGGATTTGTACACTTGCACACATAAACACACGGCGCTTAATTGATTGTGTCACTTACAAATGCGAATAAGACTAAAGACACGGAGTGATAACGGGAGAAAGCCACTGCGCCAAAAATGGTACATGGGAATGAAAACAAGCTTACACACACATTGTGAAGTAATTAAAACGGATAGATAAGAAGGAGAGTGAATGAGAAATGAGAGAGAGAGATGTCAATTTACTGGAGTCCAATGTCTGATGCAACTAACCAGCTTCCTCAAACTGATGCACGCCAATAGTTAGGTATGGTGTGTATGTGGGTGTGTGTGTGTGTTGGGGGGAGGTCATATCACTTTCATTAAAATCTCCCCCACCCCTCCCTCTGTGGTACATTAAAAGGGAAAAGTTGGATTAAGGCCTACTGCAATTAAAAGCAGCTCGTTTATTGGGGGGCTCCAATCAATGGAGAGCGCGAGAAGCGAGCTAAATGAGAAGAGATAAGATGCGTTTAATGTTCCAATTCCGCCCAGCCTCTGTGCGGGACCATTACTAACATCTGAGAACATCCTGTGTGCATGTGCAAAAAAAAAAAAAAGAAAGAAAGAAAGAAAAAAAATCAACCTGTAGGAGTGTTTAATAAAGGTAACATCAACAGCACATGACGATTTTCTGAACACCTTATACTGGTTTAACCACAAAATATACATTTAGAAATAAATAAATAAATAAATAATAATGCATAATAAAGCACAATAGTATGTTTTGACTTTAATTCAAATGTAATAACTGCTTTTCCTCTGTTTTGATTTTATCGTAAAGACCATTTCAGAATCGGATTGCAAAACTGACGTTCAAGTCAGTCAGTTTTTCACCTGATGAGAAAATCCAGTTTCTGTTTCTTTTATTAATTCATTTATTTTTCAACTCATATTAGATTGTGAATTCAGTTCAGATTTGCGTGCACAAAGTTTTCTTTCATTTAGTAAGCTATTAAAGATCTAAACAGATAAATTACACCATGTTATGCATAAACAGATGTCCAATACTTTAGCTTAATAAGCGATCTGCTATATTTTGTCTAAATCATGTGAAAATTAAGGGACAATATATCTACAAAATATTACCAATTTTAATTAATCTGTAGGGTACTCAATAGGCTGACAGTAAAAATGATTTCTACTTTTGTGTTTCTAATTCAAAGCGTACTCTCTTCTACATCAGGTTTCAACAAACACTAAGTATTTACTAATACTTTTAGTGTAAAATAAACTGTTTTGAATTCAGATTTTAGCTTTAATATTACAGATTGAAGTATAGTATGAATTCAATTCAGGCAAAATTTGGATTTGTTTCTTCTCCTTCCTCAATCGTACTGTTTTGATTTTGCTTCATATTATTGCTGTTCTTAGATATTCTATTGTAAAGGCCACTGTGTGTAGTAAATAGTGCTATATATAAATAAAAATGCCATAAATAAGGCAAAACAGTTACCATCCATCATATTACTAAACTTTCTCGATAAACGCATCCGTACACATGATGCATGAGAAGAATAACATAAGAAATAGTGTGAAATAAACGAGAGCAGAAGCAGAGTTTGCCGTGACTTTGACCTTGTCTGCAGTATCTATCTTAAACACACACAAATGTAGCACGGCCCTCCGTCCTGCAGCGTCTCCTTGCTCTCACGACCTTCACGTCCGGCAGGGGAAACTTCTGCACGCTTCCGGCTGTAAGTTATTCAAGAATAAGCTTTGAATAATTGTCCCGCAATATGAGTCTCTCTGATTAATTGCCTGAGATAAGAGCAGCTTCTCTCTCGTTCTGTGGCTCCGGCGCTCACTGCGGGGCCCTGCCGAGTCCCCTAATCACAACACACACCGTTTATCTGAGAGTGTGGAGATCCAGCTTTGCTTGGGTTAACATGCAAGAGTAGACACAGACTTGAGCAAAATATTAAAGGAAGTACATTAATAGCACGTATCAAAGCGTACATGGGTCTAATCTAATATAATGATTCATTTGGTATCAGGGCAGCCGTAGTAATTACCTACATATTACATATTTAATATGTAAAATCTGATTTGCTTTGTAAAAAAAAGTCTATAAATAAAAATAATAATATCCAGTTATATAGAGCAATTTAATTTTTATTTAAGTGCATTCTTATTATAGTATGGTTATATGTAAATGATAATATTTATAATATGTATATTTTGTATATTTGAACACCATAATTCTACATTAAAATTCACGCATTCATTTTAATTAATATATTAAATAGTTTTGCGTTTAAGTATATTCTCGGATATTTCTTTAAACTTAACAAATGAAGGTACTTTATATCATTTTTACTTTATTTTTATTAATTTTACATTAAAATGAAAGATATGGCTATTCATGATGAATGAAGTTAGACATCAGTACAAAACTTGTATAACTGTAATGAAAAGATTATACCATTACAAAAATCTAGGCAATTTCCAATCTGTTTCAAATAAATTAATTATGATGTCTGTGAACTCCTATAAATTTTATTCTACAGTCACTTACTATGATGTAAATAATATCGCGAAACTTTTATCATAAGTTTGTATACCATTGCTATATGCTGTCATTTCACCTAGTGTTTAAACTACAAATAAAAATGTAAATTGAGAGTGACAGCCAACTTCGAATGGCACAAAACAGGAAACGCACACAGCGATAAATGCAGTGAAAATGTATTTACACATTCAATTTTTTTCCTTGATGCTGGTTTGTCTAAAAACAGACAACGGGAGAAAAACTGGTGTGCGTAAAGAGACAGAAATATTAAAGTTTACTGATAAACACACAGGGCCTTTGTGGTGTCAGAATGTAACTATCTTTAATAAGAAACCCGCATTCTCTTTCCTTTCATGGCCACACAAGCGTGTTGAGGTAGAAAGGTAAACCGAAAAGAGTAAGACGGTGGTGAGCACTTAACACTCAGCTAATAGCAAATCTTCTTTCTCCAGTAATTTAGCACCATGCCTACAGGGCTCAGAGCCTTTGAAGTGGCAAGAAATGTCAAATCAATTATTGCTTTCCTATAAGAAAAGAGCGTTTTATTGGGCTTTCATGCCAATAGTGTACATTGCGTGATTTGAGTTAAAAAAAAAAAAAGAGGAAAAAAAAAAAAGGTTAATTTGGAATTAATTTACACACTTCGACAGTAGTCCATCAATGACGCCTGATTAAAGTGAAGTGGTTGATTTGGACAATTCTTTTCTCTGACTGCACCCGTCTCTGTGCCACAGACTTATTTGACAAAATAAGTCTTCCGATCAGCGGTAAATATATAGTAATGATATTTTGCACCTGCATGGACAAAGGTAGGGGCTGGAGGGTAGTGAATACTTTATTTTTCCAAGCACTTTTTATTTCTAAATCATGTACTAAGGCAGTTTTGCAACCATTGCGATAAGTTTAATATATGCAAATCATTCTTCCAAACTATCTGTTACTAGTACTTGGAAACATTGATGCAGTTATATATATATATATATACACTCACAGTACTGTGCAAAAGTTTTAGGCAGGTGTGGAAAAAATGCGGTAAACAAAGCAGCGCTTAGAAATATAAATAATAATGATTGTTTAATTTTGTCTTTTTAAAAAACGCAAAGTGCGCAAACAATTGAAAAATCTTAATCAAATAAATATTTGAGTGTTACTACCTTTCGCCTTCAAACCAGCATTAGTTCTTATGGGTACACTTGCAGAAAGTCAGGTGCTGCGTCCGAAATCGCATCCTGCTTAAGTAGGTCCTACATTTAAAATTGAACGTCCTACCCAACCGTTAAAAAGTACGTTCTATATAGTATGAATGTGGGTAGTTTGAATGGAATTCAGATGTACTACATCCGCCATATTGATGTTGTCACGTGTCATGCGTCGTCACAAAAGCGCGACAATTTAAACTTTCAATAAGTCATCCGTTTATTTAGATTGTGCTAAACAAGTGTAACTTAATCCCAATAAACATAGTTTTTTTTCCTGAGGTACTTACACTTGAAATGAGCCACGTCTTAACTTTCCACCATTTTCGAATATGACGTCTTCTTTCCCGGAGCCTTATGGGATAGGAAAGTGTCCATGGTATGTCTACTATAGAATTTGGCCAGAAGCAGTAGGTCATCCGGGTACTTCTCGCCTACTGAATTTCGAATGCTATGATTTCGGACATACTACTCGCCTTGCATACTGTTTTTTGCGTAGGCTACTATATAGTAGGGAAATAAGTGATTTCGAACAAGGGATTTTGTAGGATTATAGTCAGGTGTATGATCAACTGATTATACCAAACAGGTGCTAATGATCATCGATGTCGAATGCAGGTTGAAACCCAGTTATGAACAGAAACAGCTGTGTAAGAGACTTAGACCTCATGTCATGGCAAATGTGCAGTTCAAGATCTTTTAAGACACTCTTTTGAAGGTACTCTTCGAAGTATACACCAAAACATAGGAACTCAGCATAGGACTGAACTCTGCAGTCAACAGTGAAGCATAGAATAGGTTCCTTAAACGTTTGGGTCTGCATTTCTGCAAATGGAGTTGAAGATTGGGTCAGGATTGGTGTTCTTAATGCTGAGAAATACTGGAAGATACTTATCCATCATGCAATACCATCAGGGAGCCGTATGACTGGCCCCAAATGTATTCTGCAGCAGGACAACGACACCAAACAAACAGCCAAAGTCATCAAGAAATATCTTCAGCGTACAGAAGTACAAAAAGTGCTGGAAGTGATGGCATGGCCCCCACAGAGCCCTGATCTCAACATCATCGAGTGTGTATGGGATTATATGAAGAGACAGAAGGATGTGAGAAAGCCTACATCCACAGAAGATCTGTGGTTAGTTCTCCAAGATGTTTGGGACAACCTTCCAGCAGAGTTCCTTCAAAAACTGTGTTCCTAAAAGAACCACTGCTGTTTTGAAGGCAAAGGATGGTCACACCAAATATTGATTTGATTTAAATATCTCTTTTGTTCATTCACTACATTTTGTTCATTTATGAAAATAAACGTTTAACACTTTTCAAAGCATTCTTTGTTTACAGCACTTTTTCACACCTGCCTAAAACTTTTGCATAGTACTATGTATATATATATATATATATATATACACAGTGTATTTATATATGTATATAAAATGTGTCTGTCAGTATTGGCCATTACTGGATGTATACCAGCAAATACAGGATATTAAATGCACATGTCATAATTTTACATAATTTGTCATCATCTAACATTTCCTTAAACACTTAAAAATATACAATACTGCCTCACTCGTATGATTCACTCACACATGTATGAATAAAATGACAAAATATTATTTTGGGAAAACAATCCCTAAACTAAAATTAAAAAGTAATATATATATATATATTTTAATCTATTTATACATATATAAAGAAATGTATCATTAATATATAATTTTAATATCAATCAGTTATCACCTAAAAATCATTATCAGTATTGGCCAGGATTTTAACATCAGTGAATCTTAACTAAATGTGTTTATTTATTACTATTCACAATGAAAACAGGACATAGACATTGGTGGAAAAAAATAAAAAATAAAAAGTGTTAAATGATGGCTTTTATTTTTATTATTTTTATACTACAATATAAAAACTACTGAAAATAAAACAAAGATTATTGGAGTATGAGTTTTTAAAATTATTTCTAAATTGCACTAGTAAGTATTCACTATTAAATCTGAAACCCATTTTTTAGTGTAGATATAAATTCTTGCATTAAACGTATTTAGCAAAAATAAAAATTTTAATTAAATTACAAATCCTCTGATCGTCAACAAATCATACGAGAGAGGACGAATACCAGCTAACACACATTTTCCAAAACGCCAAAGTGCTATTTTGGAATATTGAGCGGCGTGACTACTGGGAAGTCAAACAACACCTTTCGCTTTATTGTGGCGTGAGGTCTTTTGTCCATCGTTGTGACTCGCTGTCTTTCACGGGTTTCTTTCGTTTTTTTTCTTTCAGAAGCGCGCTGGAGACAGACAGACTGGAGCACCCACATGTTCTCAGCGCCATACACGGAACTTCAGTTGAGTAACGCTCCCTCCCCTCCCTCCCTCAGATCAGGGGCCCTGATTGCCTTTGCGATTAGAAAACCGCAGAATTTCGCCGTTCCCCAAAACAAAGTGTTTTTAAGGCTTCTGTTTTCTCTAGCCCTGGCGCCACCAGGAGTACAGTAAACAATAAACACTGATGGATGAAGCCTGTCGCGCACACAACAGACACACGGAAGCGAGCACGTACACACACACACCGCACACGTAGGTGTTCAGGTTGGACGTGTGAGCGCTGACTAATTTGAGATGTATTGAGAGGCAGAGCATGGAGGTATTGTGTCAGTGCCTGTTACACTTCCCATAACCCTGTCATCGGCATGAAAAACCCGAGACAGCGGCTGCACGACGCCGGGTCACCTGCCGTGAACTCGTCAGCGTGCAGAAAACTCCCAAAGCAAACGCCGTCTTCGCCGGATGCCATAAACGCAACCGTAAACGGCTTACGACAACAAAAAGAGCTTGATATTTTGGCCTTGTTAAATAAACAGGTCTCAGAGTTGCCGTTATCGATACATCAAGACAAATTCGCTGGCAAGCCAACAGCGCTGAGAGGAAGAAAAAAACAGGCCTGTTGAACACTTAACGGTGGACTTATGGCAAATTGACTTTTACTTCAAAGTGCTCCACAATTATGTCTTTCAGCAATTAGAGCGCTTGAAAAAACGGAACCCACTTGAGCCTTGCCAGTGAACCGGTGGAGGAATGCCCTCGAGCCAGCTCGCAAAGGGGCGGGGGTGAGTTGGGTATTGTCCTGGGAGTCTGAGCAACTCAGACGCCTTGGCAAGAACGCACATCTGAAACCAGCGCTGCACACACACACCCACGCGAGGCATGTCAGAGAAGGGTCAAAAGCGGGGTTAAAAAGTACTTTCCCGCACACAAACTTGTGTGACATGCGCAATAAATGTTTTATACACGAGAAAACTATTAGGCGATCAACAAAAAAAATCTTAGTGCATTTGAATCGTTCCCAGGTTTAATACTCTAAGAAACGGGAGTCGGGTCTCTGTTCATCAGCGATGTTGAAGTCAGGAAGCTTTTTGCTCCTGTGTTCAGTTTTAATGCTAATAACACGCCACTATCTGAAGCAATTAGACTGCGTCCGATCCCTATCGGGGTCTGTGTGTTCCCAGCGCATCTAAAGAAAATGTTTGGGTTTGAAAAAGTCCATCACATAAACAGATAAGGAGCGGTGCAGCTGAGTTGACTTTGTTCCTGTGCAGATCAGTAACGGCGACCTGCCGCTGGTTCTGATGAACTGTCCTCTCGCTGCCGTAGAAATTACATATACATACACATGTAGGCAAAGAAGAAGTACTCTTACTATGTGAGTTGAGTGCAATTATGTAAAATTGCACATATTTCGATAGCTTAGAGAAAGTCATTTTTTAAATTAAACTTAATGAAATAAAAGAAAAACATTTATTAATGAGTCTATATTACTAATATGTATACAGAGTGCCTATTTTAATAAATTAGATTAAAAGCAAAAATGTAGAAATTAAATTGTAAACGTGTGCACTGTAATACACAAAGTAAAATAAAATAAATTAAACAGTAAAAGTTTATATATTATATATATATATAATTATAAATAAAAGGCACAAAATTACCAAGAATGATTAAAAAAAATATTTAAAATAATTAAATAAATAAACTCAACATATTTTACTTAAAGCTGAACATGTATCCAAACATTTTTCAAAACATGGAAAGTACATTTGCAAATTCCTTATAGATAACTTAAATTTTTTCATATGTAACTGACAATGGCCTAATCTTTGGGACATCAAAAATGTTATCTAATCCGTCTGAGCGTCTGCGTGTGATGTGGGAGGAATCCAGATACACGACATTTCCAAAA
Source organism: Enteromius viviparus (assembly GCA_032353835.1). Lineage (NCBI taxonomy): Eukaryota > Metazoa > Chordata > Actinopteri > Cypriniformes > Cyprinidae > Enteromius > Enteromius viviparus. Next base: position 6,811,218 of record JAUCNO010001091.1, on the reverse strand, counting down.
GAGCCGGAGCCATCACGCAAAGCACGTTCGAACAGCACAGCCGAACACAAAGAGCTCTTGAATACACGCGGTAAAACAGTGATGGTGTTGCTTCAAATCTTAACTATCATTTAAATCTGGCCCACTTACAGATGTTTGGTTTGACAATAAATAAGCCGTGCAATCTTGGATAAAGTCATCAAAACACAACACACACAAAAAAAAGATAAAGTTTAGTTTTGGATTATCTTTCGGTTAACTTAAAAAATTTACCTTTTAATGCTAAATCTAATATACGGACAGGCTCGGTTTTAAAAGATCGCCGTTTGTGTGATCAATATTCCGGATGGTAAAATATACTTTGCACATACCCTCTAGGTTCTTTTGTAGGATGTAGTTTAATAGGAAAATTAAGGGTATTTGCAAGTGCATTCCTGCGGCCAGGTCGTGACCTTTCTGTGAGTGTCTCTCAGGGCACGGGGTCAGGTCAATCAGAGGGGAATGTTATCCAAAGCGCTTTATTTATTTATTTAATCTTTCATCTGACTCCACTCCTTCACCGCTGCCCGGGATTATCCGAAAACACGAAGGGAGAGACGGAGGAACGGGGAGAGGAGAGCCGCTGCTTCAAATTAGCCAGAATAAATAATCGCCACTTCAAGTCAATAAACATTGTACCTTACTTTTTTATGGAAGCAGTCAAATAAACTTTTTAAAAAGTTTCTGGTAGGTAAATAAAGGAGCTAAATTCACACAAAGTGACCGGGCCGGTTTACGCTCATCTCTTTTTCTTTTGGTCCAACCTATGATTGACGTCCAAACACGTAATGAAGACATGTGGTTTTTTCGAGAAGTGCAAAAATAAAACCGAGGTCCTTCTCAGAAACTGGCCATGCACTTGAGGAAGAGTTTTAAATAATTGAGCCACTTTTTCCTACCACATTCCGGTCTGAAGTATGGTGGAAACGTAGGGGAAAAACGTCTAATGTTTCCGGTTTAGGATGAGTTTGAGGTCTACCTGAGTTGACCGCTTTGGAGTCTGAACTCTTCACCTTTTGGTGAACTACAGGCAGGAACAGCAAAGAACAGGAACAGAGAGGGGGTCTACCGCCTAGCGGAGGGGACCCGCATGAGGGCTGTGGGACCAAAGACTTATACGTTTCCTAAATGGCCAGCGCAACAAAACAAAACGCCTCATTTCGGCTAAATGGATGCATTTAAAGCGTGAGCAGTTGAATATATGTAAGTGTGTGTGGCATATTTATATATTTGCATTCATTAATAACGGGTGAAATACCAAACAGAGTTCACGCATGTGCATACATTGTGTGTTGGTATGTTGTGTGACAGCATTGTGTGTGTGTGTGTGTGTGTGTGTGCGTGTACTGAAGAGAGCCCAAACAGCTCGGCGCCAGCAGTCTGCCCTTCCCGTAACGGCTGAACGACGGCAGAAGACTGAGAGAGCGAGAGAGAGAGAGATTTGCATCTCTTTGTGATAGAGAGGGCCAGGATTCCTCGCGCCCGTACGAACAAAATACAAATAAAAAAAATAAAAAAAATCGACAGAATGGCACCAGGACAAATTCCACTTGGTGCCGGCGTGTATCAGTGTCGACACACACAGGTGACTTACAGACACACCAATTCACACACGCCGGCATCCGAACGTACACCTTCACTTTCCCCGGTTCAGGTGAACTTCCTCGTATGCAAGCCTCATTTAAACCAAGCGAGAGACTCTAATATGAGAGTTCAATACCTATAGGTATATTTTAAATGTCGCATAAGGCTACAGAAATTAGCAAATTGCGATAAATGTAATAAATCAAACTAATAAACGTAATAAATCAAATAAATACATGATGAACAAAACCGAATCCTTTAAACACATTACAAATCTGTTCAAAACATCATAGTTGTTAATATATATACACACACACATACATCATATATATATATATATATATACATATATAAATATATACAT
>JAUCNO010001091.1:6789437-6809178 GCA_032353835.1 Enteromius viviparus | reverse complement strand
AGTAAACTCTCTGGCCTTGCTTTGGTCAAAATAGTTTTTTTTTTGTTTTTTAAACTGTCGCCACAAAAAATAGAAACAATAATAATCCTTTATGAGGAAAGCAGGAGGGTTCACATCCCCCACCCCCAAAACACAGCGGGAAACATATTCAAATGCGTCTTGCTTTCATATTGGTGTATTAAGGTTACTTTATTTTTCCAATTTGTTTTTTATTTTCCAAAATCGTAGAAAGTGCTGGGTCGACACACTACAGGCAAGCAGTAAAATAAAGCTTCCCAATCTCAATATGAGAGGAATATAATCCCAAACTAGCCTACCACTTGAGACACACGCAACTCAATCTAAAAACCCCCATATATTAAAAGTGTGTTTAAGACGTAGGGATGAACTTAAAAAGACTGGGTGCTTACTCCTACAAAAATACGTTTGTGCTGCCGTCGGCACAATTGTGCAGCCCAAATATTTTACCACAGAAGGCACTTGCTCTGTTCCAGTTCACTTCAAATGTCAAATCAGCCTTCTGAACTTACAACTTTTTTTTCCCTCTGACACTGTGAATCCAAAAAAGCTCGAACAGGCGAGGTGAAGATCTACAACCTCAGATATTTGTTCTTGCGGTAGTGAAACGAGAACGAGGTCATACCCAAGTATGGGTCGATGCGGTAGTCCACAAAAAGATTAGTGGGTTTTGACTAGTTCATATATAGTTTTCTTAACATGTCAGAACGTTTTGGACTTTTAAAATCTACCCATTTCTTACAAATTTAGGAAAAGTTATCCAAACGTAACAATAATCTCAAAGAGCTCCAGCGTGCGTTGTGTTCGCCAACACTACGGCTGCCTGTAAAACTCATTTTCATATTTCTGTGCGACAGCAGACATGTGGAGGGAGCCACTCCAAGTCAAACAGGAGAGCAGGCTGTTTAGACTGCATTAATTCCCTTGACGAGCTTCCAAACCGACCCACTTAAGGTTATTAAGGTCTATAAATACCGTGTTACCCTCGTTAAGATCCATAATTGCTTAATTTACATTTTGCTTCCTCCCTGAGAAAATCGGAAGCCATTACACGACTCCCAAAAAACACCCGTCCCCATGATTAACCCATCGCCGGAGCTGGCCAATCAGCTGCTGAACTCAGCCTTTCCACAGGAAACTCCCGAGGAGAAAGATGGGAACTCAAGGAAGGACAGTGAACTGTTCAGTGTGCTGAAATAATCTCACAGCTATTCGTGGCTAATTTGTATGAATTCTTATGACCTCACTTGTACGATTTCATATGTTTTTTGCTAAATTGCTTGTATTTTATGAGTTCCTAATTTGTACGAATGACCTACACATAACCCCGCCCCTAAACCTACCCATCACTGGGGTTTAAACAAATCGTACAAGTAAGGCTGTATAAATTAGCTCGTAAAATATGTACGAATTGGTTGTGCGTCTGTGTTGGGACTTAAATATGACAGTTATTTGAGAGATATTATTATAGATAGATAGGAGTATAGATAGTGTGTGAATTGTATTACAAGTTATCATTTAGATAGGGGTGTGTGTGAGAGCATGAGAGAGAGCGAGCGAGAGTGTGTGTGTGTGTGTGTGTGTGTGTTAGGGTTAAGCTATGATGGTTTGTATACTTTTACCTAATGTTACACCTAAATAAAGTTTGGGTCAGAATTGGCTGTAATTTTTTACTCAGGTTAACTGATACATAAACACAGATCTTCATAAACACTCGGATAATTTAATTACAGCTCAAAATTTTCTACATGTCATTCAGGACATACTACAATATACAGAGAGTGTGTGTGTGTGTGTGCGTGTTGATGTGTGCAGGGATTTGCACTCCTCGGCCCGCTCAGGAAATCCCTTAAATTATGTTATTAGATAAACGGCGCAACACAGGTCAGCGCAGGGCCAGACTGTGTCTGGGAACTTTGTGTCCCGTGTTTGTGTGCATATGCAAGTGTTTTCCTCGGGGAGAAACATCATCGTTACGTCATGGAGTTGAGTGCTGATCAATATTAAGGCACTGGACATTTCAGTGGAACTCATCTGAAAAGATATATTAGCCAAAGACAGAGTGATCATTCGATCCGTTTTGCCTCGCCACTCATAATTTGAATCCATGTGCGTTTCTGCAGGTGGTGTATTTGTGTGCATGTCAGTGGTAAAACAGAATTAGGGGCTTGGTTATGTGGAGCCAACAGCAGATAAGAAGCCTAAGATGATGAAATATAAAGCAACACATGGCCTAGACGACCTCACTCTGATCAGTGATAACACACACACACACACACACACACACACTCTCACTCTCACTCGCTCTCAAGTGCTTGTGTGATTCATGATAACAGCAGCGCAACACGCACAGGGCCAAACACTTTATCAACAACAGAATTACAGCATGATATAACATCTGATACAGAACTACACTCCTGATACTGCAATGTAACAGAGAACACTGAATAGATAGATAGAAAGAAAGAAAGAACGAAAGAAAGAAAGTAAAAAATTAGCAAGTCAACAAGTGAGAAAGCGAGCTAAGAAACAAGCAAAAGCAAGCAGACAAGAACAAAACAACAATTAAAAGGAAAGGAACAAAAGCACAAAAATAAACGATGATGGAACAAATGACAAAACCAACAAACAACCGAACGAAAGCAAAAAGGACAAAAAGGAAAAACTAACAAAACATTTAAGATAACACAGAATAAATATAACACGTGTTATACCGTTGGCGAGACCTTATTGTGGAAATGATCGATCAATGGCGCCCAGTTATTATCAACAGTTATAAGCTGATTTTGCAAAAATATGACATTTGCCAGATCAGTAAAACGAGTAAAAAAACAAACAAATATACATCAAAGCTTCAATTTGCACTTGAAGTACATCAAACAAACAAGCAAAAGCAAGCAAACAATAACAAACTAAGAAAAAACAAACAAAAGCACATGAAGGTAAAAAACAATAAACAATCAAATAATAAACAACTGAACAAAAGCAAGCCTGTAAGAACAAAAGGAAAACCGAACAAAACAATCGGTACAGGCTGCACCGTCTACACTAGCTTATTTTTTTACTGTACTTTTGTTTTTTAAGCGAGAGCATTACTGCAGTATGCTATACTGTTGTCATGACCTCATCATGAATATTATTTGAGTCCAGTTATCTAGGAATAACGGTTTGCAAAATCGTCTCTTAGCTTTCATTCGATCAAATAAGAAGTGAAAAACTACAAACATAAGCAGTTTAAATATGCACTGATGAAGTGCACATCATCACACTGTACCAAAAGAGGGCCAAGTGCACTGCATTGTGGGATGCAGTAAATCATTGAGACTCGAAGCGGCACACTACACAGGTGTAGTAGTATGTTAGTATACAAGAGTCCCTCAGTCATGTCAATAAAACATGACATCTAGAAAGCACTAAATCCCTAAACACAACAGCTGACACGAACTCAAACTCTACGAAGAGAAAAGCCCCGCTGCAAACCTCTATGCAGAATTTATCTGCACCGCTTGACTAGTATTCACAAGCGGCTACGTCTTAGGGTATGTTTCAGCGCAAGTAGATGTGAACACGTTTATCGGATTCTCTCGCGTTTCAACTGCAGTCGATCACGTTGTGTCTGGAATGCGATGAGCTACGGGCCGCGGAGAAACCCAGTCAGCGATAACTGATAATGCCACGTGGGCATATTGCTGTCTGTTAGCCACATCTCTCTACATTTGTTACAAGCCAAGTAAGTAACAGAGCTATATAACAAAGCGAGATACGAGAAAGCGTGGATTAGGTTACGGTGAATTCGGTGACGAATGAGGTTTGACTATTTATATCGCAGCGGTCGATGCGAGTGTGAGGGATCAGGTCCACTTAGAATGCATTTAGGCTGTACAAATAAAACGGCATGAGGGTGTTTTACTTGATTTGCTTTTGTTTTCCCCCCCCGCGCTTCTTCATTTTGAAGACTCGTACATCACGAGTTCAATCCAGAAGTCATTCAATTAATCCTGGACGCTCTTCTTTCTGCCCGTCTCTCATCCATTCGCTCTCTCTTTCTCGCCCGACTCTCCCATCCTCTATCAGTGCATTAATCTAAGCTGTGTTTCCTTGCCTCTGCTGGTGCCATGAGGGCAAACGCTCTAGATGGAAAAACCCTGTTTGTATTCTGCAGGCGCGCCGTCGCCCCCTCCGTCTTTCCCTCCTCTCCATCTTGCTATCCAATCTTTGGCTCTCCATTCTCGGCTGTCTACACTGTACTCTCTCCATCTGTCTGTCGTGTTGTTCCTTTTTAAATTGCTGCTTTCTGTACAAATGGTTTCTATAAAAAAAAAAAATTGATTAATTCAGGAAATATTTCCAAAGTTCAGAAATGCTTGTTTGATTTTTTTGTGAAGTATGCAACGTGATATTTTTAGATTCATGTCCAATATTGCATAGGCTACATCAATTCAAAATTTGAATAAATAATTAGCATGTTCATAACTGGTGGATCAAATAAAAACCAAAGCAAGCTGTTACAAAAATGACCAAAAATGTGAAAACATTTATATCATTCAATTGTTTTCTGCTCCTGTGGGAAATAATGTGCATGGTCATGGTCTATAAATTGTGTTTGTATTTATATGCACATAATAAACATACACAGTATACATATATAAACCAAATTTTTTATTTTGGATCCGATTAATCACTATTAAAATGTTAATACTAGAAACATTTAATAATGTATTTATTAATGGAAGAAATAATGCACATTATAAAGGTTAAATGGATTGCCATTTCATGCTATGTCACAAACCTTATATTTATTCCAGGACCACATACCTGTGCATCGAAAAGATTTTTGACACACAAGACGCACACAAACACAAAAACAGAAGCACAGCCTCTGCCTTATATAACGCATAAATGCAGAGTTTTACTTATGCAGATAACGTGTGAAGGTACAGCCGAAGCTGCAACTCGGACAAAACCGATACGCGTTATCTAGTTAGCGTTCTTTCTGTCGGTGGACAAGTGCGCTTCCTGCTCCACTCCACAGCCCCGACACACCTCAATAGAAACTCCCTCGTTCTGCCCCCTGACAGATCATTTATATCACACAAACCTTAGCCAGTAATTATCTTTTGCTACAGTCTGCCAATATTCTGAATGACAGTCCTATATTGGCACGGTGAAAGTCAATACTTTGTCGAGTGCAAATTCAAAATGGACCTAATTCGACGTCAGGGTCGACCTCCCACCAAAACATCCGTCTCTAGATGTTTCTACCTGAGGCGGTTAGCATTAGAAGCTTTATGACTGCCTTATGAAGCTTCAAAATCAGGTAGCTATTTAATATGCTATTAAATAAAGATTAATTCTATGTGGAAGATGCAACAATAACGACAGGACTCGGACCCAGCATTCCCCCGATTGGCTTACTGCTATTTTATTTGTATGATAATCATATATAGCAAATGCAGCTTTGGGAAAATGTCCAGGATGTTCTAAATGATGTGAATTCTACTGATTTTCAATGAGATTTTAAAGCCACTGCACACCGAATTTGTGCAAAGAATTGAAAACGCACGTTGAAAAATATACACGATCTCATGTTGTGTCAATCATGTTTACACACTGCCTCTGAAACTTTCGTCCGTCTTAAGAAAATTCGGATTAGGTGCAATTTTCTGCCTTTTCGCATTCATTGCAAGTATTTTGATAGGAAAGGATGACGAATACGAAAAATAAACAAGACTAGTACATAAAGTCTTAAAAAATAAAATAAAATAAATACACTCATGTAGTGCTGGGACTATAAATCGATTCAGAATCGATTCATGGATAATTTTCACAATTCATCGCGAGTCCTCTGGGACCGATTCTGTGCTTAGATTTTAACAGCAGATGGCGCTCTAATCTAGTCTTTATCGGTACACTCAGAAGAAGAAGAGTGCTGAAGCGTGCTTGTGCGTTTAGCCCAGACATGTGATTTCACCTCGGCTTTGAATGCTTTTATGATGCAAGATTAATGTAAACACACTTGCAGCGCCATCTACGGTTCAAAACTAAGCTCAGAATCGACTCCACGGTGCATTCGGCAAAATCTCTGAATCGTGAATCGATTCTGCAACCATTTTAAAATCAATTTTATTATATCTTTGTGATAGCCCCAGTAACTTTTTTTCCAACTAAGCCAGCAGAAAAAAAAAGAGGCCTTACTATATATGGGCCGCACATGGTCCAAGGGGTGCTGCGAACAAACATGCCCATCAGTAAACCCAAAATAACAGGCAGGTGTGTCTTTAGATGATCATGATGGGGAAAATGTCCGTCAGCAGATTTTGTAGGTCACTCAACACACAACACGAGCTTCAGGTGGTGGGCGACAATGACTGTACAATCAACCTAAACACCATCTTGAGTGCTAAAGTATAATATCTTATAGTATGAGTATATCTCATGAGTATATAGATACTCAATATATTAACTTTTAAAACCTTTATATAGCTATGTTTCCATCACCATCACAAAATAATCAAAAAATAAATTAAAAAATAAATAAAAATCACGTAAATTTGATCAGTTCACTTCACTAAGCAGTAGGGCTGTGCAATTAATCGCAATCGCAAAAAAAAAAAAAATCACAATTTAAGCACATGCAATTTCTAAATCGCATAAGGCTGCTATTTTATCTATTCATTTATTTCAATTATCAGAATTTTTTTATTCAGAAACGCCACAACGAAATTACCGACGCAATGTGCACAGATATGATGCATGCGCACATTGTCAGTAAACGTTATTTAATTCATTGTGAAATGTTTTGTTATGCACTGAATACATTTAGAATGTATGTATGAAGCTTGTTTGAAAAAGCAAGAACAGTTATCGGAAATAAAAATCGCAATATTAGTTCAAAAAAAAAAAAAAAAAAAAAATCGCAATATGATTATTTTGTCCATATTACACAGCCCTACTAAGCAGTGGACTGATCTTGTTGCACAGCATCTGACCATAGTGTAATGGTCATTCTGAGATGCCCGAGCAAAGTCAAAATATTTCTGTAGAACTGCTTCTCAGAGCTTTCTTACAAGACTCTGCCTCTGAAAGCATGCATTTATTGTGTTTCGTCTCCTCACTCTGTTTTGTTATTACTAAATTAAAGTTATTACTAAGACAATTTTTATATTTAGTGTCTATTCCAGTTTACTTAGTGATATTCAATGACAGCTTATTAGGAAGTAACGGTTTTGTTCTCTTTGACTTGTTGGATGAAAGCAGAGCTTATTTGCGAATGCTTTCTAAAAACTCTAGATGAAACCCCAGCTAGAGACTTAATTTTGTGATTCCTGTATAAGATTTAAAATAAACACACAGACATATTTTATAAATATATAAATAAAATAAATGATCAAATTAGCCAATATTAAAATTTTAGAAAATACAATTATAACGACTTTGTACAAAACGCGTTATTAAATCCCATGATACTTCAACACAATTTGAAACCTCCCTGATATTCCCAGGTTTCCCACGACTGTAGGGAGTGTATAAAAACCAGAAACCTCAAACACATAAGATGGGTTTGAGATTACCTCCATACAGGTCAAATGAATTTTAAGTGACACTAGAAATCCCAAACAAATGCTACACGCATTAAGATAAAAATTCAAACACTCGCTCTCCACTTTACACAACCTTGCAATATAACTCATATAATGAACTACAAATCAATGAAAAAAAATGTAAATAAAAAAATTAGACTATTAGACTAATAATGTTCCATCTGCTTTGGTAAAAGCACCTCTTGACTTGCAGCGTGTGCAGTGATTTTCCACCCTCCTTCAGAGTGCTGGTCTCATCCACCTCTTGTTTCCTATGGTGGCATTAAGTGCTTACCCAGACTCCCTCTCTGCTAGGACAATAAACACACACTAATTCCCTGGCACCGCTAAACGCTTCAGCAGCACTGTGTGTGTGTGAGAGCCCAATTACTGAACACACACCCAGGAGAACCCCTGTAACACACTTTCAGAGCATATATTTAGGGGTGAACTAGATTGATGACTTCAGCACTATGAAAAATGCTTTTAACAAAATGTTTACAAGTATTTTTAGACTGGATGTTTACATGCATAATAATTCAGGAAGTGTAATTGATGAATCGCATCGAAAAATCTATTTGATGCACACTCATTCTCTTTCTGAAACCGGAACATTAACATTCAACAAATACTAACACAGAAACTTAAATATTTGCTCTGACAAATACTTAATATCTGACAGGCCAATAGTTTTTTACAACTGATATTAAGAACAAAATGAACATTAAAAAGTAAAAATACTTACATATGAGTTCATAAATTAATTAATAAATGATGTAAACAATGCATTAACGTTATATTGTCAGATCCCTATATTTCTACACCAGTATTAATCACAAAGGTTACTAGTGGAAAAAGAAAGGCAAAAAAAGTATGCGCGCTGTGTGCACACATACACACACTCAGGAACTGGCTATTTTAGCCCGGGTTAACAGTGACCCACCCTGGCGCCCTGGGACCGGGGGGGGGGGAGCAATGGTTCTGTTGAGCCCGCAAGCCTGTCACCCTCTCTGGGGAAGGATTTACATTCCTACCCCTCCCATCCACCGGACGAACCCAGCCCACTACACACAGCATCAGTTAAAAGAGTTTCAACACACAAACACTCACGGTGGCCCCGACAAAACTACTCTGACCCCAACTTACCGAGTCCAACAGCAACAGAAGCTAATATCTATGAGTTTCTAAACAACTATCAAACAAGGTTTCCGTTTCAGGAAACAAGAACAGGAATCTTCGGAACAACCATTCTTTCTTCTTTCTCAATTCTTTCTTCTTTCTCGGATGTGTTCAGTGCTTCAACATTCAGTGCTGCTGTCACACACATATATATATACACACACACGGTAACATTTTAGAATAGGCACTTTTTTCAGCATTACCTACAACATTTTCCTCAATAAATTCCTAATTTTATAAACACTTAGTAAGGCAGTCGTTACGTTTAAGTATTGGATAGGATTAGAGATGTAGAATAAGGCATTTAAGTTAATATATGCTTGTGGGTGTAAGACGAAAAAGTGTTTAACCATAAAACACAGTTTAATACTGCTTTAAATTGTTGTTGTTTTTTCACAAAAAAAGTCACAAAGTTTTCGGTTTCAATTAAACCGCAATTTTGTTTTTGCCTTTCTAAGCCAAAAATAAATATACATTTTTCCTTGATTTACTAAATTTAATTAGCTATAATTTATTTATTTTTTTATTTACTCATTTAAAACACAGTAAAATTAAATATGCTTCCTTATTTTTTTTAAATATATTTTAACATGTATTCAGAGTATTCATGTTGTTAGAATTTGTTAATTAAATATAGTGTTTAATTTAAATGTCAACGTAACATTATTTCAACCAAAGTTTGACATTTTACTTTACTTTAACTTTAAAAGTAGGCACTTTACTTCTATGGATATAAAAATCACTTTTGTGAATGTCTTTTGACGCGGATATCTTAAAGTCTTTGACCACACACATATATATATATATACATACACACTTTTTTATATGTTTGCATGTTTATAATTAAGGTAAAGCTACCTACAACTAGTTTTTTATTAAAAAACGATAACCTTCTTAAAAAAGCTTCAATAGTTGTTATTGTTGTCAAAAACAACCCCCTAACTATTCTGTATAAAGCATGTGTCGTTTTGCAGCAACAAAATACCATTTAAAACAAGAACGGCTGAAAATGCTAGCTCAAACACTGTACGTTAAAAGATACATGCAGGTTGAGAAAGACCCAAATACGCGTAAAGCAGTTACTTTAAAGGTATCGCCCCACATAATTGGGTGTGCATGTGGGTGAGGGTTTCGTAGGTGGCGATCGAGTGTACGAACAGCATTTTTCCTGCCAGAGTCACGGCTTGGAAGAGCCCGTCTTTCATATCACAATGCTAGAAAGATACACGGTGGCCCTCAAAGCTAATCACATGACACCTACGCTTACCAGGAGGACAACGGACCAGGTCAATGCCCGCTTCAGAGTGCGTGTATTCACATATTGTACAGTACGTTTCTATATAAACAAACACGGCCAAAAAAAGAGATTCCAGAGAAAACATGTGGAATATGTTTGTGTGCAACAGACAGACAGACAGGACAGGAGAGAGACGTAGATGCATAAAGACCAACAAGAGGAAAGAGATTGGCTGGTGCAAGAGTGCCATCTAAAGGAGGCTGAGGTACTGCAAGATATTTTGTAGGAGAAGTTGTTATTTAATGACAGAACGCAGGCATAAAAGAAAATTAAACATGACTAATATATTTATTTATTTTATTTTATTTATGATGTATTCATTTTTTTGTGCACTATTAAAAATAAATATTTTATGGCAAAATTTATCCTGCCAACAAAATATAAGCAATATAAATTTTAACACAAAAAACAATTATATTTTATTTACCATATCCACTTGATCTTTACTTTCTCTGGCGATATCTGATAATACATCTTTGCATTACGATGCAATCAAAATTGTTTGTGCATTTCAAAAGTACTAATTACCTAATTATTTACTGAAAAGAAAATAATAGTTTCTAGAGGCACGACAGCCAAATTAGTGGGTGGCAGCTGACATCTTAAAAGCTTAGTCAGACCAATCACAACGCACCAAATCAAATGAAATCGACATATCCTGCCGCTGAAAGAGCATGAAGACAGTAACGTGGGAATGAGGAGAACTTAATAATTACAACCTTAACCCTTCTCCCACTAAATCCTCTTTCATAACTGCTTTATTTACATCTTTCAGGCTATCTACTTACATATCGGTGATGTCCTACTGTTAAGAGGCAGGCCTGTGAACTGCAGAGTTTAGTGGACAACAACAAAACATGCCGTTCAGGCATTTAGCCGTCACTTTTGTACGAAGCAACTTTATGTACGTGTGTATTTATGTATATATTATTAATATCTGAAGTAGATCATATTAGGGCTTTTCCTAAACTTATATCATGCCGGGGTTCAAAAGTAAGGTTGTTTTTTCATTAAAAAAAATATATATTAAAATGAAATAATGCAACTCCATGATAGCTATAAAAAAATCAGACACATTTAAATTACTAAACGAAAAATACATGCTGTTTAATAAATTAAACTGTGATTTATTCATGTTTATGTGTGCATGCTTAATATCATTTTACCCAATAACTTGGTGATGTATTTAAATGACATACAAAACAGCAACATTCAATATGTGACATACATTTGTGCAACAAACACAGATTCGAAAGGTCCATTTTACAAATAGCATTTCTGGAATCATAAGTTCAAAATTGCTGCATCCCTATTCAAAACTGTATCGGAAAAAGGCTCTATTTTCCCATAAAACAGACGAAACAAAAATCCTGATCCACCTGTAAAGTTCAGACCTGACTCTGAAGCCGTGATAAACCACATCCCGCTGTGACATGAAACTTCGTAGAGATAAAATAAGCTTGACTTTGCTCATACCTGTATATCTGAAGACTTTACACTTGCACGAGCGTTTCAGCTATGAAGAGGATCAAGTTTGGAACGAAGGACACAAAACCGGCAGAGAATGAAAAGAGAGCGGCGGTAGGGCGAAAAGAATAGGACGTGCTGGAAACGGGAGCGTGTGATAAAAGAATCAAACGATTCATTGAGAGACATAAAAACGCCGTGGATTATGTGTTTTATGAAGATCTCAAATGCTTTCAAGTCGACTAATTATGAGAGAAACCTGAGAGAATGTGAGAGTTTGGGAATAAAAGATAGGAGAGGAAATTCGTTGCACACACACGCGTTTTGTGTTAGCACACCTGGGCTCTCCAGGACTGATCCTGGGTCAGGTGACCTCTCCACCGAGCCCAATAGCCGGCTCCTGTCTGTCTGCTATTCACACACACTCAAGACAGGCTGGTGGTACCTGGCCCAGTGCAGCAGGGAGTCATCCCAGACCTGTCAATCACAAAGTGGCAACGAGCAAACACGGACCTCTCTGTGTCTCTCACACACACACACACTCTCTCATCCACGCAGTGCGCTGACGGGGGGAGGTAAACGGTTGTGACAGGGGGCAGTAGGGTTGGGTTGAGCCATCTATCATAAAGAGTCACGACAGAGTAACATAAGACCAGAGGCTTCTCTCTACACACACGCAGAGCTCACTCCACAGCACCTAACAAACACATCTAAAGAGAGAGTTCGCCGCAAAAAAGAAAATTCTGTCAACGTTCTGTCGCGCTCGTGCTGATAAAATCCATATGAAGAATAAAAGGAGATATTTGACAGAATGTCCAATTTGCAATGAAAGTAAATTGAGACTATGGGTTTCAACAGGGCAATATTTACCTATTTAAATTAATTTCCAACTGCATTTTCTTCCCCTTAAAAATACATTTACACACAAAAACATTCACCTAAATGACTGAATCAGACATTTAATTGATATAAATTGTGATTGGCTCATTCCAAAATAGGACAATAACCAGGTTTGGTGCTAGTTTGTAGGGATGCGCAATTTGTAATTGTTTATTATTATTATTATTACTATTATTAATATATACAAGATGAATGAAATATGGAAAAAAATGAATATTACTATTACAGTAGTTTACCGTAAAATGAAAAAAGACGTGGTGAAAAAAAATATATATATATTTTATAAAAAAAAAGTATAATAATAATAATAATTATCATCATAAACAATAATAATAAAAATAATACTGAATATAAATATCAAGTATAAATATTAGTATTATAATGTTTACTGCTAAAATAAAATATAATAGATATATATGCACGTGTATAAATCTAAACCTTAGCAATTTGATAACTAAGCCATAACTATGCTTATGGTTTTATTTCAAGTAATCATGCAGCCCTAAACTATTACATTTAATTAAAATTAACTACACAAGTCTTCATAGCTTTAGTTTATTGGTTTAATTACACAATTAATTCTTTTAAGTAATGTGTCAAGTCTAAATATGCGGTATATGACAGATACATTAAAGCACAAAAGGTGCACATGAAGGCTTTTGAAGATTGAATCATATAGTGCTTTAACAGCGTTGGTCACGATCCACTTCTATTGCATGGAAAAGGGCAGCTTGAATATTCTTCAAAACTTCTCATTTTGTATTCAACGAAAGCAAGTTCCAAGTAAGTTTAGAGCCTGTAAATAGTAACAGAATATTCACTTTTAATGGACTTTTCATTGAAAGTTGAGTTTTTCAAACACATGGAAACTCTCCGAGACTTCTCCTTTGCTTCCGCAAGTACGAGCTGTCCGTCAGATTTATTTGATAGCGTTTTAATTTGCTCTTTGATTTGATCTGGGTGAGCAAAGTGGCCCGTTTAGGTACAGTATTTTAAAGGGGTCGACGCATGGAAAGTAAAAAAGACAAATGGATCCAACATCGCCAAACCTCTGTAAAAGAGTAAGAAGGATGGACGAGAGACAAAGAGAGAGAGCGGAAGAGAGAGAGGAGAATAAATCTGCACTCCTCCATCGATCCCAATCCTTTCTGCTCTCATCTTATCTTTGGGTCTGAGGGAGCCAGGCAAGTTTAAATGATTCTGACCTTGTCCGACATAAATAGTCAGAAAACTACAAAGAGCAGATAGCCCTCTCTCTCCATGAGCAAAGGGGGACGAGGAAGGGAAATACATTGAGATAAGAGGAGGGAAGAGAGATAATACAGGAGTTACTACATCAGCGAGAGTGTCACAGACAGACATAAACAGCACACCGAAGACCCTTTTCTACCGATAGGGTACCAGTGGCCAATCTGGAACCGTTCTGCATGTTTCCACCGTAGAAAAGGCCATTCTGGATCTTAAAATTGTATGGTCTTTCAAACCTGCTGATTTCTTTCATTATTTAAGGTAGAAAAATTATACAGGAATACTGATTTATTTGCATGTTAGTATTTTGATTAAATTTTTTTATATTAAAAAAATGTGCTTTGTTTTTGCTAATTACTACTTATTAACAAATTGTTATTATCAGGTATGTAAAAATTTTTTAGGTAAAAAAAAAAACAGGAATATAGATATATTTGCATATTAATATTTAAATTCTTATAAAAATATTTTTTAAATATTACAAAAAAATATATTTTAGCTGATTATTTCAAATTAATAAATTATTATGAAACATTCTAGATAGAAAAAGGAAGAAAAAAGATCTTTTAGGTAGAAATATCATGCAGGAATGTTGATTTATTTGGATATAAAGAAAATGTACATTATTTTAGCTATTTATTTCTAAAAAATAAAAAATAAAAATAAAAGATATATTTTAGGTTAAAAAAATCACGTGGCAATCATGATAAATTTGCATATTAGTATTTAGATTCTAATTTTAAAAAATTCAATTAAAAAAAATATATATTTTAGCTAATTATTTCTTATTAATAAATTATAACTAACTTTTTTTCCCTTGAAGATTTGGTAGAATCAGTGAAAATAAGTCAAGATAAGTTCTCAAGGCATTTCGGTCCAGACACTGGCTAGGCACCGGCTCTAGCCTGTGAACCAGCACCATTTCGGTAAAAACAGGGTAAGCTCTGACCTGAGAGAGACAGGCTGAGTGAATGTGAGACAGTAATGACTATTATACTTAAAAGACAAAATTCTTTTCATCAGGTTGGATTCTCCTGGCTACGGGAGCGTGCCCTTACCAATCAGAGCGGGCCCTGGGCCCTATTCTCTCTAAAGAAGATGTGAATGTCGTGGCGGAAGAAAAGGAGAAAAGACGGAGGCCTTTAATATTCATCCTTTTCTCTTTTTAGAGTGTAACGGCTGCACCTGACATCTACGGAAACTGTGCAAATCTCTTCATGCATTGTCAGGCTCTCCTCTAATCATTTTACGCCCTTGTGAAGCTTTGAAAAGAGCCGATAACGAAGCGAGTCAAATACAGAGCTTGCTCAATTCATAAGTGAACAGAAGCACAGCACACGCTAGCAGAGACTGAGGTAATAATCAGCAGCACCCCTGGACCAAGAGATTCGCGTTTCCAGAGAGCGACGTGATGCAATGCAACAAAACCAGCTCGATGGGACGATTGTGCTGTTATTAAAAGACAGGGACTGAATACAAGACTTGCAAAACTGCCACACTCGCACTACAATTAATGTAGTCCAAATAAACTAGCAGCTTCCACAATAACCAAAAAAACTCCCTATGAGGATGCATGCATGTAATGCGACAAAACTATATAGCCTGTTATGACAACTAAGCTGTCTAATGCATGCAATGCAAAATAACTAGCAGTGGCTGTTGTCTATTATGCATGCAATGCGACAAAACTAGCACTGGATGTTAGTAACAACAAAGCTGGCTGCGATGCATTCAATGGGACATATTAGTAGTGTTTGTTGTCTATAAGGCATGCAATGCGACAACACTAGCACTGATTTTTAGTATCAACAAATCTGTCTTATGCATGCAATGCAAAAAGTTAGCAGTGCTTCAATATCAACAAAGCTGTCTAATGCAAGCGATACGACATAGATAGTAGTAGTGTTTGTCTATACTACATGTAATGCGACAAAACTAGTTAATATTAACAAAGCTGTCTAATGCATGTGATACGACATAACTAGTAGTGGTTGTTTATAATGCATGCAATGTGACATAACTTGTAGTGGTTGTTTATAATGCAAGCGATACGACATAACAGTGGTTATTTATAATGCATGCAATGTTACATAACTAGTAGTGGTTGTCTACAATGCATGCAATGTGACAAAACTAGTTTATATTAACAAAGCTGTCTAATGCAAGCGATACGACATAACTAGTAGTGTTTGTTTATAATGCATGCAATGTGACATAACTAGTAGTGGTTGTTTATAATGCAAGCGATACAACATAACAGTGGTTGTTTATAATGCATGCAATGTGACAAAACTAGTAGTGGTTGTCTATAATGCATGCAATGTGACATAACTAGTAGTGGTTGTCTATAATGCATGCAATGCCTGTTAATATCAACAAATCTGTCTAATGCATGCAAAGGTAAAAAGCTACCTTTAGTATTTTGCCTATTAATATCGACAAAGCTGTCTAATGCATGCAATATGACATAATGACATAACTAGTAGTGGTTGTCTATGATGCATGTAATGCATCAAAACTAGCACTGGTTGTTAATATTAACAACGTTGTCTAATGCATGCAATACAACATAACTAGTAGTGTTTGTTGTCAATAATGGTTTATGACAAAACTAGCAGTAGCTATTGACATCAACAAAGCTGCTATGATGCGTTCATGCAACGCAATGCAAAAAGCAGCATTTGTTATTTTTAAAGCTGCAAGCCTTTAATGAGACCAACCTAGAAGCCTGTTACTAATAACAAAGCGGTCTATATTGAAAGCATTAAATTCAAGAAAACTAGCAAGGTATGGTATAGGACTACCCAGCAGCACCTACTGCAATGAAATCTAGAAGCTGCCTACAATTCAAGCATGCAAAGTTGACAGGTGTGTTGCATATTTATCATGCACAAGTCTTTATGTGACATTGTACAGCATATATGCCCATCAAATTGTATCTACCACCACCAAAAGGCCGCACATTTGGATCAACGTGTGGTTGAAAAACCCGGTCCTTTCACGTAGCTTTATTTTGCAGCTGTAAATTTCCAGAGCAGTCATCTTAATCTTGTTCTCTCTCTGCATAGACGGAGAGACTTTATCAGCCTGTGTGATCACTGGTAATTTCAGTGTACAGATGCAATCGCGCTCTCTCTACCTCCCATTACCTTCTTCCCTCAGGACTGAACAACAATACGCTCCCACACAATAGACAAACAAGAGCCTGTTGACTGGGAGAAAACCCACTGCAACCACAACAACCGTCAAATCAGAGTTCATGTAAAGAAACTGACATTACTATGAAAAAATTATTTTAAGCACTGATTCAAAACGAGATATTACACATAAATGAGAACAGGTCTAATTTTGGGGCTTGCTAGGGAGAAGTGTGCTATTATTATTTTCGTACATATTTCTTCAGAGCCATTGAGGGAGAAGAATATCATACATATGGCTTTAAAATAGGCCAGCACCACTCACTTATACTTAAAAAAACAAAAAGATTGAATTTATTTGTCTACATTGTATACTTGAACAAACATTATGAATTTTAGGCAAATAATATTAATACTACTCGCTTAATATCAAGTTCAAATCTTCATTTACGGAGTATTACAGATGACAAGAGAAATGGGGAAAATCAAAAAAGACGCGTTCAGAGGAAAAAAATGTGGTCATATAGCGCCGACCTGTGGCTAAACATGCTACTGCAGAACAGACTAGGGGGGAAAGTTATTTTGTTGCTAAGGTGATTTTTGTACCTTTAAATTAAGATTGAAGTATATCTTAATTTAAAGGTACAAAAATCACCTTAGCAACAAAATAACTTTATATATATATATATATACACACAATTACATTTTGAGTTGAAGTTGCTAATTCTAGAAATGAAATAAAAAATAAAGCTGAATAGAAATATTATATGATAAAATACTATAATATACAATCAAATATAAGTATATAGAAAATAACATAAAAGTAAACAAACTAAAAGAAAAAAGGAAATATATAGGCCCATTACAATTAAAAAGAACAGTATATAATGAATATTTAAAATAACACTTGGTTGATACAGGTTTTTTACAAGGCATTCTGAAACATCCCAAAGTCTGCTTTATCCTGTTTTTTAGTGACTTACGTCACTTCTTCAAATGCAAGTCTATTAGACTGTTTGTGCTTTGGCCCATTAGCAATAATGCAGGATTTTTTTGGGGGGGGATTTAAAAAAGGTTGTTATGATATCAACCTTTTTGACACCTTAACGCTTTCACAAAAATACTACATTAAAAATGTAACTTAATTAAAATTAAAGCACACTGAAGACAAGTAAACAGTCAACTAAAGAAGAATAAATAAGAAATGCTACCTACACTGTATAAAGTAATCAGATGTAGCCTATAAAACATCTGCACATTATTCACTGTGTAAATAAAATATATAAATAAATATAAATATATATATATTTTTTTATATTAATATATTTAATATATATTATATTAATAAAAAATACATATATTTTTATTGTAGAATTTATTTTCCTCTTTTGTTGTTTGATTATCATGGTTAACGGACAGCAGGAATATTAGACTGCTGCCTGTCACTTTAAGAGCTGCCCGGATCCAATATACTGTTAAGTGCCCCTATTATGGGTTATGAAAGATTTATATTTTGGTTTTGGGAGTCCCGAACAGGTCGACATGCATACAAGGCCAAAAAACACTTTTATTTTCTCATAACATGCGTTTATTTTTACCTTATTTGTTCACTGACTCTAAAACAAAACTTTGCAGGATGTTTTCGTTCACTTACACACTGCACGAGAGGTGATTTTCAAAAAATCATAATAAGGGGACTTTGAGCAAGAAATACTAAAAGCACAAACCGCACAAAAATCCATTTGTGTTCGTCACACTCAAATGCACGGTGGGGCTCCATAACCTTTGCGGTTTGGAGAGAAATATATCACATATTACAGAAAAATGCACTGTATGTTTAAACTTTTGTCTGTTTTGCCTATACGAGCACATGTAGATTTGTGGCATGAGTGTGTGGAAGTGAGTTTAGGGTGTAATACAGCCTCCAACTGATCTATGAGGAAGAAACGGGAGACAGGAAAAAGGAACAAATGGAAATGGAAGAGAGGGAGAAAAAGAGACCCTGAGTCTTTCTTTCTGGCACAGGGGCATCCAGCTGAGCGCTGGCTCCAAGCCCAGTTAGACCCCCTGCCTTGGCTGGACTCTCTCACTCATACACACTCACAACCACACACACTCACCTGGGATGTCTGCCATCCGGGCCGGACCTCCGCCAGCTTCTCACACACACATGGCTGGAAGCCTACAGCCCACCGACTTCCTGTTTCACACACACTGACACCCACAAACACACCTCACAGCCAGAGAGCTTCCTGTACGACCCCAAACAACCCTGATCATGTCCGCCCCTCCACCACCCACTGGCACTGCCTCCGATGTGTGTGATGAGAAGGCGAATGTGTGTTTGTGCAAGGGAGATATGAGCCGGATGGGGTGAGACTGAAGGACTGGGGGATCATGGGATATCTATGTTCCTGTGTACACCACAGAACTCAATATGTGCACACAACAATGCTTTTTGGCAAGATGGGCAGAGTTTGCTCTCTGCAGCATAACAGTATATAGCGCACAAAATTAGAAATAGAACAAAATTGTGTAGATGTTGATATATCATGATGTCATGAATTTGTTATTAAGCAGAGTTTTGCTGTTCAGCTCATCCACAACAATGTGTGTGTGTGTATATAAATAATACAAATAATGTTTAAACTAAAAGAATTAGATAATATTAGGCTTTATGTCAGATGTTTCAGATAAATTCCACATTAAATAAAAATTCCAATATCAAGGTTCACACAATCAAATTAATAGAATTTGTTTAAAAAAAAAAATTGACAAATAAAATAAATTAAATAATAAATAATAATTAAAAAAAATATTATATTAGAGACTGGAATAATTGCAAATACAGTTATTTTCACCTAATTTTGTTAATTCTATTTTCCTTTAGTGTGTGTGTGTGGGGGGGGGGGGGG
>JAUCNO010001091.1:6739815-6774908 GCA_032353835.1 Enteromius viviparus | reverse complement strand
CCCCCCCCCCCCCCCCCCCCCCCCCCCCCCCCCCCCCCCCCCCCCCCCCCCCCCCCCCCCCCCCCCCCCCCCCCAAGGGAGAATTAGTGATGCCATTTGAATCAAATATGACACAAATCCAAATTTTGCTGTAAGCTTTATAAAGACAGCTGTGTCATTATTCAGCTCAGGTAAGTTCAATGTTGGTTCAGTTAATTTCAGTAACTGAGTGAAGTATGATAGAAGTTCGGTTCAGCTATAATTAGCTTTACTGAAAAAGACAACAGTGTCTTTATTCAAGTAAGTTCAGTGTTGAAAAGCCTGAGCTGTTCAGTTAAAGGATTGTGAAAACTCATCCAATACAGTATGACTACAAGCCCCATCGTTTTCTGGACCACAGCTTACTACAGTTTAACTATATCAACAACACTAGATGTTTTGGAGGAAACTGCATTTTTTGACCCAATAACTATTTGGTAATCAGCCCAGATCTTTAGGCAAACCACTTTGCTACATCACACACGTTGTTATAACAACTATTCTAAATATTCATGTATATTTTAATTATGGTTATAACTTGCTTGCGTTTGCCAGGAAACTAAACCTCACATTCAGGAGCTGTCAGTCCAGACCACTATCATTTCCAGCTATGCCTTCACTGCGGTGTCTTGTAGCATGCTCAACAGACACTCAGCTGCTACTAAGGGCGTGTTTCAGTTCCACATCCCCAGCGCTGCATACATCTCCAACTTTACCATGTAAGTGTGGCAATATACGCTAATAGAAATAGAAACGTCTGCTGCAGGTCATTGAAGGAAAGTAAGTTTTTGGGAGGGTTTGTTCTGAGAGTGACCCAGGATATATCTACAAGTTCTATAATATAATACACTGTCTTGCAATTGGGTTGTTTATGGGTAAGTTGGTCACTGACTCCAATACTGTGTTTATATCTTGAGAGAGGTTATTAAAGGGCCTGAGAGAATTGAGACTCTCATTAGCCACAAGATATTTTTTTTACGTCACTTGTGGCAACATGTTGTTTTCATGGCATTAACAAAAAATCTAATTTCACAAGGATTGTGGGTGGACGAGTATTTCCCAGCCAGGTGAAGGCCAAAGAGAAAAAAATGAAGAAGGAAGGTGAAGAGACCAATGGCAAGAAGAACAAGAGCACACCAGAGCAGAGGTGACGATAGCAAGTTACCCTCAAATGTTTGTGACGATAAATTTAAAGTGTTTTTATTCTGGTAGCTTTCCAGTTTAACTAACCTGCTCAGGAAGATTCTCTTCAAACTGCGGCTCTGGCATGACTTCAGCTGTATTTAAAGAGAAAAGTGACCACAGAAGAAGAATGTATACTTATACCCACTATAGCACCCCTAGTGGCAAGCCTGAGAATTGAGCATATGCTTTCATGGCGTTAAGTTTGGAGCCTTTTATTGGTAAAATTCTTGCATGTGTATTTAACTTGCTTGTAAGCGAGCGAACGAGAAATATGGAAGATGCTGAGAAATCTGAGATATATTTTCTCCCAGTGATTGACTTTATTGAAATGTGGTTTGGCAAACCTTGTGACAGATCGTTTGGCAAGAGGTTCAGATTTCCAGAGTAATGTTTTCCTCTCTCCTTGTCAGTGAGGGCGAGATGGAGGTGTTCCGAATGGAAGTCACTATTCCTGGACGCAACCGCGCAGTCTTCCTCCTGACCTACGAAGAGCTGCTGGACAGACGATTGGGCCGTTATGAGCATGTGACCAGTGTTCGGCCAATGCAATTGGTCAGCAGACTCATCGTGGGCGTTACCATAGTGGAGCACTCTCGCATCACTTACCTAGAAGTCTTACCCCTACGAAATGGCAAAACTGCGTCTTCCAACGGCAATCGGAAAGCAGATGGTAACCAGCTGTATGAAATTGGATTCTTGAGTGTGTATTTAGATGTGCTGTCACTGGTATGGTTTCAAGTATTTGACAATATTGCAACATTTAGTCTCAAAAATTGCAAGATAGATGGCACCAGTTCCAGTTACATTTCTTCCACTTTTGCCTATTTTAAAGTCCCCCATTGAAATTCAAATATCCATAAAAGAGTAAAGACCTAAAACAGGAACAGCAACATAAAAATACCTTTTCAGACAAAGTAGTTACAGTAGTCAAACGTAAAATTGATCATTTGTTTACATCCAGGTAAAGTAGGACCACCAGTTTCCACAGTAGTCAAGCAAAACGAAACCTTCTGCAAGATCAGCTTCACTCCCAACATTGTCCAGCAGGCCAAGATTGCAAACAACGGCATGCTGGGAGAATTTGTGGTGCGCTATGACGTAGAGAGAGAAATCGGAATTGGCGATATACAGGTACTGTAATACAAGCTATTAACAAACATGCTTCCCATACACATTGTTATTTAGCAATAGTCTTTATTTCTGCAATGCAAGTTTCGATTTTTTGTCTTACTGTTCATTTCATTTCATGCTTTTTCTTCGCTCCCAACATTTTTGAAGTCTATTCAGGAAGCAATGAAGTCACTAAAAGACTGCTCCAACACACTGAGCTCATTGCTTTCTTGCGTACACACACACTTTTCACAAAGATTAAATGGCTGTAAAAGTATCTGCTTTCTTTTAGGTGCTAGATGGACATTTTGTACACTATTTTGCCCCGAAAGACCTGCCTGTCGTCGCAAAGAATGTTGTATTTGTGATTGATACCAGCGCTTCCATGGTTGGAACCAAAATGAGACAGGTAAATACTTATCATGGACGCAAATTGAAAGAAATCGGTTCTCCACACTGTAAAACTACTATTCAGCGTTGCTGTCTTGAGAGTTGCAGTGTGTTGTTTTCTGCAAGGAGTGAATGATATTGTGATCCGTTGTTTCCCAGCTGGTTCTTGTGATCTCATAGCTGGACACGCACATGCATACACCCATCTCATAGCAGAATGACCGAGTTCAATAGTTCTCTTCTAATATCTCTCATGCAGACCAAAGAAGCTCTGTTCACCATCCTGCGTGAGCTGCGGCCCAATGACCACTTCAATTTTGTCACTTTTTCCAATCGCATCCGTGTGTGGCAGCCGGGCAAACTTGTGCCTGTCACACCCAACAATATACGTGATGCCAAGAAGTTCATCTACATGATCTCAGCCACTGGAGGTAGAAAAGCTTACACACTCTTAGACACACATCTAATTTAAACCATTTAAAGCAACAGTTCCCTTTTAAAAAATAAATTAATAGTAATTAACACACTGTGTTTTTTTTAACAGAAATAAATCTATCTAGATCATTTTTTTTTAATCACAAAAGAGATTCATTAAATTGATTATACAGCATGTGTGTATTGCATTTTTTTTTAAATTCATGAATAAATGAATGGCTTGGACATAAGAAGAAATAGCATCAACATAAACAGTTTTACTAGCATTTTATTGTGTTTTTTTATTCTTTTTTTGGAGCTTAACAAACGTGGTTACTATGAACTGTTGGTATGCTGATTTAGAATGACGTGAGGATAATTACATTATGACAGAGTTGAAACTCATTTCCTTTCATTTAAAATCTTCTCAGGCACTGACATCAATGGTGGCATTCAGACAGGCTCGGCCTTACTCAGGGACTACCTCTCCAGCAAAGAAGAGTCCCATCACAGCAGCGTGTCACTAATAATCTTCCTGACCGATGGGCGGCCCACTGTTGGTGTGGTTCAGAGCCCGGTCATCGTTGGCAACACCAAAGCAGCAGTGCAGGAGAAGTTCTGCCTCTTCACGATTGGGATGGGTGATGACGTGGATTACAGGCTCTTGGAGAGGATGGCCCTGGAGAACTGTGGAACTATGAGAAGAATCCCAGAGGATGCAGATGCCAGCGTCATGCTCAAAGGGTGAGTCTATGAACTCAACCTCATGTTGTTCTGACTTGATTGTTTTTGTGGAACACAAAAGGAGAGGTTCAGAAGAATGTCCCAGCTGTTATTTTGAACATCAAGTTTGAAAACGGACAATTAAAAAGTATTATTATTTAAAGAGTTACGAGTGCATTTGAGTCAAAAAGCAGGGTGAGTAAAATTCAGTTTAGAACAACATGGGGGTAAAGTTATACATGACAAAATTTTCGTTTTGGGGTGGAGTAACCCTTTATAGGCAAGGTTAAAGGTCAAACATTGCCTATTGGAAGACAAATCTTTACACAAGGTTTAACAACTGGGCCCCACTCTAAAAGTTCAACAAGTTTAAGGTAAAGAATACATAACTTATTAACTCACAATCTGAAGCAACACTCTTGCATTGTGACCTCATTTCCCTCTCTTTCCTGTCTGTCTTTCACCTACTATCTCTCTATAGTTTCTACGATGAGATCGGCACGCCGCTGTTATCCGATATCCGAGTGGAATACTCTGAGGATGCTGTGGAATACATCACCCAGAACCTTTTCACAAACTACTTCAACGGCTCTGAGCTCGTTGTAGCGGGAAAATTGACCAATCGCAGCTCAGCACTGCACATTCAGGTCACCGCCAGCAACAGCGAACGAAGCATCGTCATGGAGAAAGACGTGTCAATACGCGAGAGAGAACAGGAAACCGAGCGGCGGCTAGCGGAAGCAGAGGCGGGTCCGAACGCCGACAGCTACGTGGAACGGCTGTGGGGATACTTGAGCGTTAAAGACGGGCTAAAAGGAAGACTACGCAGCCAGACAAGCGCAGAGCGGGAAAATTACACACAACATGCTACAAATCTTTCGTTAACGTATAATTTCCTCACGCCGCTCACGCAGATGACAGTGGAGAAGCCTCAAGTGTTGACTGATGGAACTTTAGCACAGACTGAGAAAGAGGCGGAGGCCACGGAGGCCCCGCCCCTTGCTGAGTCATCCAATCAGCTGTCGGAAGACGACAACAGTCTAACACCCCAGAGCCTGCACAGAAATGAACCGCCCAAGTCGATTTCTGCAGTCTCCAAGGCAACAAGTGTGTTTATTTAAATTGGACGGAAAGTTAAACATTTGTTTTAGATCAGATTTAGGATCATTACGATTGTCATTACACAACCGGTCTTGAAAATATTAAGGTGACTCAAACGATCCATTTCACTGGTTTTCATTTATCTCCAGGTGGCGTCAGGAGACCCGCCAAGAAGTCTGTCACTTTATCCAAAACATCCGGTATTTCTCCATTTTACTACATCTGCTTTGCATTTCGGTGCGAATGTGAGTGAGTGGAGTTGAAAGTGGCAGGAGTGTCTGTTCACATTGACTGGGCGGCTTGTAATTTGTTCTGTTCAGGTTAAGGGGCCTCATCAGAGAGCAGTTAATTGCTACTGACAGTTGTGTATGGGCTCTAATTCACATGCCTGTCTTTGAGGGTTGATGGGAAAAAAGGCAGGATTTTAACAAACGCCTTTAGACTTCAGGATATCAGTGCATAACTCATTGCTTACTCTTTGCACTATGGATATGAATTCGAATCTCGAATTGTGCATCCGTTGTTTTCAATTTCAAAATGCTTTATTGGCATTATTGTTACACTGAACCCCTGCATAGCAACACCCTGGCAACCATTAATATCGTGGTGCAAGTATGTTAGCGTTTTTGGTGTTTTATCATGTGCACAAAGCATAATAATACATTGATGCAGTCCGTATTTGTGCATGAGGTGTTTGTATCTTTTTGAAAATCTGTTAGATGCATGTTGGCATGATTTGTAATCTCATATAAAATGTTGTGCAAGGAGAACCACACGGCAGAGAACTTCGGGTTGCACATAACTCGACGAGCTTGCATAATTTGATTCACTTGGAAGTCAAGTATTTAACTGCAACTTTTAGAAAGAATAAAGTATGTACTATATATCCACACAATGTTATACAGACATTCAAGTCCAAATGGATTCAGTTGTCTGTTCTCTCATTCACTATCATCATGTCTGTCTTTAGCTGATGGCGACCCTCATTTTGTGGTGGAGGTTCCTCACAGTAAACTGACAATGTGTTTCAACATTAATGGGGAGCCAGGACACATTCTCAGACTGGTGACTGACCATAAACACTCAGGTAAACAACTCTAAAAGGCTTTCGAAGGAAGTATTTATACACTATTTTACAAGCATTCATCTACAGCTGTTTATTGAGATTTGCAGTAGTGCCAATTCTTGGTCCGTTTAAAGAAAACATGGGTGGGTTGCACCAACAAGGATTAAATTAAGCAAAGTTTAGAGCTAATCGAGGATTGGTTGATCTGGGTTTTATTTTAAATCAAGCTGAGTTGCACCACTTAATTTTAAACTGAGGGATTCCAATTTTAACCTATCATTTTACTATTCTTCTCTCGTGACTCACGCCATTTTAGAGAGTATCACAACGCAACGCATACGCAAGATTTAGCGTATTTGGTGTCATTTTTGGATGAACTAACCCTTTTATATATATGTATTTTCACCCATTAGGCGTGACTGTGAACGGAGCACTGATTGGAGCGCCCCCTCCAGCTGGCAGTCATAAAGAACAGAGGACATATTTCAGCACCATAACTATAGTAGCCGATAAACCGCACCGCTCTTACATTGAAGTGACCCCACAAAAGGTCATACTGGACGACCGGGACCGGATGATCCTTCCATCCAGTTCCAGCATTTCCGTGGAAACCACAAACCTGGCTGTGGTTATAATTGCTAACACAAACTTGACAGTGACCATCCAAGGAACTATCCAGTTTGTCATCTTATTCCACCGTTACAAAAACCCAGCACCCTTTCAGCGGGATCACCTGGGGTTTTACATCGCTAACAGCAAAGGATTGAGCAAGGATACGCATGGGTTGCTAGGTAAGCAGAAAGCATGGATAAACATGTTTTCAAATCCACTGCAGGAACGTTAGAAAACAATTCAATTAAAGATAAGAGTAAACTTATGAAAAAGTGTATTTAGGCCACATTTCTCATGCGTTGTCGGCCATCTTGGATGGAATTTCTCAGAAAGATTGTCGCAGTAAATTTTGGCCATGTTTTCTACACAAACATCTCAGATCTACAAATGCAAATAGCAATTTCTGCATTTTTGTACTTACAGGCCAGTTCCTGTATGAAGACATTGAATTGACGCAGCTTTCTGGAAATTTCAGCACGGACAGAGAAAACAGCACAGAGGGAACACTAGGGAAAAATATCACTCTAACAAGTTACCCTGCCTTAAAGGTAAAGGATCGCACTGTCACTGTCATAAAGAAGAGCAGGCGAATCTACTCTGGAAAGCAGACTGTAGACTGCTGGTTTGCCAAAAGGAATGCGGCTAAACTGATTGATGGACAATACAGTGATTATGTTGTGTCACATCTGTTTGACACAGGAGACTGGGCTAATGGAACCAACACACACTGAGACAAACACATACACACACACACACTATAATTCTACTGGACTGATGGGTCATGACCCAGATCTTTTCACACAAACACTTTAAAAACCATCACAGAAACCCATAAGCAGTATTTTATGTACATGATTTATATTCAGTAATGTCTGAACATTTTACTTTTTTTTTGTACGTTTTTTACATTTTACGTTTTTACTGTAGTCATCTACAAATATGTATTTTATATTTTTAGTTAATATAATGAGACTGTTTTTGGAACACATTTTGTACTAATAAATTAAATGTTAACAATGGCCGTCTTATTTTTTGGTAAATAATACAAGGATGAAGTATGAATCTTCATGAGAAAATTTATAAAAATTAGACAAAACTCTTCAAAACTAACTGAAGAAATATGTTTCTATGGCAAACGTGTTGAATTCTCAGTGAAGTACTACACTATCCATAATCCTTAAATGAGATCCACCAATCTTAGATGATCGATCTAGTGTTATCATTTGAGCAGATATTTATTCAGTATCATTGAAAATGAGAAAACAATTGTCACTGTATATGTAATTATTTTGTATCCATTAAATTATTGTAGTCTGACTATAACTGATAAATGGTGATTTCTTTTTTTATTTTATTTTATAAATAGCTCTTAATTTTTTAACATCTGCTATTTATTGGTTAATATGATTATTGGAAATAATCATCTTATCAGACAGAATTTTGATGACATGCATTCTTTTGATTTACTAATTTTACTTTAATGTTAAATAATAATTTCAATAAGTTCCTAGTGTTTTTTTTTAATCATATATATTTTTCAAATGTTCAATGCCTGCCTACTTGTCCCAAACCTGCCTACCTAAAATGTGGGTCATTATTGTGGCAAAGAGAAAAGGTCGCTATTAGAAAGTAGGAAAAAATTTTAAACGTTAAACCACAAAAGCACAGATGTATTCTCTGAACAAAAAGGTACAATAGCTGTCATGGTAGCCTTTTAAAAACATTCCTTTGTACCTTATTTACCCCTAAAGGGTGCATATTAGTTACTTTAAAGTACATGTTATGGTATATGTTAATGGTAAATTTCGAAAGGGTACCATCCCAGTGACAACAGTGACAATCTGGTTGATTGTGACTGTTTTGCCACTGTCATCAGACTGGGGTCAAATGGTTTCAGGACCCACCCCTTCCAGGTGTTCTTACCTAAGTTTGCTAACCTCTTAGAGCCCCTTTGTCACACACATCTTTGTTGGCTGTGGTTATTAATATACTGCAGGTCTGGAGACATGACCCTGCTTACTGATAGCGGAAAAATGTGTAAGTTTATCCGCACAATGACCCTATGGTTCAAACTGCCCGATCTCACAGCAATTCGTACATATTTTACGAGTAGGAAAATTTTTATGAATTCACACAACCTCACTCTTACAAATTCATACAAGTTTTGCCAAATCGCACATATTTTACGAGTTGAACAATTCGTACGAATTCACATGACCTTATTCGTAAGTATTTTACGAGTTGCATAATTCATACTAATTCACACAACCTTGCTCGTACAAATTCATATAAGTTTTGCCAAATAACACATATTTTACGAGTTGAACAATTTGTAGGAATTCACATGACCTTTTTCGTACGTATTTTATGAGTTGCACAATTCATACGAATTCACACAACCTTACTCGTACAAATTCATACAAGTTTTGCCAAATCATACATATTTTACAAGTGGCACAGTTTGTACGAATTCACACAACCTCAATCGTAGAAATTCATACAAGTTTTGCCAAATCGCACATATTTAACTAGTTGAACAATTCGTACTAATTCACATGACCTTATTCGTATGTATTTTACTAGTTGCACATTTCATACGAATTCATTCAACCTTACTCGTACAAATTCATACAAGTTTTGCCAAATCACACGTATTTTGCGAGTTGAACAATTCATACAAATTCACATGACCTCATTCATATGTATTTTACGAGTTGCACAACTTGTACGAATTCACACGACCACAATCATACAAATTCATACATCTTTTGCCAAATCACACATATTTTACGAGTTGAACAATTCATATGAATTCACACGACCTCATTCGTACGTATTTTTTCAAGTTGCACAATTCGTACAAATTCACACAACCACAATCATACAAATTCATACAAGTTTTGCCAAATTGCACATATTTTATGAGTTGAACAATTTGTACAAATTCACACGACCTCATTCGTACGTATTTTTTCAAGTTGCACAATTCGTACTATTTCACACGACCACAATCATACAAGTTTTGCCAAATCGCAAGTATTTTAAAGGTTGAACAATTTGTAAAAATTTGTATACATTTTATGAGTTGCACAATGAATTTGAATGACTAGGGTTAAAATAAATCATACAAAATGAGGCAGTATGAATTTGTACAAACTAGCCACCTCGTAAAATATGTTTGAATTGGTCATGAGATAGCGCTGGGTTCAAATTAAGCAAAATGGTGCCAGCTGCATTATTACTTTAATAATTAGTTCATAAGCGCACATAAGTGCACAAAACTTTAAAGTGGCAACTATCTGCTACAACATTAGTTTCAGATTGGACTTTATATTACAAGCAATATTTTATAGCACTTCACAAAGTCAATCAATCTGTAGTTTTATTAGTTTTCATCCAAATAAGGCATCAAGTCAACATTTTACAACAATCACGTTGAAGAAACTG
Source organism: Enteromius viviparus (assembly GCA_032353835.1). Classification (NCBI taxonomy): domain Eukaryota; kingdom Metazoa; phylum Chordata; class Actinopteri; order Cypriniformes; family Cyprinidae; genus Enteromius; species Enteromius viviparus. Next base: position 6,764,842 of record JAUCNO010001091.1, on the reverse strand, counting down.
CATATGCATGTTGACATTGCTACAGTTTTGAAGAAACCAATATAATTAAACAACTGAAATCTCAGTTTACAGTTACTTTATATCATGTTGTACATTTTATACATCAGTTATACCAAGTTGTTATTCAGAACTAGTGCATGATATGTAAAAATATAAAAACAATCATAAAAAAAAACACTACAATGTTTAAACACAAGGATAATCTGGTCTTTCACTTAACACTGAATATTTACAAATTGCTTCACATAAAGCTTTTTTCTTCAGCGCATCTTTCAGATATGAAATATTCCAGCATACATCAGAACTGGAAACATGGCTGTAGTGTATTTACAGCAAGGTGTTCAGCACAGGTAGTGACATGCCTTGTTTAGACTACAAATTAAAAGTCTGAATGTCTCTAATCAGGAGAAACACCAGCCCTCCTCATCTCTCGCCATTTCTCTTCTTTTAATTAACTTCTTAGAAGTATGAACTCTAAAGGATGTAGAAGGAGGATAATGTTTCCCTTTAATAACTCGTAAGCTGATAATTATCTTTTCTGCTAATACATTAACATACAAACATCCTGCAATGTAATTTAAAGTATTTCATAAAACTCTTGCTTTTTTTTTTTCAAAATCAAGTTTTTAGGTTAAAGTTTCTATATAATGTATAAAGCAAAATATATAACTTAGATACTGTAACTTCTCAAACGGTGACCATTTTATATCACTTTTTTTTTTTCTAAAAAAGTGATATGAATTGCACAAATATTCAATGCAATATCTCAGTTAATATGAGCTCACATTTAATATAAGGTGCATGCACAAAAATAAAAGTATAAGCAAAATGCAGTTTTACAAACAATTAAAGCATTTCAAATTGCATGTGTCTGTTTCCCAGCTGAAATCTAGAGAGCTGCCTGTCTAGACATTATTGTCCCTCTAACAGTTGGCATCAGAATGTTCTGGGAATCTTTATTGTAAACAAAACATAACTAAATACTAAAATGCTTCGCTGAATTTCATCCTAGAAGGCAATTTCAGAAATCATTGTGATGAATTTTATTTACATACTGTTATTTAAATTACTGTTGAACTGCTGACAAAGGTATCTATTTACCTATTGTGTTGTTAGCTTAGCGACATGCTAACTTCAGACTTAGTTATGTTCTGACAGTTAGTTATGACAGTGAGTTATGTTTACACTAAATGTTTTTCCTTTCGCGTCGAAACGATCCCCGTTTACACAGATGCGAAAATGATTACAAATGCAGTATTAAGTATACCAGGCCAGCAGTTGGCGATTTCACTTTGTTGTAAAAATGCTTTGATAACATATAATTGTTAACATAGAAGTATGTTTTCAAAACCTTGCACTTTTTTAAAACCCATTTTTAAAACCCAAGTGTGGGTTTTCAGAACAATATAGTTTAAACGAACAGCCAAATTGCATAAACAATTGTTTGTCATTTTTGGTTGAAAATTGTGTTGTGTAAACACCACGAAAAGCTTTATTTAAAGCATCATTGGCACAAGGAGGGAGTTCCAAATTATACTAGCATAAAAATTTCATGAACAAATGTCAACCGAAAACATATTTCATTTAATGCTATCAAACTAAAAATTGACCATCTTACATGCTTGTTATAACGACATTATAGTACATTGAGTATTGTGCAAGTGTGCTGCGCATGAACCCGAAAAAGTAAAGCCAAAACATTTTGATCGCCATCTGGTGGGTCAAAAACCCCGGCCTATTCATATAAACGAATGGGACATGATAACTAATTTATCCAATTAATAAAATAGATAATAAAATAATTTTTTCACAAAGATTGTTTCCATATTTTTAGGTAGTTCTAATCACTCAAGTGTTTTTTTAGTTTTTTTAAAATAAGTATTCTTTTAGGTAATTATTTGATGCTATGAAAATGTGATGTGGTGTCATGATTGTAAGTGTGCGTGAGTTTGGATGGGACTTTGATACCGTGACTCCACTTCTTGATCACAACTGCGCAAACTTTTCCTGTGTCCTAGGCCTAGGCAGCTGACTTCCTGCCTCGCTGCCTTATAAGGCAATGACTTCAAAGGCAGCAATTTTGGACAGGCTTCTGAGGCAGCGTAACGGTTTAATGATCTACAACAAAACAGAACGAGTTTTGGTGATAACTTAACGAATATTTAATTACTACAACACTGATTTCTCCCTAGAAACAACATCAAAAGTGCAAAAAGTTAGTCAGAAATATACATTTACAAACAAACCACCAAACGCAACTTTCAGACTTCCATCTTTAATTTTTAGCTCAACCGTTATGTAATGGAACTCACAGGGTTGTGGGATATTAAAGGCAGCGAATGATACATCTATGTTGACTTTAAAAGTCGTTAAACCTCTGGAAACAGGAAATAAAGCAGAATTTGGATTCAGACGTGCCTTGATGCTACCTCCGAAAGCAGTGTTTCAGAGCTGATGTAGCCTCCACTGCACAGAATTGGGCTCCTATTCACATCATATTTGCAATATGACAGCAGCCATACTGAGATGTTTTTGCTTTACTTGAAAGAACACCAGTTTTTTTATACAGTCTATGCTCTTGTGTTGTTAGCTTAGCGACATGCTAACAGCAAAATCTATTTTCATCAACTGAGTTCCATACTTAACGCGAAAGTTCCGAGTCGCGCTACATTTAAGCCTAATTAGAGAGTTCAAAATCAGTATTTTACAGTTTTCCATTTAAATTCGGAAAGTATCTGCCTGTGTAGGAAGTAAACATCAAGGCAGCTCACTAGTTTAAGGAAAACAAATACAATTCTGAATGTTTGTTTTAAACTCGTATTAACACCTCTTCTGTTGAGATGTGCTCTTCCTGTTCAGAACACACTGTAGTATCGTCCTCATCTTCTTTTAGCAGCACCTACACAAACATATAAAAACAGTTTGAGGTCAGCTGAAGAGATTTTACACATGATGGTTTTTCCCGTTCATGTGAGCTGGATCACTTTATAGGTTGCGCAAATCTACTGATTATAAAACCACAAGCCCAGATGCATGGATTCAGCAGATGATTGACACATGACCAGTTTTTAAGTTCTCGTTCATATCGGCACTCATCAAACACACTTTTCCACAGATTTGGGTTCGTTCTCTATAGCATGATCTTATGGAAACATGTTTCAAATGTCACTGCTCCCGCTGAACAAATGAATGATTTGTGAGCAGCTGGCACACTTCCACAACCGGAGGAGTGAGGGAAAGAGGGATGAGGAAAAAAAAGAGAGAAGAAGAGGAAAACAAAGCCAAAGATATGGGAAAGACCCTGTATTGCCCAACAAATAGAGAACATTCGACACTAGAGGCCACCGGCCTTTGGAAAGGTCTCTGGTCAAATGACGCAAATATTAAAAAAAACATCTGTCCTGTAATCACATTCATATAGCACAATCCCACCATTCAAGAAGAAGAATACAATACACAAACACACAATCAAACTATTCATATGCAACCCAAGAAACAAAACATTCATTATGATTTGAAATCATATGCAAGAATAAAGCCAAGCTAATAAAAACCGAATTAGTCCATTGGGTTTTTAAATAGTTTTGCTATTACACTGGACCTCAAGCTGTCTGTAAAATCATTTTAATGTATTCATATTATACAATAAGCTCAAATCATATGGAAAATGATCGATGCAAAGTAGATAATGCGGCATTTTTGATGGTCTCATGTAAATAATTCAACACAGAAAACACATTTTGCTCCGTTTGACCATTTTAATATGTATTTTATGCAGTTTGGGTCATATTTAATTTTGTTTTGTGTGTTTTGTATGATTTGTGAGGAAGAGCTCAAGTCAATATTCTGCATAATTTCAGCCAAATAGTGATAAATGTTGTTACATTTGCTAAATACATGTCATCCGCATAATTATATGAAGTTTATTTTTCCTACTGTAGGCTGCAACCTGAAAGTATCCAGCTGAGAAGCACTAAACTAATTCAAACTTGGATGAAATGTCCTGAGGGACAGATATGGGGAACAGGGTCATTAGGATCAAGTTAAGGAATTTTTACTGACTCATTTGTTCCTGGATCTCAAGACTGATTTGTTAAACCCAGTATAAAGAAGAACATCCTATAGGGTTTGCACATGATGACATTATGAAAGCTTTTGGAATTCTCTTTGATGCCACACAAATGACCGACTTCATGTCAAATTTGGCAAGAAGTGACCCATGTGAACGGCATTCGTTGCTTTAAAGAACCACAGTATTTCTACCAAATCTGACTATTAAAATAGCTTACAAATAAAATGTACAGTATCTAGGCTGTATTATATTTTATGTAATATTTGAAACATTACATTTGTAAATCTTTGTCACTATATATATATATATATATTTACAGCACACTACTTAGATCTAGATCTGTCTATATGGGTCAAAATGATCAACTTTTTCTTTTTTATGCCAAAAATCCTTGTGATTTTAAGTGAAGATCATGTTCCATGAAGATATTTTGTAAACTTTCTACTGTAAATATATAAAAAACATAAATGTTATTTGTAATATTTCTTGCTAAGGACTTCATATGGACAACTTTAAAAGCGATTTTCTCATTATTTAGTTTTTTTTGCACCCTCAGACTCCAGATATTCAAATATCTCTGCTAAATATGGTCATACCATAATTCATACACCAATTAAAGGCTTACTTATTCAGCTGTACTCAATTATTCATGATGTACTCAATCGGTCAAGAAGCAATTATTGAGCTGCTGTAAACAGAGACACTAAACATGACATAAAAAATGGCTTAGAAATGGATAATGACTACAAAAATGTGCTTTGCTAGCATTTCCCTTTATATTACAATTTAATAGCGTGACAGCAATAAATCGAGGCTCTTAAATGAGCTCAGATATTGGTTCAATTATAATGCACTATTACATTACAATCAATCTGTTAAAACAAATGAATTGTGGATTTATTGGGACATTCTCACCTCAGCTTCGTCACTGCTGTCATTTGGCAACACCTCTACTTGTTTAGGACACTCACATGAACCCTCCAGAGATGTCATTTTCTTGTATTTCCGCATTGTTAAACTGTCCACCACCCAGAACATTATAGACTGAAACACATATTTACAGGAATAAGTTGCATTATATTACAGATAGATAGAAAGATAGCATGCATTACTCTTGCATGACTCACATTCACAATGAAAGGCACGATCAGCATGACGATAGCCAACTCCAGCTGTGGGTTTGGGATGTAGTCCAGCACCACCTCCTCCAACTATAACACACAAACACACCAGCAGTCAGTGCTTCAAGAAATGCATATCCACTATATATACATACATACATTATACACATATACATATATATATATGTGCCTAAAATGTTTCGAGCATGTCTAGACATCCTAAAGTGATAAAAGTATGAAATTGCATGTACTGAAAACAAACACGTCTTATTTTTTAAGGTTGTGCATAAAATAAAGAGAAGAAAGTACTATTTCAATATTTCTTTGTTTAAGTCAATGTATTACAAGCAGTTTTTTTGTAATAGTTTGTGAAATGTACAGGCAAATTCTATGTGAAAACATTTTTTACAGAGTACATTCAAAGCTTTTTATTGTAAAAAATTATGAAATTGCATATAAAGACAAATTTTACAAAGCGGTTACCAGCGCTTTATCCTTTCAAAAGGTACTTTATGTACTAAAATGTACATTTCAAGTATGAATAAGTAATATTACATAAGATACATTTTAGCTATTGCTCCTTAGGGTCTTGCCCCAGGGACAGCTTTGTACCTTTTCTTCTGCGTGTATTATAAATTATAAATATAAAAGCATATAAATTAATAAATGCATAGCTTTTTTGTAAAATAAGTCTGTAAAAGAAAATCATGCACAGATCATTTATTCATTATTTCCACACTAATCCAGACAAAATATTATATTAAAATATTATCATTTCAAAAAGAGTCAAAATATTTGGCTTGGAGGCCGATTCTAGCGGTGTCCATCCAAGGCTGCTGTTATTAAATTTTGTAGAGGGAAATGATGCCAGTGAGTCTGTGTAAGAGTAACAGAACATTTGAGTGTGTGAATGTTTATCTTACATTGGTCCACCCGGGAATGAGCAGCACCAGAGTAACCACACTTTTCTCCAGAGCAACAATGAGTAAATATACTGAGCACTGAGCCAACCAGGCCGCTATCCGAGGAGGATCACCTAAACACAGGAAGACACACTCAGAAATCCACAAAGAGTGTTTGACAAGTGATCAGTAGCCAAAAAAACTACAACTACAAAAATAATTGTAAAATAATGAATATAAAATAAGAAAATTAGAAATATTTCATAAACAAAATGTATTTATTTACTGAAGTATGTCACGTATATATATATATATATATATTTATTTATTTTTTTCCTTACATTATTAAAAGTGCATTAACACATAGATGTTAATAAATATAAGTTATTGCATAGTGATTATATATGTTGACATTTTATTTATTTATTCTGTGAAAGATAAATGCCTTTATTTATTTGTCATAATATTTTTATGATTATTGTTTTTTATTAAAAGCTAGATTGGCACTGATGTAACAATGGTTTAAAAATCCCCTTTTTTTTCTTTTTTTTTAATCTTTCCTTCTTTGTCCTTATACTTGTTGTTGCTTTTTTGTATTGTTCTGTGTTGGTTAAAAAATAAAATATATATATATAATATTAAAAAAAAAAGAAAAAAAAAATTCTAGATTGGCAATTATATTGGTGTATTGAACTATTTTATTCATGTTCTTCCATATAATGACAATAAAAAAATCTTAACATTACACTAAACTGGACATGGCACGCAGTCAAAAGAGGGATTTAAAAACTGATCTAAGCAGAAAAACAGTGATGAACAATTGTTTGGCCAAAATCATGTGCAACTATGGGCGTATTCCATCTGCTTTGAGAGCATGTGTACACGTGTGTGTGTGTGTGTGTGTGTGTGTGTGTGTGTGTGTGTAAAATGTTATTTTTCTATGGTGTTTTACCAAGAGAACCCCTCTGGGAAAGCAAGTATGGGGAAACCCAAACATATCTAAAAAAATATAACCTACAGCGCCCTCTGGTGGTAACGAACTGCACAAATAGATGCATCAGTTTCCCTTTGTTTTGAATGTTTTGTTTATGTTTTTGTGGTCATTATGAAAGCAGACCACTGTTCACCCATTAGAACCAGTCTCCACGTCAGTGGGACTCACCATATTCTCCAAACATCAGCAGTGTTAGCTGTCTATGTTCCACTATCTTGGAAACAACCTTCACCCCCACCCAGATCACCAGCATTCCCAATGTGGCATCCAACAGGAAGTTCAACAGATATCTGTTAAAAACAGAAAAGGGCCATTCAGTTAGTTTAATGGCAGGTTAAAGTAATAAACTTGACAAATAATTGACTCACAGAGAACAGGGATCTTCATTGGTGAGTGTAGACAAGAAAATGTTGGCAAAATGCATGAAAAGAGCCCCAATGGCCTGCTTTGATGTATCAAAGAACCTAGGGAAAACAAACAAAGGATGAGAGTTTGCTCTCTTCTGTTCTATTGCTCTATTATTTTAACGAATGTTTAATATTCTTACCAGATCCTCCATGGTCTTCTTATTCCGACAGGTTCACGAAACCTTTTCACTGTAAAGATGTAAAGATATCTTATTATAAGATTTTGTTTTGGAAGAAAAGAATAATCATGTGCAATACCAGCACTGCATTTAATTGATCAAAAACACATTCAAAATATGAAATATTACATTTTGAAGTATATACATATTTTTTATATTTAATATCTGAAATTAATTCTGTCATCAGCATCACACAGTGCTTTAGAAATAATACTAATATGCCGATTTGACACAAAAAACATTTCTTATTATCAGTATCAAAAACCATTTTTTACACAAGGCTGCATTTATTTGATTTAAATAAAAAATAATAATAATATTGCGAAATATTATTACATTATTACATTTAAAATAATGAGTTTCTATTTAATTATATTTTAAAAAACAATTTATTTCTGTGATACCAAGCAGAATTTTCATCAGCCATTAGTCCAGTGTCACATGATCTCTCAAAAATCATTCTAATATATTCTAATTTTTTTTTTTTTTTGGAGTCTGATATCTCTGTGAAAGAATGAAAAAAAGAGATAAAAATATAAAAATAAGAATAAAAACTGAAACCAAATCTAGTTTTATGAGGTTTATATACTACTTCAGGTTTATTACAAAATAAAAAAAATAGTTGAATATCAATTGTTTTTTTTACACAAAAAAATGAAGATAAAAAAATTTATGTTTAATATTGTCCACACACAAAAGACAAAATTAAATCAAATAAATTAAAGGCGGGAAAAAAAGCTAACCACCACCAAAATTAGAAATGAAATAATATTAACACTAAGGCATATCAAAACAAGCGTTCTCAAGAGAGAAAATTATTTCATTTAATCCCAAAACTGTCAAACTGTGGCACTATAACAGAAGCTGAAATACTTATCTGAATGTTTTTCAAATACGCAAACGGTTAGTCTATAATCAACAGCCAAACAGAAGCGGGATGATCACTGAACGTCTGAGGAAACTAACAGTGATGACGTCAACAAAGATAAGCAGCCAAAAAGAAGCCAGGAAGTGGCCAGAATAACAAAGAGGAAGTGCATACAGTAAAAAACACAAGCAGAGCTCTGACAGTATTCATCAAGTACAAATGTCACAGACAGAACATCTCCCAGCTTTTTCCAAGCCAAATTTCTTAATCCACACCGAAAATGTGAGTTAAACTTATTAATAGACAAAATACATGAAGAAATAAACGCCAGTCCTCTGATAATAACTAATGATTATAGGATATTTTTTCTCTGTACACAGCAAAAAAGTTTTAATGATCAACAGGAACAGCACAGATCCATGGTAATGTGTAACTTTAGAAAGGTCAGAGGTCATTTACCATGTTTTTGGGGGTTATTCAGTGCATGACCATAAAAAAAAATATATATATATATATACATATATATTAAAAAAAAAGTCTTAAAACTCACTGCCATCATTGATTTTTTTCACCTATTTTAGGTAAAAATCTCAATTCCAATTAATTAGAAACCTAACTTCTACACAAGCTGAACGTTTTGACTTCTGATTCCTATTCGTACCCCATATATGGGACACTTTCCACAAGGGTTTACATCTAAAATAACATCTCCACATTCACTTTATAAATGATCAGCAGCTGTTTGAATGAATATTAGGTCAGAATGACCAAATATTAACCAAGCAAATACTAATAGTGCATCTTTGAACTGAAAGATCACATGACACGGTTAGATATTGGGAAAGAAACAACTCTGGACCTCAGGGTTCAAACTTGAAAGGAAGGTCACATGACTCGTGCCCTCCAGCTGGAAACAGAAGCTTGAGTTTGGGATCTGAGCATCACATGAGCTCCAGGAGTCAATGCTGTTATCTAAACAATCTTATCTTTGAGTAATACTTGTACCTCATAGGAGTTTTTGTGTTGTTGTTGTTGTCGGAAAGTGAAATGCAGTCAGTTTCAGAGAACGGGACCCACGCAATTGGGAATTTCACATACGATTTCCCCATGCAAATTTTGCAGAAAAAAAAAACACTCTTATTTTCTGCTGACATCTCTCGATGTCAACCAAGAAACAGCAAACTCTGCTTTGTTCCTGATCCAATCAATTCCCGATTGATAAAATCAGCCTACATGTTTTCTTGCAGAATATCCTGTTGCACTCAGAAATACAGTAAACATACATTACGCTCCTTTTTGTTCCCGTAAGGTACACCACCTTACGGAAACAAAAAGAAGCATCATTTATGTTTACTTTGAGTGACAAAGTCCACGATTAAGAAATTAGCAAATGTTTATGAATACTGGTTCCTACATGTTCCATCACCATTTGAAACAAGAGCCTAAAAAGTAAGAAAGAACCTTTGACTGAATGATTCTTTGTGGAACCAAAAAAAGCACTTTTATTTTTAAGAGTGTAAGCTTATAGGAGTGCATGCTGTCTAGGTTTTGTTTATTTAGGTCACTGAATGATATTATAATATGCTCTGCTATTGATTCAAAGTCATTAAGTTCCTTATTGCTTGAAGGTTAAACACTTCAGATCTTGAATTAGTATACAAAGAGAGGAGTGAAAGAATTAAGAGCACCAGGAAGAAGGAACTAAAACGGCTAGGGTGGAATAAATCAGAATAAATAAAACATCACCACTGTCTCTGTACTGTAAATATGATTCATAGTGTTTTTTTTTATTTTTTGGAAATACTTATGATTAGCTTAAATTCATGTCAGTTTTTGTTTAAATATTACGAGAGATTATACCCAAAATGTGGTCTTTAGTCATTTTAGGTAACTAGAACAGCTGTAGTTTTCTTAATAGGGAACACTAAGCGGTAAACGCTGATCAATTGGTGTGTAGTGTTTCATACGTGCACTAATAAAATGTTGTTTGTGCTTTTTTTGGAATATCATATAGGCTAAATACAGTGCTATGTATAAATACGCTACTCATTTAGCACCAACCCCAAGTAGACTGTAAATTAAAAAAGCACAATTTAGCAATAGCTAACAAACAAGACTGTAAACAAACAAACCTCGAGCCACGTGCTACATTATATCCGTAACCATAAAAAAACCACACAGAAACACCGTTTCATTTGCGGTTTGGTTTAAAAAGCTTAACAAACTTACACATTAACGTGCTGAAAGCCAGAACAGCCAACAGTCCCTGAATAAAAACACTGAACGCGTCCATCAGAGATCCGTCCACGCAGCCCTGGTACCCGGGACCCACCAAATCACTCATATTACTGCTGCTTTTCCAAAAAACGAACATGTTTGCGTGTGAGAGTCAAAAGGAGAGTCATAAGATCCTTTTCGGAGCAGAAATCCTCGGGCAAACGACTTAAACTGGTATTCCGTTCAACTTTCACGTTACTGGCGAGATGACAAAGACATTGGTAAAGCAGACCGAAGAAGCCAGATCGCATTGGCTACACAACACCGGCGCTGTTGAAGTCGTGTCGAAACTGAGCGATGTGGCACAAGACAAAGCATTTCTCTCAGGTCACTTTCTTTCCTTCTTTTTCTTCTTGTTATTGAGTCAACAAGGGGGAAAAGCGGCTTGCTGACGTCACCTCCTGCTGCTGACATCTCCTGCAGCCCTTTGTCCCACACACACACCAGGACAAGCTACTCTTATTTTAGTCGGGTTTTTTTTTTATTTTGAGTACAGTTTTTTAAGGTGTCTTTGTTACAATGTAATATTACTTAACTAAATATGACTCTGGATCATTTTTCACATCATCTGAAAGCTGAATAAACTAGCTTAGAAATCTAAATAAGCATTGATGTATGGTTTGTTAGGATAGTACCATATTTGGCTGAGATACAGCTATTTGACAACCTGAGGGTGCAAAAAATCTAAATATTGAGTAATGCATACAGTATTACTAATCAAAAAATATATTTTATATTCTTAAATATACTGTAAATATATCTACAATATTTTATATAATTTTTACAGTAAGAAATGAGAAAATACCTTCATGGAACATGATATTTACTTAATATCATAATGACTTTTGGCATAAAAGAATCACTTTAACCCATACAGTGTATTTTTGACTATTGCTACAAATATACCTGTGCTACGTATGATTGGTTTTGTGGCCCAGGTTCAAATATGATTTGGTTAGGGTTACTAGCTTGTAATTATGCATAATTAATCATTGTTATAATGATTAGTTATTTAAAGACACCTTAAAATAAAGTTTAACTTTTATATATATATATAATTATATTATGGAGTGCAATGAAATTATTCATTAGATAATTATGACCATATTTATTAAAATATCCTTTTATACCTATATATCTTTATGAATAAACCATTCACAAAACACTGAAACATACAGTTTGATACAACTTTTCATAAAAACATTGCTGCATCTCAGGTTTATAAGCACTAAGTCAACGTTCCTCAGTCTTTTTAAGCCACTTTCAGTCGTGACAGACAGTGAAAGAAGTGTAATGGGGTGGGACTGCTTGATTTTTTTTTTTTCAGCTTCGATGATCTCTAAAGACATTAAAGTTATGCAAAGCAACAAGGCGGAACATAGGAGCGCAGCTGAAGCATGTCAAACAGAAATAAATGATACAACATCAGAATTAGATTTTACTTCAAAGAAACAGTTGTATAGGGCATAAGCAAGCAGTATAGAACAATGAGGTGCATTCATCAGCAACTACAAATGACCCCAATGGTAGTTCAGTAGGAAGTTTACTATCAATATATTTACTAAACAATCATATTATGCTGCATTTTTTCCATTAAGTTTGATTTTACTATATTTAAAAGCTGTCATTACAGCTACAGCCGATTTTATTTGTTTCACTTTTTAAAGTCACGTCTTCTATTTCTATTACTCGCAGTTGGTGTGTTTATGTCTGGGAAGTTACTTTTAAAAGTAAGGCATTGCAATATTGCAATACGCCCTAAATAGTAAATAATTGCATTACTTTTAAGTGACTTTTTTAATCTGGGCAAGGTTTGCTTGTTTGTTCCTAATACAAAAAAAACTATCTTACAAATGCAAACAAACGTGAAATAAATATGCCTCAGGCTGAAGGAAATGTAAATTCATAGAGGCCACTGCTCAAACAAATTGCGTGAAGAATATGACACAGGATAAGGAAGTTCAACATTATTCAGCAATAACAAAAATGAAATGTAAACGTGTCATTCTTTGCTTAGTATGGCTGAACTGGATCATCAAAGGTCATTGGCAAAGACATTGGTTAATGAAATGGAGTCAAATACATAAATAATATTTATCTTAACATATTTCATTATTGCAGGTTTGTATAATATATTCTGAGGAATATGGAATCTGTTTTTTGTGCAGGAGAGATAGTAAATGCAAGCTGAAGAACTCATTGTGTTCCAACAGCATGCACAACGCCTCCACACTTAGGCTGATGATTGGTTGCCTGCTGATGGCAACATTAGCCAAAGTTGCCCAGCAACATTGCTCAAAAAGTTCCAAGTGAATACTTCCATTAAGAAGAAGTTTTGAAACTCATTGATGCCACTACTGGCTGTGACGGTACTGATAAGGAACACGGGGAACTCTGAGACAGCCTGTGTAGCTGTGACAGAGCAGAACAGGCAGACTGGGGCTGAAGTGAACTCTGCAGTAGATGATGCCACTTTAGATAAGGAAGTGTGTGCAGGTCAGTCATACACAAAAGCAGTAGCCATCACAGGAAGCACTGATGACAAGGTAGCACTTCTGGGACCACTAGAGCAACGACTGCCAGGCTTGGGACCTTCAAGACCACTGGTTCCTGGTGATGAGATCACTTGATTTAGGAACACTGCTCGAGCGCTGGTACAACCAGGGCTTTGGAAAGCTGGGACAACTGGATTTGAACAATTAACTTTTTGAGTACCTAGACCACCAGGCTTAGGAGAACTGGAACTTGGGACCACTGGGCTAGATTTGGCATTGAGGAACAAGAATGAGGGCAGAAAATGTGCCACCGCTGGCTGGGAAATGTAATAGGGCTCATTAGGGAACATGTATGTACCCCACAGTGTAATGGGACAGATTCTTATGGCTTAATTAATTTGAAGTCACCTCATTGAGTCCTTTTAAAGTCCTTAAAAGCTTTCTCCTCCCAGTCCACAAAGCTGGCAGGAGAATAAAAGCACCTCTCCGTGGGGTCTCTTTCCACCAAAGGCACGCAAAGTCTGTAATGTTTGGTAATTCAGCAACAAGGAGCAGGATCCAATTGCAGATTGTGATTTATTAAAATAAATAACTAGAAACAGGACAGAAGGAGCCAAGGAGCCAACCAATCATACTCATATGGAACATAATAAACACTCAAACTTATAAAACAAAGGCAAGGAACTTAAAAGAGCGAAACAGGAACTGAAAGTAAAAGACTACAAGCTAAAAGTCAACATAAACACTATTAAAGTGTTTTCTATTTTTCTGGTTGTTAGTATTTACAGTAGTGCTCAGCATGAAACAACTAGACTGTGTGTTCACTAACAGATGCCTTTGTTATATTGATATTGGTGTATATACCAACTAAAACTAAACTAAACTTTAAAAATCATTTGATCTTCAATGATCTATGGATATTTTCATTTACATATACTTTGCATGTATACCAAAGTATTGGCTACCAGATAATGTCCAGAGGTAATTACCCTAAGCAAAACTTTCAGTACTATACCACAGCATGGAGAGGATAAAGTATTGACCCACATTGTCTATCTCCTCTCACAAGGTCGCTGCTCCAGCAGTGGTAATCTGTCCCCGGACGTGCTTGTCACAGTCTCCTCTTGTAGATTAAGCTCAAGGCATGAACCATCTGTTACTGTAGCATCACTAAGTGGTAGACTGCGCTAGATGAGAGCAGTTTTTTTGGGGTAGGCTAGGAAGTTCACCTTGTTTGTGGACATAGTGTGAATGTGTGTAATTGGTTTGATGGTGGTGCCTGAAAAATTATCTGTATTTCTACACACCAATGCTTTTGAGAAGCTTTTTTGTTGGTGTTGTTTTGGCGGAGTAGTACTTTACAGTGAGCTGTAAACTAATGTTTCATATTAATGTCAATTTAAATTCAGCACAGCAATAAATACCATTACCACAGGATGGCAATGGAGGACAAGTTGTATGAATTTGTATGTCTTGAAATAGGATTGTAATTTCTAAAGAATATTAATTTCTGTATTTCATTAAATTAGAACTATGCTTTATCAATTATTAAAAGCGATGCATTGTTTTTACATTCATTTGCAATTAGATATACTGTAACGTTCTTTATATAAAGTTGTGACGAACTGTAAAATGTATTTACTAGGCTTCTAAATTCAGTAAAGTGACAACTTTTAGGGGTTTTTTTTACTGACGAGGATGAAATAAACCATTAAGATTCTTAAATTACATTGTCATATTCATATAAAAATTATATTTCTGTTTATGAAAATTAGAGGCTATTTACTTTAGCTATTTTGTTTTGATGCCTAATATAAGACTCATGAAATTTGATGATGAAACTGAAAGCATAACTTCTGAAATATTATTTATGAAATATTCTGTATTTTAGATCTTGTGATTATTTAAGATACATAATTGTGGAAGCGATTTAGCTGACGGAAGGGGAAAAGCGACTAATGGAATTATGGAAAGAATTTGAAATTCTTTCTTTTTGAGTTTTAATATAACAACATCACTTTAAATCACACACACGTGGAAGTAAAAAGACGCTCCACGCGTAAAGCGCTCAATAGTTCTTGTAATAATCAAATCGATGATCAAGAGGAAAAACAAATGAGGTTGCAACAGCAGCCCCCTCTTGTTTACACCGTCTCTGTATCAAACCCTAGTGAGTTACCTACGTAGAGAGCACTTCGTTAGCATTTCTACCACGTTCGCTCCCAGTATTTTTGTCCATCGAAATGTCTAAAGAGTCCAAAAACGATGCATGCGTCAATGATGCCCAAAAGCGCTGAATGCCCAAAACTGTCCGAAGGTTTAAGTCTCAGCCACGAGTTTCCCCACCAGAGGGAGGCGGAGGCTCGGGTCATTTCTATTTATAATGGGCTGAACAAATTTTGCAACTGTAAAGGTCAATGAAGGAGTCGGCTTGAAAATAATCTGTAGATGTTGTCGAGACATGCGCAGACGCGGGATGATGCCATATTGGACACACGCATACACACACCGCTCCTGCTTCAACCAGAACACCGGATCCCTCAATTCACATAGACGGAAAAAACTCGCTTAAGGTAAAAGCAACATCATCAGCACGAACTTCATTCTGTAATAGCGGTCGTGAATGACACGGCCTCGCGCTTCTTCGCGCGAATTTCCGCGTCCGGACGCTTTTTCCTCGTTTAAAACATTTGGAGGTTGTTCGTAACAGTCAGAAATACACAGAGGCGTCTGCGTGAGAGTTGACAAAACGGTCCGAGAATTAAAGTAACCTTATTTATACGCGAGACGAACGTCGAGCGACCGCACTTTCGATTCTGCCGACAAATATAGGCTATTTACGAAGAGGCGCGCGCTGGGAATGTCGTGGAAAAATAACGTTTATGTAACAAGCGATATTTTCGTGTCGCGCTCTTCCTCAAAGTGACTCTCGCTCTGTTACTATTGACTTTATTTTCAAACTGCCATTTGACCTCCTTTCGATTTCAAAGGACACAACCGTTCGGGTGTAAATATTAACACTTAAGTTGACATGTTCGGGCGGTGTTTATATAAATGTTTTCGAACGTCACGAACCGGTCGGTGTACGTGATTCAGGTGCGCGGAATATGAGCCGAAATCCTCGTTCCTCGTGTATCAAATCCACTTTCAACATGGCGGGTTAAGGTGTGTTAAAACTGCCATGCAAAATCTTTGAAGAAGGAAAAAATAAAACCGCACTGTGTCCGCGTCCAGTTTTCGTTTCTTTCGCTGCACCTGGACGTGCTTTAATGAATTAAATTCAAAGCCGTCGTTCGGCGACGTCGGTGGAGTTTTTTTCCGCTGCAATACTTTTAGAGTGTGTAAAGTACAGTATCACACATGCTCATACAATATTTCCTGTTTCGCTTTGTGCACTCTTAGCTGTGCGGGCTGACAGAGTCATAATTATATTCGCATATTAGTCCTTTTAAATCAAACGGTTCCCCACTTTCAAAAAGCTATTTATTAAGACGTGACACGCTTTATAGACGAATTAAAGAACCAGCGCGTTTTTCTCAAATCAATTATGATGATTTTGAATTAAGCGAAAATCCGAGTGGTTGGTTATTTGATGAACCTTTTTATTAGTGCGGCGGATTAAACTGTAGACAGTAATAAAGGGGAAATGGAGTCACGCGCTTGGAGATGAGATGGAATTGTATTTTTTTTCTTTTTTATTCTCTGCCTGACCTGAAAAAGATGGACACGAATAAGTCTCTACGTGTCTGGTAGCCTTTTTTAGACTATCACACATAGCAGGCCCGTGTATTATGAAGCATTTGTTTAACCGTTCTGATCTAACGTTACGAAATAAACATGTTTATGGAATTCATGGCATCCAAATCATCGATGTGTTGACTGCGCGTGAAGCATTTGAATCGATAGTGCCTTCACAGTTGAGTCAGAAAAACCTAAGTGCAGAAGAATGAGACAGAAGCTGATAATTTACACCTGCCCTGCGCTTCCAGGGTGCGAGCTGGGGAGAAGAGATTGACCGGCCCGAACCCTCAAAACTAAGTCAAAACGAAAGACGTGAGGTCTTAAAAGTGGCCTACGTATTATATTTTACAGCCAGCCGCACAAGTTTACGAGTTATCGAGTGCGTATTGTCCCTCGCGGCCAAATAGACGCTAGCAAACAGAACTCGCTTTAGTCTGAGGAGGTAACCATAGTAACAGCACGCAGCTTGAGCGCGTGCAGTACGATACGTAAACAAAACTGCGTTTAAATTATTACAAAATGTGTGATGTATGACAGAGACGTTAAAAAAAGCGTAGCCTACTGTAGCAGTGGAGACAAGTTGCACAAAAACGTTTTGTGACCTAAATATTTAACAACAACAAAAAAGAGCCTTATTCGCGCACATGTTGATTACGTAACATGTAAAGTAGGCTGGTGGTAAGCAATATTTAAAACACACAAACATTGTCAGATGTGCATTGTGAGGGAGAGATATGCGATACGTCATAGGGTAATCAGATAGTTTACCCTCGGGTCGCACAGATCGGATGACTGCTGCTCTTCGGTCGCGGATTGAATAATGCAATTTACATTCAGCCCATTATGATGTAATGCTATTGAGGACGTCACAACGTGAGCTTGAAAGCAAGGTGGCCTCCAATTAGACTTTCACATTTGGGATGATTCATTTAAAGGGGAACTTGCCTCACAAATATCTTGCAGCGCAGGAATGCATGGGCAGTGTTTATTCTTATTTAGGATATAGGCTTATGCATAGGTACTATCCTACATCCTACACATATTATCTAGTGTTACCAACTCGCTTAGCAAACAGACAGCATGAATTTCCCTTTATACAGTCATAATGTTGTTTTTACAGAATGATGGCATGGGTATTTTTCTTCATCTGGTTAAGAGAGGAAATAGCAAGGCACTGAATACTGAAGCCTACCTTGGTAATGCCATCATGTTATGGTTTTGAGAAGTGATGTCATCCTATTTCCATTTAAGACTGATGATTTACAGAAAGAAAGAAAAAACATTGGATAAAAAAAAAATGATAAAATAAAGATATAAACAAGTCTAATGGATTAAAACAATCATGTTTGACTTTCAATGTGTTTTCAATGTTGAAGTAAATTTAGGGTGGTTGGATGAGCCTAAGTGCAATGAACCCAACACAAGTTGGTAGCTTGACTTGCATGTGTAAAAGCGAAACTTTTCTGAGAAACAGCACTGGCAATTTTACACTTATTTTCACACATTAAACAAGAACGCTTGAGGACTTGTATTTAATATATATGACACCAATAAAACATTGACCACACAGTTGTAATAGATGCTGTAGGCCTGCTTGAGTTCACAACATGCATTGCAGCATTAATTAATTACGATAACCTATCCATTCAGTCGTATCTGACTCTCTGCGACCTTATAGAAACATTCTCCATGCTATCCCATCAAGCACTGCTCATATTAGTTTCGATGGTGTCAAAATAGCAAGTTCTTTGTCATCCCCTTCTTCTGATTTCACTGACTGCTCATTCCTGACCTTTCTAGAAAGTTTGCATGCTTAACATGGCTAAAAATGAAGGGCATATTGATTTCAGCTTCTAGGGATGACCCATGGGTTTTATTCAATGCAGTACTTATCCTAAATTAAGTATTTAATGTTTGTTGCTTTTACTCGTGTTGTTATTGGTCGGTTATGTGGGTATTTTTTAAAGCTCTTTCTTTTTCTCATTTGTGTTTTAAGTTTTGCTGTACATGTATAAATGCGTAATTGAATTTATTGGCTTCTCTGTCGGTTCAAATTTTTTTTTAATAGAGCTGTTTCAGGGCTCTTGCCATAAGCATTTTCCTATATTTCCGATATATAGAGTTTCCTGGGGAACATTAACCAAATAAGGCAAACAGTCAAACTGTGGGGAAAAAAAAGTTTTTTAATAGCAGAACTAATAGCTGAAAACTCAAGTTTTTAAGTTGAAGCGGGTTGAATTTTTTACATTGTGATGACATCAGGAAAACTCACCACATGTGACCCTGAACCACAAAACCAGACAATTTTTTAAAACTGAGATCTGAAAAAATAAGCTTTCCGTTGATGTCCGGTAATGCTAGGATAGGACAATATTTGATACCACTATTTGAAAATCTGGCATCTGAGGGTGATCGATCATCTAAATATTGAGAAAAATCACCTTTAAAGTTGTCCTAATGTTCTTAGCAATGCATACTAACCAAATAAAATAAGTTGTATGCATACTAACCAAATAAGTTGTAATATATGTATAGGATGAAAGTTACAAAATACAGTATCTTCATGGTCTCTGCTCATGATTTTAAAATAAAAATCAATCGTTTTGACCTTTCTTGAGCATTTGATTTTTGGCTATTGTTACAAATATAGCTCCTTGTGCTCACAAACAAATGCAAGGTCCTGACTGATGCAGACTGATGAGCACGCAGCTAGCCTTAACAATTCCTCTCTCCAAGTTGGGTGATTAAAATGGATTATTAAACGCGTCTCAGATTGAAAAAGGCCAGAGCCATTTATTTTAATAAGAAAAGCAGTGCTACATTGTGCTGCGATAATCCTTTAATTCCCCTTCCACAGTTTAACAAGTCCAGGATTAGAGCGAGAGAGGGCATCTGGCTCAATATGAGCTAATCGATCGCACGGCCTGCCTAAAATCGGGATTTACTCTGAAACAGCCCACATTTATAGATTAGGCTTGATAATTCACTTTAATCTAACATCTTCAATCTGGAGGGGTCTTTCCATCCATGGGGCACAATTGCGTTGGCTGAACCGCATCGAACCCGCAATCAAGACATCCAAATGACAGCAGCAATGAATATGAAATAAAAACTAAATTGCCTTTTATAAGTGACAACAATGTGACAGCAATTTGGATGCAATTCCCATGACCTGGGAACCTTAAAACCCACATATTTTAGGTCACAGTGTGACATAAATTTCCGTTTTGATTCACATCCGGGTTAGTGTGGAACACCGCCAGAAATGAGTCTGCCAAATGAGTGACAGAAACATAATATATATAGTTTTTTTTTCTGTGGAATTGGTCTGCTGTGTTTATAAAACACACAAAAAAGCACATACATAACGATACACTGCCATCATGGCAAATATTGAGTGAGTCATATGCACGGAAGTGGTTTTGGTGTTAAAGTGCACTTCTCATTCTTAGTTCCATCTGAAACCAGAAAAAAATAATCTTTAGCGTCACAATGTATGCATTATTTATTGCTCTTCACTCCAAAAAGAGCACCTTCAGATATGTTTTTTTTGTTCTTGTGAAGAATCAGTTTTCTTCTGTGGTGCTCTTGAGTGGAATGGAAATGAAGGACTGGAATGATGGAAAAGGTTCTTTAGACTAACATATTGGTTTCTGACCAGTACAGATGGTTTTCTAAAGAAACAGTGAATGAAAAAAAAATGTTGGCCTCAAAAAACCCCGCAACATTTTAGTCCCAAATGGAAGTTTTATTTTAATGAATCGTGTATTGAATTCATTAAGATACTATGTGATGCACTAGTTCTAAGCAAACCAAAAATGAGCAAACAAGGCATGTTTTGTCTTCTGTTTTCAAAGAAAAACCTAGATGTTAAAAGTGTTAAAGCATTATGTGGCTACTTGACTTCGAAGCAGTAGAAGTAGACATAACCAGAACAATCTATCAGGGTTTGAATGATGTGCAATCATCAGTTTTTACACACTGGAGACTGTGCTGAAGATCCAGATCACAGCCAACAGGAGAGCAGAACTTTACGCCAATTTAGATTAAACAAAATTGTAAGATTGCATAATGGTCTATTTGTTAATAACCCAGCATTTCTATACAGACTCCACTGAAAGTAGATACGCTATTGTTTATTGTTGAATAAACAATGGCGCGAATAAAATCTTCGATGTCAAGAGCAACAGTGTGTAGCTTGTGAGAAGTTCGCATCTATTTTGAGCCTGATCTCACAGCAATTCGTAAAAAAATTTTTTTATTATGTACAAATTCGAAACGTACATATTTTACGAGTCCCAATTTGTTATAATAGTTAGGTTGTATGAATTTGTCCGAACTAATTCGTAAATTGCGTACCAATTGGTTGTAAGGCTGTGTTGCTTTTTTGAAAGAATAAAGATTTTGTAACCGTATTGTAGTTTTAGTGTTCGATTGTTGACGTTTTTCTATGTGCAACCCTTCTATGATCATGTTGATAGATACGCTCTTATACATTGAAAACTGGTAAAACTGGTAAAACACATTAGCCGCATTTGAAACATCTGTTGACATAAATGGCCTTGTGTAAAACCAGAAATCTTTGGTGTATTTATTAATATAATAACATTATTGGACTAGTTAGCGGAAGAGAGAGAGAGATGTGGGAGTGATATGAATGCTGGCGTTTGTCACACTTGTGTTTTTGTCTAGTCTTAAGTCAGTAAGATTATTGACAGTCATTTGCAGATCATTTTCTTTAATGCTAGATGCACACTATAAGTATATGCAGGTGAACAAACAAATCACATTATTTGAATTAACATCTCTTTTTTGTATAAAACAAATTATGAATAGACCAAAATGTTGAGCTGAATTTGATTTAACAATGAATTAACTGGGTTGTGCAAGTTCTAGAACAGAAAACTGACCACAGAGGAAGTTTACTCATTATAGATTTCCTTGTGGCTGTAGTGAAAATGCAACACATACTTGAGTTAAGAACTGCATTGGGACACATTTTGGAACACAATGATGCATGAAATGGAAACATTCGCCTTCATGTGTGTGATCAGAATATGACTCGTCCAAATACATAACTATAAAGATACTTTCTTACTGTGTCTCTCTCTCCTACCAGGCATGGATTGTGTAGAGGAGGAGGTGGATTTCAACTGGGATAAGTACCTAGAAGAAACTGGAGCCACTGCTGCCCCTCACACTTCATTCAGACATGTGAGAACACACAGACAGAATGTCTCGCTCTGTGTGTGTTGATGTATATATGTATATTAGTGCTGCCAAATGTTAAATCGCATCTAAAATAAAAGTTATATTTTATATATATATATATATATATATATATATATATGCACACACATTATGAAAACAAAAACTTTTATCATTTGATAGCTAATGTATATGTATACGTATGTGTACATACATATACATATATATATATATATATATATATATATTCAGCATGATCCTTCAGAAATCATTTGGATATGCTGATTTACCAGTGGTGCACTCTCAGAAATAAACGTACAAAAGCTGTCACTGGGGCGGTAACTTTTCAAAAGGTACATGCTTGTACCCTAAGGGTCCATTTTGGTAACCTGAAAGATACATATTAGTACTTAAAGTGTACATATTTGAATCTAATAGGTTCAACAGTGTACCTTTTAAAAAGGTGCCGCCCCAGTGACAGCGTTTGTACATTTATTTCTGAAAGGGTTTTTCTGTTTAATCTTTTATTCATTTATTTAATTAATTTATTGGACCCTGTGATGCTTTGTTCCACATACAGTTATTCATTTATTTAAAAATAGAATTATTTTGTAACAGTATATACTAGCGTTCAAATGTTTGGGGTTAGTATGTATGTAAAAAAAGACTTATAAAGACTATGTATTGTAACAAATTACATCTAATTTAAACAAAACGGAATTCTGATGAATAAATACATTTTTCAAAAATAAATTAATATTAAGTAGCAGAATAAATCAATTGTAATATTTTAAGTTTTACTGTATTTTTGGAATCAGTCCAGCCTTTGGTAAGCATAAGAGACTTCAAAAACTTACATACCCCAAATGCTTTCTGATTTTGTAAATGGTGTTTTGTAAAAACTAGTCCGAATACGAAATTGTGTAACATGCTTCACTTCAAAATCATGGGCAAGCTTAAAAATACCACCCAGAAAACATGAAATACAGGTTAGGTTTGGCACTGTGTTGGGTTGCTATTTAAGGTCTAATGTCAAATCAGGTCCTGAGGATCACGCACATTAACAAAATAGGAGGTGTGGCATTTAACTTTAGGCTTAAACTGATCAATACCCAAGAATGTAATATCAGCAGTATGGTTATTAGTGTTTTTAAGGCCATCAATAAGCCCATATATCTTTCATGGAAGAATACAGCAAAGTCTTAATACATGATACTAACACCTGACTGAACCTTACAGGTGGAGCTCAGTCTTCAGAGCAGTTTTCAGCCTGGAATGAAGCTTGAAGTAGCAAATAAGGGCAGTCTGGATACATATTGGGTTGCCACCATTATAACCACATGTGGTCAGTTGCTATTGTTACGCTACTGTGGCTATGGCGACGACCGCAAGGCTGACTTCTGGTGCGACGTCATGACAGCAGAACTTCATCCAGTCGGCTGGTGCACTCAGAACAACAAAACCCTTCAGCCACCTGAAGGTAAGACGCAAGTGCACCCAAACTTAAACCAACGCACCTTTAGAGATACATCTCTATTCAAACACAGATAAAGCTGATAAAACAGTCCCTCCTGTCTAAGCAAATGACGTACAAGCTATGCAGAGCAGTCCACCTCGTTTGTTCAAGTAACAACATCAAGACTTTAACTACTTACGCTAATCAAACAAACAATGCAAAATTGTACTGAAATTTACGCACAGTCCTCCAAAATGAATGAGTGAGCACTGTAATGTCTGTAACAGCTGGAAAGCCTGAGACAGGCTTTAGATTTAAGTGGATTATCATCTTCCAAAGGTGGGATTGATTCTTTGAAACTGGAAGCAGGTTATCAGTGTTATCCAATACACCATATCATTTCTTGATGAACTTTAACCTGGATTTTCAGTGTTTGCCCCAAAACAGCAACGGTGAAGAGTCACAATTCTTTACAATAATCCAGCATTTGCTATTTGAGTGTGTTTATATTGTTCTTGCTATTTTATGCCCGGTCTCATGGCATAAACACAGCTTGGTGCACTTTTTAGCGAGACAGGAAATACGTACCAGTAAGTACATACGACTGCAGTTTCCAAAAGAAATGAGCACTAGAGGCAGAAAAACTCTTGATACCTTTTTATTTCTAAAACATAGCATATTAAAACAATATTAATATGCTGGGATATTTGAAAAAAAAATCTTTTGAACGTTAGCATTACACATATCCAGATTCAAATGTATGGTTTCTCATAGATGGTAGGTTTGTATGGTAGATTTGAGAGGCCAGAAGCACCGGTTTGAATCCTGGGTGACTACAGTTTAACAAAACAGTTCGAATCTGTGTAGAAAGAAGTTGAAATGGCACGGTTCCATCAACAAATGCGTTGGGGTTGGATTAGGTGTAGGTTATATTAGGGTTGGATTTGGTGTAGGGTATATTTTCAACATGAGCATTACATTTTAGCAACAGTCCATGGATATTTCAATTCTGAACCGCCGCAATACATACCTATATCATTGTAATATAAACATGTCAGCGTTCACACATTGAACCTATGTTTTAGCGGCAATCAGAGGACATGTCTCTTTTAAGCAGAGGCGAAATGTGCAGTAAGGTACATAAAAATGGTGTTGCACAAAAAGTGCACAGAGGTACATTAAGGTTAATAAAGGCAAGAAAAATAACCATATTTAAAACTGTGTAAACAAGGGTCACGTTTCCGTACGGCAGAGTATGCCATACCTAGCCAAGCCCATTAAGTGTGCTGTGAAAAATCCAAACTCTC
>JAUCNO010001091.1:6676884-6718379 GCA_032353835.1 Enteromius viviparus | reverse complement strand
ACAGGTATTCCCGGCTATGCGTTATTACTTTGGAGCGGTTATTATTCGAAAATAATGAGCCTGCAAATGTCTCAACTGACCAATCAGAATCAAGCATTCCAGAGAGCCGTGTAATAACCCTTTTTAATACACTACAAAAGGCATTTATGTGGTATTATTGGCAGAAGTGATATTGTGTGTAATATTCGCGGGGACAATATGCTTGGAAATAATATTTCATGTCTTTGCAGTGCGCCACACAATAGCAATAAGATTTGCCCCTTTAGTAGTTTTAAAACAAAGTCTGAGCTTTCAGTTTTATAGCGAAACACAAATTGTGTCTTACAATAATGTATTGTTCAAGTCCCTTCATTAAAGTATACTTATATGTGTTTTTCCTCTTTGTTTCAAGTGTATAGCACAATATAAAAGTGAGGCATGGGAAAACAGGCTATAGACGTACTTATAATCAAGTGTCATTGTAATCGGGACAATTATTGACTTACACTTTATATTTTGACTTTAATCTAGTCTTCAAAAAAAATGTTTTTTTTTGGTGGCACTAAAACGCTGTTGTAAATGTCCCATTTTTAATGTCAAATTATTAACATGAAAGTGTGCTTAGCCTATTTTAACAAGTGAAACATTTATTTTAGTTCTGTCAATTAATAGCATGCAAAATACAAAGTTTTAGTTTGCATAATGTGTTTTGTGCATATTATGTATACTGTATATACATAAATACACACGCATACAGTATATTTTGAAAATATTTACGTCTATATTTATATAATTTCTATTATAAATAAATCTATTTAATACATAAACAACATTTTTCTGAAATATATACATTCATGTATGTGAATTTACATAAATATAAACAGTACACACATATATTATTATTATTATTATTATTACTTATTTTGGATTCGATTAATCATTTGACAGCACAAATTTATTTAAATAAATATAAATATAGGCCTAAACTTCATTTTATCCATTGGGAATTTATTGGATTAAGAAAAGCAGGCATTATACACTGAATGAAGGTGGTCGTTTGGAGAGAGGGGCTAAAAAAGAAGAGGACTTAATGATGTCAGCAAAAAGAATTGTCGATGAAATATTAGGAAAACCATGTGTTTTTCAAAAAGTGCATTGATGCTTCATGCGCAATAAGACCAGCAACATGCATTAAGATTAACATGCATTCTACCAAAATTGCATGGTTTCATTTGCATGGCTCTGTATTTGTTTTCCTGCAGGAAAGGCCGTCAGATTACTATCAAACAGAAAGAGCATTGTGCCATTGCACTAGTATTAGTTTCAGATCCAGTAAATCCAGCTAGAATTCGGGAACACAAATGAAGTGATTTACTTGTGCTGCTGCTTTTAAAGACTAGTCCAGTCAAACTGTCAGCGGTGAGGAACTGATTTGGAGATGTATTTGTATAATGTTTGTGTGTGCATCTACAGAAAAGGGTCAGGTGTACAAACAGAAGCGGCCCACCATGTATCCCCCTTGGAGCAGCACGTTTGACGCTCACGTTCACAAAGGACGAGTAATGCATGTGGTGGTCAAGGACAAGACGGCTGAGCTAAAGACAGAGGCTACTGTTCAACTCGACTCCCTCGCTTCACGCTGTAAGAAAGAGAACGGCAAGCTGGAGATCTGGGTGAGAAAGCTAAATGTGTTCCCAGTGCTGAGGCACAGTCTATTGTACACCGAGATAGCTTGAGCTGTGTTTTGGCGCCATTTAATAGAAATAAATCATTTTTAGGGGGTTAATTAGAACACTAAATAAATAAAAATATTGCTGGGCAATGATTAATCGCATACAAACGTTTTTGTTTACAAAATATGTGTGAGTGTGGGTTTACTGTGTATATTATGTATAAATAAACAGATTATATACCTTTGAAAACATTTACATGCATATGTTTTTATTGATATAATTAATATTATAAACATTTAATTTATAATTATAGTTTTATTTTCTGAAACGCATCCATGCGTGAATATTTTTATAAATATACACAGTACACACATATATTTTGTAAAACAAAAACTGATTTTGGATGCAATTAATTGCTGCACAGCGCTAAAATATGTAGTTTTTTTTATCTGGGCATTTTTATAATTACTTAATATAATTAATTTTTTTATGAATATATACACATGTAAATATTTTCAAAATATATGTGTATGCGTGTGCCATATATTATATACATACATAATAAATATAAACAGTAGATGCATTATACAAGCAAAAATATTTATTTTGGATGTGATTGTTTCCCAGCACTAACGTAAATCTATAAAAATGGATGTTATAAATCTTTCAAATATATTTTTAATTATTAAAAAAGTTTTTGTTTTTGTATAATAAAGCTGGAACTGAAGCCACAGGGTCGCTTATTGATGGAAGCACGGTATTTTTTGGAGAGGAGTGGTGAGTATTTCTCCACACACACAATCTCTCACTAATCAATGTTAGCATTATTACTTATATTATTATGTAATCATGTTTTAATGAGAGGGTGAAGCTTGATGGAGTTTTTAAACTGGGATCAGGGGACATAAATAAGGTTTGGTGTTTTTATGTGGGCTTGTTCATAGATGCTACGGGTCACGGTGAAGGAAATGGAGAAACCGAACGGGAAAAAGAAGGGGTGTTTGCTCTTCATCACAGACGAGGAGCCATCAAACAGGCCAAAGTTCATGTGGTCAAATGTCATGAGTTTAGCGCCACCTTTTTCCCTCAACCGACTTTCTGTTCAGTCTGCAAGGAGTTTGTCTGGTATGATGCATATGTCTCAAATATTCATATATTAATACAAATATATTGTAAAGAACCTTCGTAAAATAATGCGGAGTGGAATTTTATAGATTAATCTATTTATTCATTATGATTCGAAAATATTACAAATATTAATTAATGCAATAAAATTATTAAACTGTAAAATTTTAAAGTCGGCTTGTTTCTTTTGTGTTGTGCACTACTGGGCCACCTTATGAAAAAAAAAATATAATATAGTTTTTATATATAATAATTGTATATGTACATGCAAGACAATGTGTGTACTGTATATTAGATTATACATTACATTCATATTTTCTTTATTGTTTTTTTTTCCTGTTTCAGGGGCCTTAATAAACAGGGATACCAGTGTCGACGTAAGTCTTTTTTTTTTCACATCCTCATTAATGTTGCAGTTCCTATACAAGTTTCCATTCAATCCGTGTCAGGACTCCTCCTACACACTTCTCTCTTCTTTTTCCAGAATGCAATGCTGCCATCCATAAAAAGTGTATAGACAAAGTCATCGCCAAATGCACAGGCTCAGCGGTAAACAGTAAAGAAACCATGGTAAATTAATTTTTCATCACCCTTTAATTGAATCGCATCAAATCACGCTAAGTGTTTTGCTCAAAAAAGCGTTTTGGAGCCCTGAATTTACAGTAACTCAGAGACCTCTAGACATTTTATACAACTTTAGGCTAATTATAGATTCAGCAAAGCTTTAGTAATTGCAGATGAACTCATAATTCTAAATATTTAAGAAAATGACTAATCTTTTTGTCACCGGCTCCTTCCTCTTTCAGTAATTGGTAGAACCACAAAACATCTTTCCACATTTTACTGAGTCACACCGAAAATCACCAATGACGTTTTTGACATTGTATTTTTTCCAGACTAAATCTGTGTGTATGTGTGTTGTAGATCCATAAGGAACGTTTTAAGATTGACATGCCTCACAGGTTTAAAGTTAATAACTACATGAGTCCCACGTTCTGCGAGCACTGTGGAACCTTGTTGTGGGGTCTTGCTCGGCAGGGCCTTAAATGTGAAGGTGATTCATTACACAACCACATGCCAACTATGAATGTTTAAGGGTCATTCTGTGAAAGGCTCATGCGTTTCATCCATTTTGAAGAGGCGGTTTTTGACGTAAATGTCAATAGTATTCAATATAAAAATTATTGAATAAAAATAAGATGGCACAACAAAAACATAAATGGATACGTGTACATGTTAGGACGTAACTTTTAAGGAATAGAAGTCTTTTTTCCAATGTTATTTTTTAATCTGAAATTAAGTAATAAAATGCAAGTAGTGATAAAAATGTGTTCACTTACAGAAAGAATGATGATGTTACAGGCCAATTAACCTAATCAGTTGCTAGATGTTCTCCCAACGGAATCGGAATTTGCTCAAATGACTTAAAATTCTTTTTGTTTTAATTTAAAAAATAAAAACGTATCAACATTTATGAAATCCGGGTTGTAAATGAAATAATTATTATATTATTAGTAAGATAAAAAGGTAACAGTTTATGTGCAACCTTTTTAATAATAATAATAATAATAATATATAAAGAGCATTACATAAAAAATAATGTTACTAAGTTGTATATGATTTTTCATACATATTTAAGTGTGTTTTAAACATAGGGCCAGTTTCACAGACAGGGCTTAGACTAAGCAAAGATTGGGCCATAGTTTAAAAATGGCATTTAAGTAATTTACTTGCTTAAACAAAAACATTACTAGGTTGCATCTTAAGACAAAACAATGGCTCTGATATCTTTTAAGATCATTCAGTGCAGGTTTATTTCAGTTGAAACAGATAAGACTTACATATTAGTCAAGGACTAGGCTTAAACTCACACCAAGCACAAGGCAGCAGGCAAGCTTGAGCTTAGAATAAACATACAATATCGTTTGCTGGTGTGGACGCAAATATAGTTATTTGATAGTTAGGGTTAGTCATCATGCTTGGCTTGAACGGAGCTTAAGACTTGTCTTTGAAACCAGGGGATACTGTATAAGGAATTTTAATCAAGGATGCAAATGCCGCTCTTTTGCAGAATGACTCCTTAAAACATAATTATTTATGTTGGATTTTTCCCTCCCAAAATGTTAGACATGCATTTCAATTTAACGATTTGAATATTTTCTTTTACTGCAGAGTGTGGCATGAACGTTCACCATAAATGTCAGAGGAAAGTAGCAAACCTTTGTGGCGTCAACCAGAAGCTAATGGCAGAGGCCCTGGCTATGATTGAGAGCACTCAACAGGTTGGAAGACACACATATTATGAACCACAAATGCTACGCAGTGTGACACAAACATGTAACAAATGTCACACCATTTGCTGTCGTCTGGCAAATTTTACTGGACGAATCCACATATTGCCTAATATTCTTTAGGCAGTTTTTACAAAGGGTTCAAGTTGGCTTTGTAGCCGCACATTTATTTGTCCTTTATACCTGCACTTTGAGAAGAATCTTAAGTCAGTTAAACTCTACATGTTAAAAATGAGCTACCTAACAGCACTTTGGTAACTCTATCGCCCCCTTGAGTACTAGAGTTGGTTACTTACAAGCTTAATGGGCAGCAGTTTTATTTAAGGGATAGTTCACCCAAAAATAAATGAAATACTGTAATTATGTTGTTCCAAACCCATATGGCTTTCTTCTGCTATATACAGAAATAGATATTTTGAAGAATGTAGATAACCAAACCAAGTTTCAGGTCCCAATTCACTTCCATAATATTTTTTCTAGTCAGTGGGAACCATTATTTGTTGTTTGGTTACCCACATTCTTCAAAATTTCTTTTCTGTTCAACAGAAGAAAAAAACTCTTGTAGATTTGAAACAATTCAAGAAAAAAAACCCAGAATATTCGTTATTTATTCAATTATTTCTTTAACAAGCCACTTACAGTACAATAACAGTCCAACAGACTGAAGTCGCGCACAGTTTATATAGAGTTTGTTGTTAGCATGTTGCTAAGCTAACTATGGTACAGTATGTTCTAATAAACATTAGTTTAATAAATATTGGGTAACATCTGGACCATTTTAAGTATAATACCTTTTGGTCTATATTTTGAAGTATCTGTTGACACTCGTCCACCATGTTGAACATTTTTGCAAAAACGTTAGTTATGTACAACATGCTAGTATGCTTTCTTAACGTAGTGCACATGGCATGTACTGTATGACCCATTATCATGTGGTGCGGGTTATTTAATCTGATCTAATGTGTTCCATAGCAAGCTCGCAGCTCTCGGGATACTGAGATTGCTGGTCGAGAGGGTCCAGTGGGCGTAAGTCAAGCAGGGGTCATTAGAGAGCCTTCAGGCCGCTTACCAATATCACCCCTAACGCCTGCACCACCTCTACCACGCAAAGGTAATGCAAAAACAACATATTCTCAATTCTGAACAGATTTGCTACTAACTTAAGGTTGATTTAATTAGATCAAATGACTTTAGCCTTCTAGAGTAATTTAATTAAATGAATCTTCAGTTAGTAGCAAGAGAATACAAGTCTGTCTCAGTCAGCTACAGATATCAGTATTAAGTACGCTGCACTGGAAGTTGGCCATTTAAACAGTTTACAGAAACATGCCCACTCTAGAAAAGACCAGAAATGGGGTCTAGATAGGAAGTAGACACTGAACTGGCTTCAAAGCTAAAATAACAGTGGATTCGATCGATGTTAGCATGTTGCTAAGCTAACAATGTCATAAGCACAAATATTACTAAGCGGCCAAAACAATGGGTAAAACATTCCATTTGAATGAAATGGAACCATTTTCTATTACATTCTCTGACATAATCTGCCATAACGGAGCATTCTGGAATTAACCTACAGTATCTAATAAAAATATGCAAGATAAATTCCTGTAATGTGGCCAGAATGATTTTCGAAGCATAATTTATCATTTATTATCTACTATTTTGACTACGGGTCTGAAGCATACAATGCCTATAATTTTGCAATGCCATGAAGCTTACTAGGTTTTGGATTGATTGTTTGATTTAATAGGTTAATTCTGTCCCATTTACATCAAAATGTTCTTGATTCCTCCGTACAGAGCATCAAGGTATTTCATGGGACAGTCCAGCTGAGGGTCGAAGACCAAGCCTTGAACAGCCTGAACCCCTGTATGCCTCCCCACGCAAAGAGCACCACAAATTCAACCTAGATAATTTTACTCTGCATAAGATGCTGGGCAAGGGAAGCTTCGGAAAGGTAATAACAGTGTATTCAACTCACAGCAAACACACCACAGCAATCAATTCTGAAACAAGTGGCCTATAAACAAGAAATACTTTAATTCCTACGTGCCTGGGATTTTTTAAATAATTTAAGCAACTAGCTTTGGTAACACTAATGGACGGCTGGTATATTTGGAATTATTATATAATGGAGAGGAAGACAATGGCCTATTAATCTACTTCATTTTGGATGCTTGCTCATGTAATTCTCTACAATGAGTATGTGCGTTTTTGTAGGTATTCCTGGCCGAGCTGAAAGGCACAGGGCAGTTCTTTGCAGTAAAGGCCCTGAAGAAAGATGTAGTTCTGATGGATGACGATGTTGAATGCACTATGGTGGAGAGGAGAGTGCTGTCTCTGGCATGGGAACACCCCTTCCTTACACATCTCTACTGCACCTTCCAGACCAAGGTAATACACTCCGACACACTTAGGGCAGTATAACCCAGCCTATAGGAAAACTTCAATCAGTAGAGTTTGTGCTATATATCTGATATGTAACTTCTTTAGTTTTCTGGTTTTTAAACAAGGTTTGCAATAATAAAGGGTCATTAATGGAATAGTCCACCCAAAAATAAACATTTGATCATGAATTGCTCACCCTCATGTCGTTCTAAACCCATAAGACCTTCATTCAACTTTTGAACGTGATTTGAATAAATGGATATTTATAATGGAATCTGGGAGCTCTGTAGACAGCAAGGATACTATCATGATCAATGCACGGAAATGTACTTTAGCAAGGACATCATAAAATAGTCAATGTGACTGGGGTTCAACCCTTATTTTATGAAGATACAATACTTTTTGTATGCCAACAGAACAAAAATATTTATTCAAGAATTCTTCTCCTCGAGTTACCATCTTCCTGAGTTACTACCCCAGAACATAATTTGTCGATTACCTTTAAAGGGGCAGTTCACCCAAAAGTGAAAAGTCTGTCATAAATTACTCATTCCAAACCCATAAGACCTTCGTTCATCTTCGGAGCACAAATTAAGATATTTTTGATGGAATCAGAGAGCCATCTGTCCATCCATAGATAGCAATACAATTGAAATGATCCCGGATCCTTTCTTTTTAAAGGATTTCTACACCTCAAAATGTGGTTCCATTTAAGATATTTTAAATGAAAACCAGGAGACTTTTGACTAGTAATGAACACTGTCAAGGCCCAGAAAAGTATGAAAGACATCATCATCTGCCATCAGTGGTCCAATCTTAACCTTAATGAAGCGACAAGAATATTTTTTGTAAGCAAAGAAAATAAAAATAACTTTATTCAACAATTTGCAGCTGACAGAACAGCGTGTGCCATTTGCTTTTAGCTGATACTCTCCAAAATGGCACTACAGTGAAGCAGATGAAACGAATTGTTAAATAAAGTTATTTTTATTTTCTTTGAGTACAAAAAGTTCTCTTGTCGAGTCATACATTCCAGATTGAACCACAGATGTCAGGTGGACTATTCTGACAATATCTTTTATACTTCCTTGACAATGTTCATGACACGGCAGTCAATGGGACAGTCACAATTCCCCGTTTTCACCCCAAAAAAATAAATTTAATTGTGAACGAAGCTTTTATGGGTTAAGAATGACATTTTGGGGAGTAGTAACCTTTTAGGTTCTATGTGTAATTATGAATTAAATAATTAATTCACTATTAATTCAAATGTATTAAATAAATAATAATTTATATATAAAAAATAAAATAAAAAAATAATTTCTTTAAATTTTTTCTTCACATTTTTATTTATTAAAATTAAAGTATGTCTTGAAAAAAGTAAGTCTTGGATGGTATTTATTGATTAATCAAAACGTAATCAAAAGTAGATTCGGGCCGTTTCAAATCGTGAAAGCTGAGCGTCCTGTGTTCGGAGATCGCGCGCACCATGCACTGACATCCAGGGCGCATTTTATAGACGTACCTTTAAAAGAGTAAGTTACATTTAATGCTAAAGTATCGTTAGCGCTAATACAAACATTATCTTAGTGTGTTAGGGCAGAACGATGCAGCTCTGGTTAAACAGCTGGATGCTGGGTAGAAATGCAGCTGGATTTGGTCGTGGCTTCAAAGGGCAAGAGGTGTCCTTTTATTTAAGGAGTCTTTAGACAAATGTCAATACAGTATTTTTTCAGAACCTGTGCTTGGCTTATTATTCCATTCAACTCATTTGGCTACTGTAAAATTGGCAAAGTTTGTAATGTGTGTGTTTCTAGTTTTCGTCTGTTTGGGGGTGGGAGGGGCAGACAGCGGGTCTATCCCGTCGTTTGCGCTGCCTTGTTGAGCGTAGCACTGAAAACATTATATTTTACACAATTTATTCTCTTTTTTTTTTTCTAAATCGTTCGGTTCGTAATGCGTACCGAACCAAAAGCCTTGTACCGAATGGTTCAATACGAATACGCATATCGTTACACTCCTATATATATATATATATATACACACATACATACACACACACACATTTGTTTAAGGACTATGATTTTAAGTAATAGCCCTGAAATACTACAATATAAGATTCTGGACATGCCGCCCACCCCATGACACACTGAGTCACTCTCACATACTGAAGCAATCTGAAATGATCTGTTTTGTATTGGTCTCTAAAGGAAAACCTTTTCTTCGTGATGGAGTACTTAAATGGGGGCGACTTAATGTTCCACATCCAGGCCTGCCACCGATTTGACCTCCCACGGTCCACGTGAGACTCATATGCAGCCCCCACAAACACATTTTAACTCTGCCTACTCCTTTTTCTCAGGGTTTCACTCTCTTACACCTCCTCTCTCCTCTCTGACGACAGGTTCTATGCAGCTGAGATCGTTTGTGGGCTGCAGTTTCTACATTCTAAAGGCATTGTGTACAGGTATACACTACTGTGGGAACTGTATTTCTTAAAGGAAAAGTTGACCCCAAAAAAATTTTAGCACCCTCAAGTAATTCCAAACCTGTAAACCTGTTATTTCTTTGTTCTGCTGAACACAAAGGAAGACATTTTGAAAAAAAGAAGTAGTTTGTAACCAGGCTGTTTTGGGTCACCATTGACTTCCATAGTATTTTTTTCCCCTACTATGAAAGTTATGATAGTATTTTGCCTCCACAGGGACCTTAAGCTGGATAACATTTTGCTAGACATCGATGGGCACATCAAGATCGCAGACTTCGGCATGTGTAAAGAGAACATGTTTGGAGAAGCTAGAACGTGCACCTTCTGTGGAACGCCAGACTACATCGCTCCCGAGGTGAGGATCGTCCCACATTTACTTCAGTTAATATATTGCCTATTATTTTGAATTGTTTACCTTTTATGTTTTTCAGATTCTGCTCGGGCAGAAGTATGGGACTTCTGTAGACTGGTGGTCATTTGGTGTCCTTCTTTATGAGATGCTGATTGGTCAGTCCCCATTTCATGGCCATGACGAGGAAGAGCTGTTTCAGTCGATTCGAACAGATGACCCGTGCTATCCACGTTGGTTAACTAGAGATGCACGGGACATTCTTGTAAAGGTATGTCAGAGTTAATATTAAATGGAAGAATGCTTCACTCTGATTTGTGAGACTCGGTCTGTTATATTTGGGTTTTCTGTATGGTTCTAGCTATTTGTCCGTGAACCAGAACGAAGGCTGGGTGTGAAGGGAAATATACGACAGCATGCGTTCTTCAGAGACATGGACTGGAACGCACTAGAGAAACGACAAGTGGAGCCGCCCTTCATGCCTACTGTGGTAAGTTCAGCACTGCCATAAAAGAACGTTCTTCCGTTCCTAAACCTAACAAGGTGCTTAAAGGTGCTCTATGCGATGTTGCAGGATTTTAGCTCGATTTTATTTTTATCTCAAACCGTATGCATAACCCGTTGATCGTCTTGCTGACTGCCCTCTGAATGCACTGGGAAAAAACCCGCTCTCGAAAGACAACACAGAGGTTGCAATAACCGAAACAAACACTTTGGGTACAAAAACAAACTTCGGCCAACCAACCATATTTTTAATATCGTGTAGTCTATTCCAGCCTGCACCCAGATAACATTTTAAAGATAACCATGCTCCTCATGCTTCAGCTGTTCCAAAACCGATTGCATGCATCATTTAAAAATCCAATCCCAGAATGTGACAGGCTCTTTGAACAAGTAATCGGAAAGATTGCAGAATAATTGATTATTCCGATTATGTTCTATACATTTTTTCGTTGTGTTTTTAACTTAAGTAATACTAAAACATACTAAAACACAAACAAATGCATAACTGTACCATCATTTTGTTTGCTTCCCTCAAATATGATGATTGTTTGTTACCTTTTGTCACTACCGAAACAATGATGACATGTTTGGGTAGTGACAATTATATGGGATAACACTCAAAAAAACAAATATGTCTACCAAAACTCCATCAAATGCAAGAGTGGTGACTTAAATGCAAAGAATGTGTATTGAAATATTAGAGTGTTAGCAACATGCTAATGTCGAGGACTTCAGAAGGACTTTTGAGGCTTCGTTTGAGTTAGGGTAAACTGCAAGGCGGCAGATCACTAGATTTTGGAACAAACTTGACCTTTGACTGACACTATTTATCTGTTTACAGAAATCAGCAAGCGACTGTAGTAATTTCGATAAGGAGTTCATAAACGAGAAGCCTCGACTTTCCGTCACAGACTGCATCATGATCAACAGTGTGGACCAGACCATGTTCAACAACTTCTCCTTCATCAACCCCGCCATGACCCGTCTTAAGAGCCCCTGACTCGAAAACAAACAGACACTTGTGCAAATACTGTGAAAAAGGCCATACTAATAGGCAAACACTCACCTGAATAACATATCAGCCTCTAGTCAACCTCATTTAATGCTATAGTTAGTAAATAAAAGTTATTATATAGGATGTTTATTGTTATTATGACATACAAATTCTCGAAAACCATTAATGATTTGTTAACCAGTCAAGCAGTGGCTTGTCGCCACCTGCTGGTTTAATGTTGTAACAGAAAAATCTCCACCATTGCTGTTCAAATGTGCGATTTTAAAATGAACAAACTAGCAAATAATAGACAAAAATATAAGCCGCACAATGTAGACATTATTAAATGTGAAGAAATAATTTCGAGATTAGAAAAGATTTAGATGTATTCATTTGTAGGCCAGTTTGGAGAGATATACGCATGTTATAATGGTGCAGAATTTGAAATTTAAATCTCATATTGTGATGATTTATTAAGGTATTAGTTTGAAAAGTTTTACCATACCATATACTTGTGTTTGTTTGTGCATAATGAAATATGTGTTTTATTTGAATTAATGTAATGTGATGTTCATCTCTTTAATAATCAGCTATTTTATTATGTGTTCCATACGGAGTTCTAAAGGCCTTGTATAGTGGTGTGAATAGTGGCAAAATTTTATTGTGTAGCAAACTTACTGCTCGGTTAAGTTATGTTATGTTCTTGGATTGTACAAAGTTATATGAATCCTTGGAAATTAATTTGTGGTGCAAAAACTGAACATATGTAGAGAGGTTCTTTATTACAAAAATTATGTTGTTTTCTGTATAGTCAGCATTATATTTTCTTTTGAGACATTTTTTCGTATGTGATCCTTTCTTGTTATATGTATGATTATTCTACAGTGAAAATTAAAACCTTGTTGTTGAATAAATTAAACTGTGCAACAGAAAAGCCATAAACTTTAAAGAAAATCGTATTTCTTGGGTGAGATGGGACAAATTATTGGTGTGATTTTTCAGACCAAAGTTAGGTTATGAATCAGTATTTTGGCAAATCGCATTTAGTATAACCTAACCATGACTTTCACGGCAATATGTCCCACCTAACGTTGCTTTATACTGTTTGTTTGCTACAAAAAAAGTATTATAATACTGGAGGACATAAAAATTGTATATAGTTACGCCTATAATAGAGTTTTATTCTCAAACAACACCGGCTAGATTCACTGACATTTACACAAAACAATAAAAATACAGAAATTTAGCCAGATGTGAAACAGATACGGTTAAATTAACATCCATGATTGCATCACGAGTCCACTAGAGGTCAGTATTACCTTCAGAATCAAACAGGAAAGACAGGAAGCGCGAGCACAAGTGTTTAGCGCGCATGACCACTGAGTCATCACAGTCAGGAGTATGACTCAGTGTGCCACATCAATGTGATATAACACTATTACATGTGATTTTCGGTCCATCCTGTATAAGGACAAACCAGTCCCGAATTCTTTCCAGTTACTCTGACTATTGAAGCTTTGCATTTTATTCGTTCGTACGATTTAACTTATAGTGTGACGGATATAATACGTTCGCTGGCGCGGAGACAGATTAATGTCTCGACTGTCTTAACTTATCTTTCACCTTCAGACAACAAATTTCATCACCTTGAACTTGTATAAACTGTCACACGTTTCCTCGTGACGTTTCACCCACACTACACACCCTGCGTCC
This sequence comes from Enteromius viviparus, assembly GCA_032353835.1. NCBI lineage: Eukaryota > Metazoa > Chordata > Actinopteri > Cypriniformes > Cyprinidae > Enteromius > Enteromius viviparus. The sequence goes on along the minus strand of JAUCNO010001091.1, from coordinate 6,704,875 downwards.
ACTCTATGATGCTGTGCAGGTGTCCGTTGAGACCATAAATGGAAGGCGAATTTCTGCCACGTGCTGTCTGTCTGTGTTTTCATTTGTCTTATGAACGTTAATATATTTTATTAAATTCATATTTTATATGTTTGTTTAATAATAATAATAATAATAATAATAATATACGTTTACATCATTACGTCTGATTGTGCACTTTCAGACCATTTCAAAATATTTGGAAATGTTAAACAGCCATATACTTTGAGTAAAAGTACTTTGCCCGCAGCTTTCAAATAAACTCTGTCACGCCCTGCAAATCACCCTTAACCGGGCATCACATGTATAAAGAGTCAATGATCTATTGACCGATTTCCGAGTAGGCTGATTACTCCGTTTGTCTATTCAAAGACTCCATAAACATACACATGCACACAAGTAACTCAACTTTGGTCAAGGTTAAACAATAAAGCCAAGTCACTGCAGCTGAAGTACTTTGAGTATTGTGACATAATGTAAGTCTTTCGATATATTGTCTGTTTACAGTATCTACAGTTAGGTTCAGGCACAATTTTTTTAGTTTTTTACTTTGCTGAGATATAACTACAAAACATTCTTAGTCAGTTCAGCAGCTCTGGACCAACACACACACACACACACAAACCCTAATTAAAACATGTTTAGGGAAAGATACACAGGAGCATCAGTTGACTAATACTGGGATTTAAAACACTTTTGTAATATTAAAAGAGGTCCTGGTGATCTCATCCTGAACTTGTATCTTGGTCTGGAAAGTACTGACATCTGAAATGATGTTACTTTTTGTCAAAATTCCCAAAGATTTTGTTGAAGGAGGGAACTCGGAACAAGTTCTTTTCAGCTCAACCTTCCAGACCACCCTAAAACTGGCAACTGGTTTACAACAAATGAAAAACCACCCCACTCACCTCACCAAACGCTTAGCAACACCTTAGAGACCATATAACAACAACATTAAAACCACCTAGAACACCCTAGAAATGCCTAAACATTTAAACACCACTGGAAAGCAGCAACAGCAGGGGAACACTCACCTAGACATAATGACAGGAAGTTCTGAATGGCCAAACATTATCCTTTTCTTCAAAACAGGTTATTTATGTGACTCACTGTGGTAACTATTGCTCTACCATAGTCAGAAATAGAATAACTACCACATTAGAATTATATGCAGGTGTTCTCAGTAAAAGCTTTTGTTTCACTGAATGATAAGTCATCTTTGGATATATATACTGACACCTAGTGGTGAGGATCAATGAGCGCATTGTTAGGCAAACGCTCAAGTTTTTACGTAGTCACTGTAGAAATGTGCTATTAACGTGCATTGTAACTTTATTCTGTGAGTGAATGTGTCCAATAAAGGTTTTACAGAGATAAAATGTGCGTTTGGCTGTACATATAAACTCTATGTGAATTTGTGTGAGTATGATCTTGTGAATTTTCTTTTTTATTCCAAAAATGAGCAAAGAATATTGAGCATTATTTTAGTTAAGTCTTCTAAACTGTTTGAAAATACCTAATAGCTCTTTAAATTGTATTTGCATGTCGGTTTTTATGTTTTCCCAAGCTCCAGACATTAAATGTCCCATGTTTGAGGTGATGTCGCCCCAGTTTTGGCCCAACAATGCCGGTAATCTTGTGATTGTGATGTAATAGTTTGGCAAATGCAGCACTTGTTTATTTTTCTGCTTTGGATTCCTGTCCACTCAATGACATCACCGCCAAAGAGGAGCCAAGGGAATTTACTGGGAGCGCCTGACTTGTCTGATTCAAATGACTCTGCATTTATTTTCTGTGATATAAGAACAAACTGTTTTATTAAATTAAATTTTAAAATAAATAACCGTGCAGGGAAAAAAACAGCATATGCTGGTTAGGTAGGTTTTGAAGCCGGAATGATGGTTTATGCTGGCTTAGGCTGATCCTTTGCTGGTTTAAGATGGTCCTTTTGCTGGTTTAGGCTGATCCTTTGCTGGTTTATGCTGGTTTAAGATGGTCCTTTTGCTGGTTTATGCTGGTTTAAGATGGTCCTTTTGCTGGTTTATGCTGGTTTAAGATGGTCCTTTTGTTGGTTTATGCTGAAGATGTTCCTTTTGTTGGTTTATGCTGGTTTAAGATGGTCCTTTTGTTGATTTATGCTGGTCTTTTGCCAGCATGTGACCAGCATAAACTAGCATCCCAGTTTCAAAACCTATCTAACCAGCACATGCTGTTTTTTCAGTAGGGAATAGAACAAAATAATAAAAAGTACAAATTTATGAAAAGATACACATTTGTACCTTACTTTTTTTGTACAACAAAGTATTGAACATAGACTGCAATATATAAAGAGAGAATATACAATAAATGTATAAATAAATAAAAAGGTTTTTTTTTTTTTCGCTATTTTTCAACCCAAGTAGCAACTCAATATAATGTTTCAAATCTATCTGAAATAACAAAAGATTGGGTTTTCCTTTAGCCCATTTATGTTTGTTTATATGGTACTTGTAGTGCACTGGAAATGAGTCAGTTTATTTCTGTCAGCAGAACACCATGTAATTTCTTGTTAAGTTGGGTTTTTAATTCTCCACATATCAGTTAAATCCAATCCTAAACACAAATGATGTAATTCGTTGAAATTATTTAAATTGTTTGCACGAGGAGGAATGCAGTCAAAATAATTGTTCCATACAGAATTGTAATCTCCACCAAAAATTACTTTAGCATCAACAAAACTGTCCAACATATTTTTTCTTCAAAATCTAGTAATAAACTTTTATTCTTTACTTACTGGTTGCAAATATGTTCCCAACACAAAATATTGCTGGTTGAATTCAACAATCAAAATAATGCATCTGCCCAAAGAATGTGAATCTAAAATTGCTACACCTGCAGAATGATTGCTACCAATTGACATCCACATATCATTGCCCCACCTCCAAAACTGAAATCTCATACCTCTAACATTAAGAGAAACCCCCCTTGCAAATTAAGTAGTTTCGGTAATGGTCGATTTCGGTAACGAGCCTTCCCTTCTTATCTGGAAGAACTGCTGCAAAAATGTCTACAACCTTTTGTTTAATGTCTTCACCTTCATGTTCGTCAAGACCATAAAGCCTCAAGTTCCAGCGGCATCTATATCTCTCGTATATTTCGTTCACCTTAGTTCGAAGATCCAGTATTTTCTTGCCATCCCTGATAGCACACGTACATCTAGGAGACGTCTATTTGACATCTGCATTTACATCTGCAAGACGAATTATTTTGTTTGCTTCTCTACTTTTAGATGTCAAATAGACTTCAATTGGATGTCTTTATGATATTTATGATTTAGAATAAATCTGACCTCTGTAAGACGTCTGCCAGACAGCAGATGTTTTCCAGATCAAGTGATCTTTTTTTCAATTTTCTGTCAGTATTCCGACAATGTTGTAGGTCTCTTTCTTCGTATCAAGAGAATGCGGAGCAGAATCAGAATCAGGCAAAACTTTGGAGAGCACAGTTTGACATTGTTGATGAATTTGTGTATAGTAGTGCCCCTCCACAACATCCTGTTCAGCAACCATCCAGACTTCTTGAGAATGTTTTTTGAACTTTCTCTGTCTTTGCGTTTTCCAGCTATAGCTGGATGTCAATCAGTTTGCACGTAATCAGCAGTTTAAACTTACTGATAGATATACTGTCTTTAAATACAACACAAAAGTGGTATGAACAAAATTACTACATTATTGCTAAGTCAAGGTAATATAACTAACCAAACGGAGAAGAAACGTTTGCCTCACAGAATCACGTCCTCCATCTTGCACCCCCCCCCCCCCACACACACACATTTGTACCTTACCCCAAAACAATGCATTTGTCCCTTACTTACCCCTACATGGTGCAAATAAGTACCTTAAAGTTGCATAGTAGCACTTAATTGTACAGATTAGTATATTTCGAAAAGGCTCCTGCAGTACAAATCAGGGGAATTTTGGTCTGTTTTTTTGTCTGCCAGAAATAAGTACTCCAATCCAATCAAATCAGCCAAAAATATTACATCTGATCACCTCAAAAAACAATAACATGCTTCTCCTCCAAACCCTGGTCTGTAAATGATGTGAAGGAATTACTTTTTTTTATTGTCCTTTGCATGTGTGCAGTTTTGTTTGCTTGTTCTCATCAGCATGTTTCACGTTACGTCCTGTACATTTTGATGAACAATGAAACTTTTGTGGTCACTGTCATATGCCTAGGCCACAGATGCACACTTTGGAAACACCACCATTTGCAATATTAACCTTTTGTCCTTTCCTTAATGGTTTGTCAATTACTTCTCCATTTGTGCATACAAGTGTCCTCATCTGGGTGTCAAAAACAGGTTTGGATGTTTTGTAAGTCAGTGTTACAGAGCAGCGTTAAGTCAGTTTTGCTTGGACAACTGTAGTTATGACTACTGTACATCATATAACCAACCTGTTAAGTCATGTTCATTTCAATCTTTAAGCATGGCTAATAATGCTCACCTGAGATCTGACTGTCCAGGACTCCAGGGACAGTTGTTGGATGACATTCAGGGCCTGGTTTAGGTTTACCGATGCACACTCACCTCTTTGAGGCTGAACAGGGGAAAAAAACGAACTAAACCAAGCCCCATTTAGTGAATGTGAGAAGTCTCACGTCCACCTGAAAGTCTCTCCTCCAATTCCTAGCCGCCCAGCTAGTTCTTCCTCTGCTCTTCAAACAGTAGCAACTTTGGTCTGGTACAAATGAGACACAGACATCAACTTGTTTTTACTCGAGACTGTAAAGAAATGATGACAATGAAAGCTAACAAAGCTTAGTGTTTTATATAATGTATCCACTTGACTAAGCTCAAAAAATGCAAAAAATTGTGCTGTGTTATGTCTTTGGCTCGAAAAAGGCTGCCCCATTAAATAGCACAGGGAGAACTTTTATAATTAAAAGACTTAATTAGAGTTAGCTTAACTTAGAGTTTCCAGTCATGCTTCCCTATGAAAATGAATGACTTCAAATATGTTTCGATGTGAACTCAAATGTTCTAAAATATCTGAATTTTGATAGTCATAGCATTGTTGAAAAGACACATTTGAGATTTACAGGGTCATTTCTAAAGAAACTTGGAAAATAGAATAGAATAGAATAGAATAGAATAGAATAGAATAGAATAGAATAGAATAGAATAGAATAGAATGGGAAAATGTTTATTGTTCTATATATGCACGCTTGTGCACTCACACACACACATACAAATACACACACACACATAAAAAACTGAACAACTCAATGGAATAGAATCGAATTATCGTATTTTGTGGAATAGAATTGAAATGCAATGGAGCATAATAGAATTTGTCTATTGAGTGGGGTCGAGTCTGATAGAATTATTTTATTCTATGGAATAGAATTGGAATGGAGCACAATTTCATTGTTCTATTCGAATGAGTCAAATATAATATAATTATTCTATTTTATGGCATGGAATTACTTCCATATGTTTTTGAACTGCAATATTACCTATTTACTAATGTTAAGCAATATTCTTGTTTAAAATTCCATATGTGAATTGAATTAGATAGAAATAGCATAAACAGCACATTTCACTCTGTTTTCCTGTGAATATGAATAGTGGGCACCGTGAAAATAAAGTCTGGTGTTTCCATGGAAACTCTGAAAGATGCCAAGTTAACTAAACTAAGGTCGCTTCTGCACTCGGGTCACATTTTTACAGTCTCTTCTGAATAAAACAGAATGCTGAGTAAGCAATTCTTTTCTATTTGTGTGTTCATGTTGGCAAATATGACTATGCATGTGTGAAAGGGGGTTACAGTGGGGCGGAATGAAAGAAAGTGAGTACGTGAGTCCGAGCACAGCATACTCTGGGATTAATTATTCAGCCGTGAACGAGGGATAAAGAGAGAAAAAAGGAGGAGGGGCAAATGTGAAAGAGAGCAGCGTGCCACATGAGGACAGTAGTGCCAGTTTGCCATCTCAAGCGATATCTTAATACCTTACGGATGCGCTGATTAAAATAAGGATTTTTCCCATTTCATTCTGGGTATACACACATATTTCTGCTATTCTTTGATGGGTGTCACTTTAATTATGGCCACTTTTATAACCCAGTTGGTTTTTATTATCAGACTTTTTATTATTTACCTATGCTACTTTTATAATGCAGTTATGCACTATGCTTACTGTCACAGACCAAGATCTTTAATAATGCATTTGAAAATATATCAAATTATTAACATGATAATTATTTAAACCATGACCTAAACAAAAAAACGCAGACCTTTTTAGTATTGTCTTAAAATGCAATAATGCTCTTATGCAGTTGTTTTATTGTCCGAGATATTTAATCATTAAATGTAATAATATATTAGGCATAAAAACTAACCTTAGCAAAAATAAATAAAATAATAAAAAGATACTAAAGTGAAAATGAATAACAAGTAAATACATAAATGGTGCTTTGAAGATGAAGTGAAAATGCCATATTGACATTACTTATTGGTTTGCTTATTGGTTTCCAGGGTTCATGCTAGGTAACTGATCCAAGACTTCCTTGTTTGGGCATAGTTAATCATAAAGACATAAAATATCACTTTATAGCTGATAATAGAATCCCATACAAATGACGCAGGCAGTTTCTTAGAATTTTCGATGCCCTCTGTCCTGAATATTTCCTCCTCAGTTACTTATCTGACATTAATTAAAGTCCTGTTTTAGAAATCAATACAAAAAAACCTCTACGGACTCATCTGTGCTAGTATTGATTACCACAAACAATTTTTTTGCATCTTCCAGATTTGCTAATGCACAATAAAGCGTATGGCAAAAGGCAACATACCAATATAAAAGTTCAAATGAAAAGGACTAAATAAAATACGCAAACGTACTAAATGTAAGGAAAAAATAAAAATGCTAAATAGAATTTGACAAAATTATTAAATAAATAAAAAAATCTGAAAATCTGTACAAATAAAAGCCAGTTCAAAATAGCAACGAATGCTATGAAAGTGCATAAATAATACTAAAATTAACACTGAACATTAAAAGACTCTGTGACACAGATACTCGAGTTTTATGAAGCGTTCAAGGTGCAATTATAAGATAAATGTATTTTATCTTTGATAAAATTGTGCACAGGTTGCTTTTCTGTCGCTTCCCAAAGGCCTTGCAAAGCATGTATCATTGCACTGTTGTCATTGTAGGCCCAGTGACGCAGGTAAACCTGTGCCTGATGGGTCAGCTTTGACTGACAGGATTAGAAACCTGCCTTCCTGTCCTTACAAGATCTAACAAAAGATGTGACTCAGGGTTTAACGAGAACCCCTGACCCAAATGAACAAGGTGCGTCATCAGGATGTAAATTTACACTTTTTTTGCATATAATGCGTCACCTTTAACTGCAAATAAGCTCTTGAGCATGGTTCTTTTCCCTCTTCAAAACCATGCACTGCTTAAATGGATAATTACATGATTAAGTAAATGAGGAACCGTGGGAGCGGACCCATAGATAGTCTGTGTTACGTGTGTATTTGTCAGTCATGCTAAGTCACCGCAGTGATCTATAATCCCAAAGAATTACAGCTCTATTTAAAGACACGGAGCTTAGCAGGATCATGTCAAATCAGCCAGTAGAACAGTTATGTGTTTATTTTAGCTGTGCCAGACAAAAAAAAAGTGTTTTTAAAAGCTTGAGAGAGAAATAACGCTGATGGGCATGACACGTGTGCGAAGCAACCATAAACACAAGGGCTAAGATACATACAGTAGCTAGTTATAATTCCTTGTGGCTAAATGCAAAACACATATTAAAAAAGAAATGCCTTGATGATGCAGGCTGATGGGTCGTTAACACAAACTGATGATATTCACAGTGTTACACTTCTTGCCAAAAGCTGATTGGTATGCTGCATTAATACTGTACACATTTAAATAGCTGGTTAGCGTTCACTAAAGCAGTTTGCATCATGCTTTCAGGATTCGGAACCCCTCCACATCCCCAGCTCCACCTGTATAGATCTGCAACAGGTTTTTTTATATGCACTTCGTGCAGCAGCAGTGTATTTTAAAACCTCACAGCATCGTATCGAAGTATGTAATGGCAGTAGCAAGTGCATGTGATTATATTACAGTAGCAGCAATAATCTTTTGGGAAACGCTTCCATGGGTGTCTGCTGCATTTTAGCATATGAAAAAAGACATGTATTTACTTTATTAAGTTATTTTTAATGTGAAGACCAGCTTTTTTATGCTTTACCAGCATTCAAGGGATGTTTATGATAAACAAACAAGACAACACACATACTTTACACCTTATAATAGATGGATGAGCGGCACTTTTAGCTACATTCCCTCTTTCCCTCTCTACCACTGGCCAACTGGAAAAGTTATGGTTTTCCATAGACCAAAAATAGACCAAAAATGTCAAAAACAACCAACTCATGGGAACTTCATAATGTCTGTCTGACTTCATAATTTCTCCCTGAACAGATTTGGATAAATGAGCATTAATTATCCAGTTAAAGTTGGCAAAGTAATCAAAGTCGTCTTTGTTTTTAGAGAATGAGTTAAGTTTCTTGCCCATTGCTCATCTATGTCAGCTCTGCTCACAGGAACTGTGGTTTCATTATTATTATCATGACCCTGCTCCAACTTCCTTCAGCCACAAACTCTAGTTGTGAGAAAACTGTACGAGATAATGACAGAGTCTTGCACAATTCGTGAAAAACAAAACTTCAAAAAGAAAAAACTCAAACTTTCCAACGTACACATTTTAAATTAAAAGAGATTTTAAAAGCTTGCAGTTGAAGTCATGCGACTGTGGTGTTGTTTGTGTACAGCCTAACTTCCGCTTTTTAGTTCTGGTGAATTGTAAAATGTAAAAATTAACCATGAACAAAAAGTGCAAGAATCATAAACTTTCGTTGTTTACAGCTTATTATCTGCAACAGTACAAATATATATATATATATATATATATATCTTTTGTTTAGGGAACATGGTTCCATCTGAAAAAATGTGTGTCATTCCATAAGGCTACTGAAATTAATAACTGAAACTAAAAACTCCGATTTTAGTTTCCCTTCTGCAAAGCAAAATATAAGATGACAAATATTGTCAACACTGCATTTCAGATATTACATAAAATTTTTCAAAATGCGTACTTCCTGATACCACGTGCAACACGAGGACTACATCATGCAGTGGCGGTTCTACATTGAATTAGTCCCTTGGCGAGACCCCCTCTAAAGCCATGATATGTACGTATGTGTTGAAAATGGCCAATCACAAGAGCGGAGAGATCTGAGATTTGATCTCCGCCTCTAAAGTCTCAAAAGTGTACTTGACGAGCGATCAGGGGTTGAGCGGCTGAGCGAGCGCTACTAAGTACCATTATCGGTGCAGAAATGCTCCCTCACGAGAATGGTTCCCTGCGCGCATAAGCGCATGTCTTGTTTTTATATGCGCTAGATGTGAAACTAGACTATTTAAACACCATAGTCCCAGGTAGGCTATGATAGACGTGTCATGAAAAAATTCCGCCCTGGGCGGCTGCCCCGTTCGCCCATGCCTAAAACTGCCACTGACATGATGGTTCATTGCTAACGTAAACCAGGAATGTCCAGTCCTGCTGCCGGGAAGCCAACATTTCAGCCAGTTAACATGCTTTCCTGGACACTTCTGATCTTGATTAGCTTGTTCATGTGTGTTTAATTAGGAATGGAGCTAATGCTACATTCAAGTCATGTTGCAGATTGTAGGCTACTGTATTTGCTTGTTTGGAGTTGGACGCACATGAGCGGCAGGACATTTTTTGACATAATTAGAAACATTTAGGGCGAATTCCAAACGCCTTTTTTGCTCCCTTCAAGGGCACTTTGGAAAGGGGAAGCCATTTGAAAGGACTTTCCAAACGAATAACCTTTCCAGAAGTCCATTAGCAAAGAGAACATGCCATGGTCACTTCACGGAATTGATTTCCGTTTGTGATCACGTGATCTTCAGCTAGGAGCACTTGCGATGCATTTGAAAACAAATTGGTATTAATTTTGACTTCACAAACAAACCTTAGTAGAATAGGCTGATAAAATTTGTCTTTATTGATGCAAAATATATAATATATAATATATTGATGCAAAATTTAGTGACGCTAAATATTTTGTCAGTGGCAAAAATAATTTAAGATGATAGTGTAAGCAAGACACATTTAGTTTGAAAAGGCTCAATAGTAAATAAGACACAGTAGGACACAATTTAAATAAAATAATAATAACGAAATATTTATTTGCAACAGCTGTTGGGAGCGCATGCACAGCGTTGTCAAGGTAACGTTTGGTCCATTTCTCCCTTCACCAAGGGAGTTCCAAAAAGTTACACAAGACAGTAATGCCCTACACACTTAAAAGAACACGCTTCAAGGGCTCTGCCCTTCAAAGGGACTAGGGCACAGGGATGCTCGAGAGCCGTTTCAAAGATGGCCGCCAAGTGACATAACTTGTCTTAAAGAGACTTTAAATGTGCTTTTGACTCCACGAAAATATTGCTCAGTTAACTGTAATAAACCAGTCTTGATGACGTATGCAGCCTCCGGAGGACGCAGCCCTTCGTTTGAGAAACGGCCTTAATGTAGTTTTTAATAACTGCTTGAAAGTATAAACGATATGCCAAATAAAAACGAAAACTCGTGGTACGCAAACACTTTGGCATGTATGCTACGCGACGGGTAGGATTAGGGTTGTGGGGTAGATGCGTATTATACTGTATTTATGTGGAAAAACTAGGCTATGCACGTCAAACATAGTGTAGCCTGCGAGGCCTATTACGCATTTTCATGAAACAGGGCCGAAAAGTGAGGGCTAACTTTCATAAACCTGCATTTGTATATAAAATAGCACAGTCCTCCTCCAGGAACATAACTGCTGAAAACTCCTGACCAAAACCAACCGACTATTGAAAAAAGAATGATAATCCCTTCAACTTCCTGTTTGAATAAATGTCCACAAAGGAAGGAAAATTATGCTCATCATAATTTTTAATAGGCTTACATTTTGGTCAGGTCTTAATAATAACAAACCACTATCATTTTTAATACGCGCGACATTCCACAATCATCAGTTGCTTTGCAGAAGTTATAGGCATTTTTAAAACTGGTGGAAACAGCTGGTGGGACATTTCCATAACATGCAGGATAAGCTGACTGTATCCATCTGCACATGAATATCTGAGGGCGATGGGTTCGTCTCGTGTGCTAAGCTGGAACATTGATGGCCTGATTGACTTCACACTGATCTGATTGCAGCGGGCCGATGTGTGTCCTGCATCGCTTTAGCCTGAAGCTCACACTCAACACTGAGCTATAAATAACTATTAGAGCTCACAGATAATAAACACACACACTCCTGATCTACACTGTCATTTACTACATGGTGATTTTAAATCAAGGGGTATAATTAAGCATATTTTGAGCATCATTTTAGGATTTAAGATTATTTGAAAATGTTGATTAAGAAATCATATTTGAAAATTATATTTTCCAGTTTTAATAGCATGCCTGTTATAGTCATAGGCATTTATCATCGTCACAACATATATATTAAATTGGATGAAAGGTTTTAGGCAATGTAGGCAATAAAATCAGACTTTCAGTTTTTCTCAGTAAAAACATTTTTTTTAATAATGGATATAAAATAATTAAATATATAGCAACATTTTATATTAACATATTCTGTCCATGCAATGCTATCATGTTTTTTGTTATTCATAAAAATGTAAATACTGTCTGTGCTGGTTCTGCAACCAATGGTTGTTTTTGCTTTCAAGTTTATTCTAGTGTTGCACTCCTGTTGCAGTGGAGTGTTGGCATGTGACAGATGCCATGTGACCAGCATTTCACATAAATTGCATCACTTCAGTAATTTGAATGGTAAATGAAAGGTTTGACTGGTTAAACCACAAGTTTCCTTTGTAGTCAGTTGTTGATATCTGTTCGAACAGGTTAGAATAGCAGAGTCCAGAGGGCCACAAAACGCAGATAGTGCTCATTAGAAATGAGACGGATGTGGTTGCGGGTAAAATGAATGAGGGGTGATAGTGCTATGTGACTAAACAAAAACAGAAAGCTAACTGGAAACTGCAGGATGCTCAGTGGGATGGGAAACTGTCGCCCTATATTTGACTATTTATGGAAAAATGGCAAGGAAATGCAATTCCCTGAAAACAAATAAACAAAATCCAAACACAAATCCTCTTTTAGACTGTTTATTGATTCAGTAAATGCATATAAATGATTCACTTTCTTCAGAAAGAGACAATTATTAGAATTGCTGATATGCTGTATGATCTCAGTAATGAAGAAAGTGCTTGAAACGCAATGCCTAGTACAAATAAATAAATATTATTTTTACAAAAAAAAGATAGATATTACAAAATGAGGTTCAAGTATCATAAGCGATCAGATGAATTACCGTTAAGAGCCAATATACAACATTGCACCTAGTCGTGTGATAAACACAATGTTTTACGCTAAAAATGGAGCCATAATGGCTGTTCAAAGCAACTAGAAGTGTATATATACAGTTAAAGCTGGTACTTAGATTTTACTCCACTCCTATAAAATCTCTTACAAATTCAAATTGTAAACATTTGGTTTACAAGGGTAAATCTGTACATACAATATTTACACTAGTATAATCTCTCAATCAGGCTTTGACATGCTAGCAAAACTAAAACTCAAATGATAAAAGTACAATAAAATATTTTCCCCCCTGCAATATAATTCTCATATTAGAATGTAAAAAAGCAGCTCTGGCCTGACAGCTCAAGCACTAGGCACTCTAGGGAATTAATAAATGTACAGTATAAAAGTGTATCTGATCAATCACGCCATAAAATACATTAAATATAAACAACAAATATAAACACTGCTTCACTTTGTCCCATCCAAACACACATAAAACACCCTGTTTTTATAACCTTACGCATCGACCTTGTCATCACACACAAAAAAACACACTCACAATCCCTATCACAAATCATCTGAAACTGCAGTGGACAACATGAGAACTTTTAAACAGCTTTCAAAACTGCGAGCAGCATTACAAATGGTAAGATTCATTATTGCCCTCAGAATTTAAGACAAATAAATGCAAATTGTCTAAATGTGCAATTATAACGTGCAATTTATTTGCAGCATATGTTTGAAAGTGAGTGCAGAAAAGCCACGAATCATCCCATAAGCGTAAGCGTAAGCGTTTACGGGTGATCTTTGGTCTGTTTTAGTATCGTCCTTTAAAGTTCAGGGCATATTCCTATTGGCAGTGTTCAAAAAAACCTGGCCGAGACCAGAATAAAAACATCTAGAAGTAGTATCCTGTTAAATAAACAGGGAATAGTGTTCAAAAATATAAGGGTTGGTTGACAACGTTGTTTAATCCCGGCTCTAATTTCCCTTCATATGCTAAAACACACACAGAAATCACTGAACTTCTTACTAGGACAAACCACGCGATACGTACATTAATTACGAACTCGTGAAGGAGAAATAGAAAAACCCAGGTTGCACTCAGTGTCCATTTTTGGAAGATACACACACGCCTCTCTGGGAGGAGAAGAGGAAGCAGCTTGGCAGGAAACTCTTCCGCGCTGAGTAAAGCAACACAGCCTTTAAATCTCAAAGGCAGAGCTGAGGGGGTTCATGGCACTCTATGGAGCTTTTCTTCAGGTTCTGTTAAAAAAAAAAAGTAGATCGTTTGGTCAATTACTGAACAGTTCTACTTAACAAGCTAGCTGCTAGCTAAGAGCATTTTAGCATAACAGCAGTTAGCATAGCACTGTGTTTTTATTGTTTTTGGACAGTCTTTTTATTTAATGAAGAACAACAAGAGCAAGAATTTGAACATTAAAGCAAGCTCTACATAATTTTGCCCACTTTATGAGTTTATCTCCTCAATATTTTGACTAATGTTTTTAGCTAATTCTAACCCTGTTATTAGCATCTGTGTTAGCTATAAATGTTAAAACCAGGTGTAAACAGGGCCCTATTATACCTCCATTTAACACATTTTACATTTAAATCCAATCAGCAGGAGTCAGTATAAAAATGTACAGAGTCTGCAAATACTATTCAAATAAATTTGCAATAGCTACTCAACCACATTGGTTTCTATGACCATTACCTCTGAAAGAGCAGTACCGATACCACTTGTAGATAATGTAAAAAAGTGCGTCTTTAAGCATGCAAAAGATGAGCGAGAGATGGACAGTGATCAATAACAGAACAAATGAGAAAGTGGGTATAAATAAACATAAATATAAGGTGTTGTAACTACAGTACTTGATTCTATCTTTATTAATACCACCGTTAAATGGGCCATATTATAAACTTATACCATTTTAACTTCATAATTGTAATCAGTTGTAATCTTATTTTACACTTCCTGCTACACTTCCTCTAAAACAAACAAGATTGCTGCTGTACCTTTAAGACTTCTACATTAAAATAAGCTGATTAGCTTTAGGTATGTATCCTAAACATCTCATTGGTTATTTTTAATGCATTAAAAATAAATGCACTAATGCATTAAAGTCGATAATTTATGTAAAATTCATTGTATGGCCCATTTAAGAATTTAAGGTTAAGCTGGGAAGTTTAGGGAAGAATAATGACTTGAAAATGATTAGGAAGAAACAGGAGGAGGAAATACTTACAGACAAGCTTCACTAAGCCAGTGCTGTAGTACATAAAGTGGAATGAGGAAGAGTAAACAGAGAAACAGGAAGAGAACGTGAAATGGTGAAGCGTGAAATGATTAGTATGTCACTACAGGGTTATGGAGTGAAGAGGTGTCACAGGTGTAAGGATAGTGACTGTGGCTCACCTGTGTCGACAGAGCGAGAGTGGTGTGTGATGCTGAACAAAGGGTCAGCTGGGCGGGCGTCACCTCTCTCATGATCGCATCATCCAGACCATCGATGCGGGGCTTCTTATAGGGCTCAGGACTGGTTAGAGGGGTCACGCTGTTTCTCCTGATCAAAGTGCTTGGGCCTCTCTTCACCTCCTACAGAGAGAACATCGATCAAAAGATTAGAAGCTGAAACAGTACACTGTTTGAGTGTAGTGTATATGCGAGTTTGTGCTTACCTCTGGTCTGTCTCGATGTGTGTTCACGGCATCCACATTCAGAGAGATGGATTCAACTTTGCATCCTTTAAAAACACACACAATTAGTTTGTGTTACGCTTATCAAGATTATTCAGACTGGATAAGATATTACAAGAGATAATAATCTCACCATAAGCTACCGGGGTCAGCTTCAGCACTGTGTGGAGTGGACACTTTAGGTAGGGCATTTCATCTGCCGACAGGAAATTAAAGGTTAGTATGACTGCGCAGCAAGTAAGTATGGAAAAGTGTGTGGATGGAGATTAGGGGGTCATTTACTTATGACTCATGTCATTCCAAACCCTTATGGTTGTGTTTTTCTTCTATGGAACACAAAAATCGACATTTTGTTGAATGCTCATGCGGCTCTTATCCATTCAAGTGGTGTTGTTGAACTTTAAAATAAACACCATGAAGTAAAACCACACTTGAAGGTAATATACTGGGAATATTTTTGACAGTCAGGTAGTTACAGTATGTTTGGATATTTGGTAGGTTTAGGAGCACAAGTGAAACTTTATCTTCCCGTTTGTGTGGAAAGGAGCATAAAAGACATTCTGCTAAACCTCTGTTGTTTCCCAAAGAAGAAAGAACCTCGATATAGGAGTTTGAAATGACACTAAGGTGAATAACTGATGACATAAAGTTTTATTTAAGAATGTCACCTGCACTTTTGTCCAAGAAGTAGGCTAATAGACAGCGCATCACAGCCTGATGACAAACGACAAGAACGTTTTCCTGTCGTTCCAGTTCCATGATCACAGGTTCCACGCGCTGAACCAAATCCTGATACGACTGGAGAAAGACAGAAGCATTTTATTATATAAGACACTTTCTTATACTTTGCCGTAGCGAAACAAAGGCATTTGGTTTGTTTGTACCTCTCCGGAGGGGTAGCGGTAGTAGTATTTATCTTGATCTCTCAGAGCAAACTCTTCTGGAAACCTCTCTCTGACTTCTTCATAAGTCATCTCCTCACACACACCCTGTAGACAACATATGAACATTTTAATTGAACATTGAAATGAAGAACCTTCGCAGAAACACCAAACCAAAGGAGCTTGCTGGAGAACTTACAGCATCGATCTCATTCAATGCTTTCCACTGTTCATACGGCACGTTGAGGGCCTCTGCGGTTTGGATGCTACGACGCAGCTGGCTCGTCCAAACTTTCAAGCCGTTCAAGTTCTGCTCCTCCACAAATTTAGCAAGAGCTCCTGTGAACTACAGAGTGGGCCGGTTTGTTATTCAAGAGAGTTTGGGCAAATCGGACACATGGGTGATTTAGTACTCTAGGCTAGGACATAGTTTCAAACTTTACAAATACCATCCTTGGCGCCAAATTGAGTTAACTGGCAAAAACATGCTTGTTTATAAAAGGTAAGTCATATTAAGATGAGTCGAGAACTATTAAAAAGCAATTACCCCGACCTCACAAGTCGAACCTCCTGCATTATTTTCATTCTTTTCCAAGATTTATGAGCATAGTACCTTTCGTCCACGTGTAGACAGTCCCGAGTCTCCGCCCAGTCGGCCCTGCAGGTTGTGTTGGCTCTCACCATGGCGACACAAATAAATAGAGCGCGGCTGCACATGGATGTTCATCAGGTAGTAGACGATCCGACTCTGGATGTGGTCTTGAATGCGGTTCACCAGGAATCTGCGACCCACGTCAATCACTTTGATGAAGCACAAGTTTCTGTAAGGACAAACACTGGGTTAATTGTGGAATATTAAAGACAGAAAGATGTGTGTGTTGTGGATTGCTAACATACTTGTCATATTGGTCAGGGTCGAGTGGCTGATAATTCATTCTGTAACATTCAATTCTTTTCTTAAAATCCTCCATGGCATCCGTCTTGTTGCAATCTTGATAGTCAGGACATGACACTTTAACTTCCTGTTTAAATATTAATGCAGTGTTAAGTGGTTTTGCACAAGAGCTGTTCAAAAATTTATCACAGTAAAGTTTTTATTTATATAATATATGTGTGTGTACTGTGTATATTTATCATGTATATATAAAGACACACACATACAGTATATATATAATTTATATTTTATTTACTATATAAACGCAACCTATTTTTCCTAAATATATACATGCATTGGTGTGTGTTTATATATAGTACACACACTTATAATGCATGAACAAAAACTTTCATTTTGGATGCGATTAATTGTTTGATTAGCAATTATGATGATTACGCAAAAATGCATATAGTTAAGTTACACATATAAAGACAAATTATGTTATTTGAAAGTCTTAATCATGCAACTTACCAAGATATTACAGGCGATTACATTTGGGTCGTCACAAACAGACTCGATGAAGAAAATCTGCAGAAGTACATTCGTATTAGCGACCTTCATCCTTGTCATCGAAAAAAAAAATTCAAGATATTATGACTAACCTTGAAGCCATTTTCTGCACCAAAATCCAGGATCATATCTCGTCGCTCTCTGGTGGTGTTCGTAGCATCAAAAACCTGTGGAAAGTTACAAAGGTGAGGATCTGCTGTTTTTTTTTAGATGTTCTGCAAGCTGTCTACATATCTAAAGTAGTATGTAAATACACACATACAATATATGCTTTGATCATTTCTATTATATATATATAAATCTATGTAATAAATATTTTGGATGCTATTAAGTTAAGATGCAGTACTTACAGCCACTTGACCTTCCTCTTCAGTGAGGTAATGCTTGACATCTCTCAGAGCAGCCAAGGCACACTGCCTGGAGACAACACAAAATGATTAATTACTTCATATATCTGCATAAACGCGCTGTAGAAGAATTCCTTTTCATTATGGCATTGTGTAGTTCAGGCACAAAAACTTACTGTCGGATTTTGACGGCATCCTCATTGTCCGATTTGAAGAAATCGTAAGAGCTGTAATGTTTCACTGCCTCTCGACGATACTCGCCAACGTTAAAAACTAAAAACAAACACATTCAGCAATTAGGAATTCATGCAAAATGTGTATAATATATATATATATATATACATAACAAACATCTAAAAAACATTACCTTTTGTGGGAATACCAATCCAGTTGAGGTAGCGTGTGAGTTTTCTTGAAATGTAGGTTTTGCCCCGAGCAGGAAGTCCTACCATCACTATCACTGTTGGGGGGTTTGCCAGGTGGGGGCCTCCACGTGCTAAAATAAAATACATGGTCACATTAAACTGAGAAATGCGCACACACAGAATCACAACCCTTTTTTTCTTTCTATCTCCCTCATTCCGCATTATTTCTCAGGCGCGTGCCATGGGCAGCCTGTTAGCGACCCTCCCCACCAGCCAATCAGAGAGCCAGCTATGTGCGCACAGATGCACTTTCTAAACCAAACATTTACTACACTTAAATGCACATGCACATTCCACGCCGCCCGGCAGAGAGACGTTAACCGGGTCAGACGCAGATAAGTCTCACATGCAGACACATAAATCCACAAAGAAGTAAATGTTTCTGCCGTTTCATGGGAATTGCAATAAAATATATGTATTTACGCATTAGGCTAACATTCAAAGGTTTATATATTTGGATTGTGTTTTTATTCCATCATGTTATTTATGGGGTAGAAATAATCCCTATCAGAGAGAGAGAGAAAATACACAGCTGTTTTTCTCAATGAATTACAGACGCCTATTGGCAGGTGGCCATGTGAATGGGCAATGTGAACCGGCACAGTTGGGGTTAATCCTTAAGAAGATCCTTAAGAAGATCCCCAATGGAAACACACAACCTCAAACTCAGCTCAGTCAGCAGAGACAGACAATGATCTGATTAGGCTTTTACTGGCTGTCTACGTACACTGACCAGACAGAATCTTATAGAGAACATGTCTAGGTCATGATTCACTGCAAAAATGGAAAGAAAATATAATATATGATATTTTAATAATTTTTTCATGCATTGAGGAAATTATTATATATAGTGACTTTATTATATTCTACAATATATTGAATAAAATACTGTCCTGAATACAATTATTGTTGTGTATTTAAATCCGTAAAAATAAAATGTGATAAAAAAACTAAATATCACTGCATAAATTATTACAATTATATTACAAATATAACATTTTAGTTTGCTGCTTTATTTGCATTCATTTTGTTTTCTCTTTACAAATATTAACACTAAACATTTATTATTTATTGCAATAAATGACCACAGGAGTGCGAGGGCGATATCATTGACGCAGCAGATATTAAAATGCATCATTTTTGATGAGTAATTCCTATCCATCTGCTACTGGCACTACGCTCACAATACATTCGACCAATCAGAGCCCAGTATGATTGGAAAACGCAATATTCCCACATTGCCCTCTGACGTATTCTTATTCAGGACGCGTTTCAATGCGTGGCGTCATCAGCGTGCCACTGAGTTCGAAAATCTTTACAAAGGCGATGCGCCTGGGTTTCCACGACAACCGAATCACTTGAGACAGCGCTCTTACAATCTTTAGAATGTCAAAAGGACAATTCATTCTGTTGCTATGTCTACCGATGACCATCACCTTAAACTATGTCACAGTTTGATCACTGCATGCAATAAAGTACAGTGCTCATTAATTACAGTTCTATTCTGTTAGCGAAATATTCAACGTCATGTGCAAAGCGCAATTTACTGTTGAATAATAGCATTAATAATAAATAATAACAGAAAATATTACGTATGAATATATAGGCCTATTTACTTACATGTGCAGGGCATTGAAGGTTTGTCATCCTTAGAGGGAATCCAGATTTTTTGGATCCTGTTCTGTGTTAGTTCCCTTGGCATTCCTTTAGGATTGAGAAATATTAGCAAAAATATAGCGGCACGTTTCACACCGGCTTCGGAAATTCCAAGACGTTTTGCGAACACAAACGAAAAATTAAGAATGAAAGACGCTCTTTTTTTGTAAATCTTCTTCTTTTTTGATAGGTGTTCGAAGATTTGCTTCAGTTAAAATTTCGAAGACCTCTTCTCTTTGCTTCCCGGCAATCTGTAACGGCACGTCCCTCATCATCTGCGCTTTAAATACGGAACCGGCAACACGATGCTGTGACGCGACTAAAGAAGGCGTGTCTGCCGGTAAGCGCGTTCACATGCGCCACTTTGCGGCCAAATGGTAGATGTTGCTTATTATTAAAAAATAAATATAAAGCTATGGTGTTCGCAATTTATATCCATGCGTTTTAATGACATACTACTTATTATTATTATGTTGATATTTTGTTATATTTCTTTAAAGCGTATGATGTGCATAATTGATAAAAGGGGTTGTAAGGCATTGTGCACTCAAGAGCATTAAAGATGCAGGTCACGCGTCGAGTGGGCATCCCCACATGCCTACGTGCGGGGAGTCACTACATCAATCCATCAATCTCCATAAAGCCGTGAAATAATAGCAAGCGTCTTCGAGCTGTAAATTCCCAGACTTGTTGTTCTTTAAACGATTATTTCCTGCTATAAAAGTAATAAATTAATAATAAGGTGCGTGTAAAATGATGAGTGCGTTTTATTTCCGTATCAGGTTGTAAGTTACTTCTTTAAACTTGTCAATAAGCAATTAAATTAACCTTAATGTGCATGCAATTTCGAGAGTTTATCTGTACAACATTTTTCACAGCAACAAGTTATTTGAAAATAATAATAATGTTAATAATAAATCACCGATTGCATTGTTTGCATTGTGGGTTGTTTTATCAAAAATGTTAAAAACAAACCAATTATAATCGCTTAAACATCGGAAATAAAATATTATATGATATACTTCTTTTTATAACATTATAATAAATGGTGACTTTTAAGAATTTAACGTTACAGTGCAGTATGCTAGTTTGGATTATTGTTTGTCCTTTTTAATTTTGTTGCATTGCATATTTTTAACATAAATTCTTGTAGGCTACTTAGTAGTACAAGAGTGAAACATTTGAAACAAAAGACTGCGGTGCATTCCATGCTTTCTTTTTTTAAAGCCTTTGTTGGTTTTGAGATCTTTAGTGAAATGCTGAGAGCTGTTGGTGACTCTCACATCTGCACGTACAGGATGAAAACCGAGGGCGTGACATCACTCTACCGACATGGCATCATCTCGGTCCACAAACTATTGCGCTCATTCTTAAATTACCTTTTTATTTTGTCTAATTCTCACGTGTCAGCGCTTTATAATACATACCGACCAATATTTCAGATAACATTTAAAGGTTTTGTAACTATACCGGTAAATAGATAATTCTATTAAATAGATAATTCTATTTATCCCCTTTTCACACAGACACGCGATACCCAAAGAAAGCAAAGTTAATTGCGAGTCATGTGAGAACAGCTTTGTTTTCTCCAAGCTTCATGACACTTTCTCGTGATTGCAGGTATCACTTCCCCACTCTTTCATGTCTTTGTTACTCTGTTACTTCACAATGAACCCGTTTCCCATCGGCTGCCGAACTGACCCAGATACCCGTCTGGCCCTGTCTCTCTCTTTTTTTCTTTTTCTTTTTTTTGGTTGAAATTTGCGCGGGACACACTGGGGGAGCTGAAATAAATATCATTCCAAAATGTGTATACACGCCGTAGAACTTACTCTGGTAGCCTAGTGGTACCACGCATTATAACTTCTGGTAGAAGTCTGATAGTGTTTGGTGGAAAGCTGTCAAATAGCACTTATCCTGCTCTTTTGTTGGTTTGATTGCTTCTTTTGTCGCGTTGGATGACATTGTCTGCTGAATGTAAATAGAAATGTTAAACGGCTATAAATAAAAAAAATTTTTTAATAAACTACACCATGTAGGCCTAGGTCTTAACTGTGTGCTATGGGGATTAATTAACCTACAAAATATTCCAGCCAGGTGTCATGAAAATGCGTATAAAAGCACGACCAATAAAAATGGAAACTTATATGACACGCACGTGCTTGACGTGCATATAGACTAATACGCAGTTTTCGCGTACTTAAGATATGCATCAACCCTAGTCCTACCCATCGCGTAACATATACACGCCTAATCTATACAACGAGTTGTCGTTTTTTATTTGGCGTAGTATTTATTCGCACATAAATGAAATCAGGTAGAATTTTCATACGATAAAAAATATTTTTACGTAAGAATAATGTGATTTGACTGGGTGTGCTAATATATTTTGTCTTAAAAAAATACAATTTAAATAAATAAATAATTTACTTTATTGAAAGCCCCAAATTTTATCTGGCGATGTGGGGGTGGGCTATTTTTACTTTGGACAGTTAGCAAGCACCTAACACCACCCAGATCACCCTATAAATCACATAGCAAAGCCCTTAAAAACCACCCTGAACATCTTAGCAACCGCATAACAATGCTCTAACAAACAACCCAAACACCTTTGCAATTGCATAGCAAACTTATCACAATGTTGTGAATTCATATGACTTTCTTAGGCCTAATTTGCCCTCGCCTCACTGGTTTATTGATGCACTTTCACTTTTTTTTTATACAAATCATACAATTCCATTCGAATCGCATAATACAACTTGTGTGCAATTGTAAGCGGTTATGCTTTCCTGTGTGATTGGATTGAACAAGCATTCAGAACAACTTGATTTGATTTGAAAAATAGAAAACCCTTTAGAAACTCTCAAACCGGTATACAGGTTTTTTTTGGGAAACATCTAATTATCATTAATGGGCACACACTCCATGCAAGAAGATTATACTGGAATTTGGGTTACTGCCTGGCATACGTTACGTCAATGGCTTTTCAGTGAAGTGAACTGCTGGATCTGTTGTGCGCAAAACAGAACACGCTTCATGTGAAAGATGTGGATTGCTTCATGTATCCCACAAGAGCAAACAAACACCTACAATAGGAAACGAGTCTCTAAAGTCAACACTGAACGGTAAACAGGGTTGTTGTGATACACACTGTTACCGCAACGTGTTGACTAGCATAGCATAGTGAGAAAGGCAAGTGATCCTGAAGTTGTTCCTGAAGCTGATTCACTCGGCACAGGGATAAGATGTCAAAACCAGGAATAGACCGGAGAGAACACGAAACACACACGCAGTGAAGTGCACACAGTCACACACTTTTTAATGTTCTGAGCTGAGGAATGAACAGACCTTTTATGAAATGACAGAATCAGTTTATTAATGAACTTTTGAGATTATGTTTAAAAAAGAAAGTGTGCACTGCTACCTATTACATAGAAAAGAATGTACATGACAGTTTGGTGCATATTAATATAAGCCGTATAGGTGTGTTTCTATGGAACTACTCAGCCATTACTCTAAGGTTGTTAAAATAGAGTCATGCACCATAAATTAATTTCATTAGTTAGAGAGTCATTTCCGACAAACACTGTACAGACTAGTGTCCTGGCATCCTGTTTACTGTAAATGAACCTGGCAACCCAACCACAACCCAACACGTAGGCCTATCAGTGCAATTCAAAAACAAACAGCAACTAATCAACACCTCCCTAACATAGCTAACGGACCTGTGTCTGGTGACGGTTGTGCAAAGACGGGACTTCATCAAAGGCACAGTTCACACGCAATTTACTCACCCTTGTGTTGTTTCAAACTTTTACGACTTCATCTGTGCAACCTAAAAGGCATTGTGCAATTTAAAGGAATTGTTTCTGTGCATACAACCAAAAGCAAATGGGGTCCAAAACACAACAGACATTTTTCTAAATATTCTTTTTATTTTCATAGAAGAGAGAAATGCATAAAAGTTTGAACAGCGTGTGGGTGAACTTATCCCTCTAATTAAAAACATTCAAAAGTGGGCAAACCTAAAAATAAACCACCAATGTTAAAATAGTATGTCATAAAACTGCATAAACCCCCTCAATTGTAAATATCTCCTTCCACCTCGACAATTATTTTCCTATTCGCGCACACGGCAGGCTAGCACGAGTTGAGAAATCGTGATAGGCAGAATACAGCGTATGATGGCTCTTTTATAATACTATGAATCCATTCAGTCAAAGGATAGCAAACATGTTTGATATTTTGAGCTGATTTTAGAACACATTGTTTAAATCTTATGTAGCTACAATGTGCACATTTCTTTTTTTGCTTTCGGAATGACTTTTCTGAAAGCATTTACAGTATCTGCAAGTTCATGGTGCCTAGTGTTTGTAAGTCTGTTCAGAGTAGTGTAGTGGTTTTCTGACCTTAATGTTAAAGAAAAGAGAGAAAAAAAAGGAATATTCATTATAAAAATGATAACTGTCTATATTTTCTTCCAGTCATTTTAAATGAATTTACCGGGACTAGAAATTACATTTATAAAATTGCGCCATCTATAGGTTTTTCCAAGTTTGTGGTTCTTCAAAGAAAAAAGTAGGAAATATAATTAAAAAAAAAAAGGTTATACTTAATTTTGAGGTGTCCATGTTCCAGCGTAATTATACTTTCAAGTATGGAGTAATACTTATTTACTATATGCACTTATTATATGGTTAGGGTTGGGATTAGGGTTTAACTTAAGACTTACTTGCATGTAATTATGCATAATTTACTGTTATAATAGTACATACCCGTAACAATGACACCTAAAAATAAAGGGTTACCAAAAATCCTTTTAGCTTATTTAAATCCTTTTAAGTCTTGCTGTTTGTAGAGGTTTGCTGAGGCCCTCTAGTGGGCCCTGATTGGGAACCACTGCTATGCATTGTACTACACAATTCAAGTCAATAGTATGGTGGCCGAGAGAGCTCAACGCACTGCAATTTAAAAATAACGCAAACAGAAAAAAACATCTTCATCAATTTGACAACAAAGGCACTGCAAACACACGAACCACAACGGAAATGTTTCAGGGGGACGTCAAAAAGTGACGAACCCATCTGGGATCTGATTATTTGTTCAGTGGCTTTTGGTCAGAGCAGAGGTGTTGTCGCTGAACTAAAAGGTGAGTTTTTTTTGTTTATTTTAACAACATGATCATACGATTCATTGGTCTTTTGGATATTATTAGACTAATCTGACTAATCACACTTAACTGTGGAACATTATTTTAATGCTATGTTAGCTAGAGTTACCCTCAGATGGGTTCGTCACTTTTTGAGGTCCCCCTGAAACATTTCCGTTGTGGTTTGTGTTTGCAGCGCCTGTGTTGTCAAATTGATGAAGATTTTTTTAAGTTGCAGCCGTTTTTTTCTGTTTGCATGCGTTATTTTTAAATTGCAGCGCGTTGAGCTCTCTCTGCCACCGTACTTTTATGTGTTAGAGCTAACATCAATAAACTACACAGCACTGAAATGTTTGAATGGCACAGACATTAGAAAGTTTAAAAATGGCAACTACCAGCAACAATTTATATTTTACAGGTCTTGATTTCATGCCTCTGTAACAATCACAAAACAATTATATATTATATCACATAAAATCGAGTGCAATTTCTTTAAAAATGCTGGAGACGATGTGTTTCATTGTTATAGTAAAACTACTTTGTTTGTACTTCCAAAAGAGGACATAACTCAGTGGTCAAGATGTGTTCGCAACACTTTTCCAGAACATTTTAACACAACACATAAGAACCTGCAGAGCAGTCTATGCTGGCTGTGCACAGAGACTATAAAGTGGAGAAATTCTGCCTCTGCAAGAACAGTCTGGCACTTCTGACTCACAACTTTTGAGTCAGGAAAATTTCTTATTAAAAGAACCTGATAATAACTATTCAAACCTGAGTAGCAGCGTAGGGTAATGCTTATTGTTTCTTCTTTCTCCAATCACAAACGTTGACATGATGTTATGTTTACGATGTGTGATGCAAGGCAATGTGTAAAATGAACAAGATGAACGAGTAAAAGTTAAAAAGCAGGAGAGCAAGCAATTAGAAATCAAGAGAGGGGCGGAGACAGAGTAAGGCAAAGCAAACAATGAGCACGTTGAGAAGTGTCACAACAAAGTCAAAAACACAACACTGGAGACAACAGAAAACAGGTTCCCAATAGTACCCCACCTTCCCAGGCACACCTTCTTGCAGACGAAAGTCATCGATCAAAGAATGGCCCAGAATGGCCCGGGATGGCACCCAGCACCTCTCCTCTGGACTGTAGCCCTCCCAGTCCACGAGATACTGAAAGCCCCTGCCACGACGCCGCTCATCCAGTAACCTCCTCATAGTGTAGGACGGAGCGCATTTCACCAGCCGTGGAGGTGGGGAGGTTTGACGATCACCAGCGGGATTAAGAGGGGAAGAAAACACCGGTTTAACCCTGGAAACATGAAACACAGGGTGAACCCGACCAAGAGAGAGCTTGAGCCTAACTGCTACAGGATTAGCGAACTTGGTTACCCGGTATGGCCCAAAATCCTGAATCTCCCCTAGGTACGATGACACCGTCTGACTCAGATTCCTGTGACAGAAACAGTGGCCGAATTCCCAGAAGGCAGACCAGCCTGGACGTATGGCCCCACTGAAGGAGTGCAACACAGCCAGCACAAACAACCTGCCCTCCGGGGCACTCTCCCGGCATTTGCATCCCTCGTCCAGTCTCCTCAATCCACCGCTTGATACCCAAGGAGCGAGCCCCAACCACCACCCTTTCTAGAAGGACCAGTGGCACTATTCGCCCAGAGCCAATCTTACCGCCAGCAGCTCTCTATTTACTGATGTCGTAGTTACATTCTGCAGGGCAGAGGGGGCGAGAGAAAAAGGTACAAGGATGCACCTTCCCATTGCGAGGAGACCATTGAGATGAGCCAACCCTGATGTCCGATGCGTCAACCTCAACAATAAACTGGGATTACTTATCTTTTTATTTCATCTATATATTTAATTATTAATAATACTTACAGGTAGAAGGTAGAAGTTTAGAGGAGCAGACCGGTCCATGTAAATTGGGCACTCATACATCTTTTTTTTTTTTTTTTTATGACCAAGCCTTTGGTGAAGATTGCGTTGTTCTCCAAGATTGGAAAAGCAGTCATCAGTCAGATTGTACTGCTGAGTTGTTGTTGAAAAAATTTATGTTAACCACTCATTCTTCGTAGATTCATCTTTCGGAAGGGCATATAAAACAAATTTACTCTCATGTCTTCTTGACATGATGTAATATTCATGGAAATTGTACTGTTTGTGGGCGGGCAAGTTGTTTGCGGGCGTAGAAAGTTGGCGGACATTATACAAATATGTTACTTAATGATGTGGATCCATAAAAAAAAAGTTTCAAATTGCTGACAAATCATTTAGACGAATGTGAGACAACTTTTTTTTGATAGACAATAACTTTATTTATTGTGTACTGTCTGCTTCACAACTTTGCAGATAGTTTATGTTCACATACAGCTACATGAAACACTGCATGACATATCATATTTGAAAAGGCATAATAGGGGTACTTTAACAGTCTGACACACAATGACAAAACAGAGAAACATATAAAGGGAGAAGATAACTAAATGAACGAAAAAACAGGTGAAAGGCAGGAGAGCAAGCGATCAGAAATCAAGAGAGGGGCGGAAGCAGAACAGGGCAAAGAAAACAATGAGCACATGAAGAAGTGTCACAACAAAGTCAAAAACACAACACTGGAGACAACAGAAAACAGGTGATCAATCTCGAGACCCAACAGATGCGACATCATGTTATTATGGTAAGGGACGTAATATTTCCGTCAGACGGTTGCAGTATTCTGCTAATCACAACGAACTTCATAACTAGGGTTGGGTACCGAAACCCGGTACTACTATGGCACCGGTACCTAAGGAACCGGTATGTACCGAACCGAATAAAAACGCGGATTTCGGTGCTGTGCCTGAACGAAAAACCCAACAATCTATGGCGCCATATCTATGTCATTTAATAAGCGAGCGCACCACTGATG